>CM063497.1:12956761-12989261 GCA_032207245.1 Pardosa pseudoannulata
ATTGGTAAATATAGAATGCAAAATAAATCTAAAAATTAAGATACCATAAATTATTTAAAAATAAAAATAAAATAAAAAAAAATTTGAAAAAATAACATGTTTATGTAATGATGATTAAAAAAAATATAAACAGAATAATTTTTAAATCTAATTAGAAGTTTAAAAAATTATGCTACCTAAATTAAGTCAATATTATACCGCAAAAATTAGCACGAGAATCTTAGTACGTAATACTGCAATGGTGTTCATCCAATGAATGAATCATTTCTAAACTATCAACACGAGAACGATTCATTTTTATTATTTTAACCGAGAACAACCGGGAGATTTCTTTTGCGGTATTTACAATATATAGAATACGTTTTTTGATTCATGTTATAGTAGAAAAATATAATTTACAAAATGAAGGCCTTAAAATCAATTTTTATTATTGGACCAAGAAGTTAGAAATATTTCTTGGATTTACCAATCGAATTTTAACCACAGATTAAGCACTCTCAAACCTCCAATATGAACAAATGATGAAATTTTCAAGCTCTAAATTATCTACAAAACAGTTAATAATGTAAATGAAAACAAAATAAGTTTTTATTATTGGACCAAGTGAAGAAGTTTAAAATATTTCTTGCATTTACTGATTCAATTTTAACCACAGATTAAACCCCGTGTAACCACAAAGTACAAAAGTCGGAAATTTTTAAGTTCTAAATTATCTATCAAGCAGTTAATCATATAAATGAAAACAAAATAAATTTTTATTACTGGACCAAAAAAAAAAAAAAAAAAAAAAAAAGAAATTAAATTATTTCTTGTATTCACTGATTCAATTTTAACCACAGATTAAACACTGTTTAACTACAAAGTACAAAAGTCGAAATTTTTAAGCTCTAAATTATTAACAAAGCAGTTAATAAAATATAAAAGAAAACAAACTACCATGTTGCAGTCGAGGTATGCCATAAGTGACTTCAGCGTCAAAATGATGGCAGAAGTCATTATGACGTCAGAGTTCAACAGAAAGAAGAATTTGTGATACCAATTTCTCATCTCTGGTGACTTCTGATGTCATTATGACGCAAAAGTCGCTAATGATCTAACTTGACCGTAATATGGTATCACCCTATAAAAGTTAAAGGAAAAAATATCAGTTTTTATTAATGCAATAGCTCTAATAAAATATAAATTTTTGAATTAGAGCAATTTGTCGTAAAGTCACGAATTACTATAATGCCCTTCCCATTCATTTTCATGTTTACAACAGCCAATAGACAAACAATAAACCGCACTTTTGTTTGAAACTAAAGCCAGAATTGTCATAAGTTGATATATTTCTTACTGCGTGAAATCGCCTTATTGGATTTATACACTTTAAGAGGTGAAATCATCTGGAATCGTTATCGCATCGATCTGGGGTATAGAGTAATTTCATGCAGCAGGCCGCATCTCAACTCATAAGGATTCTGCCTTTCGTTTCAAACGGAAGGCCAGCATATGGGTTGTCTATTGGTTATTCTTAACATGGAAATGAATGAGGACA
The DNA here is from genome assembly GCA_032207245.1 of Pardosa pseudoannulata. Classification (NCBI taxonomy): domain Eukaryota; kingdom Metazoa; phylum Arthropoda; class Arachnida; order Araneae; family Lycosidae; genus Pardosa; species Pardosa pseudoannulata. The sequence continues at coordinate 12,958,299 of CM063497.1, forward strand.
TTAAACTAGTTCGTGACATTCCGTGATATCACTGTAATTGATACTAGTAATAAGATTGAGGGGCTTACTCTGGACGTTGCGAGTCGGTTCGAACGTTTGTTGTGATGTCACTTTGACGTCAGCTTGATCGTTTGTTCATATAAGGTCCGCAAACTGACGTCAAAATGACGTCACAACGAAGGTTCGAACCGAACCGCAACTTCCAGAGTAAGGGCATGAGAGCCGGTCTCACCAAAATCGTTTCACGGTTAACCGCGACTGAACCCATGATGCCACAAATGGTGAAACGCAATTCTCTGTTTAAACAGAGATTAATCGCGGTTAGCCGTTAAATGACTTTGGTGACACCTTCCATGAAAAGATAGTTTCAAAAGAACTCCATTTAGAGCTGGAACTTTTACCGATACTTTATTTTAAAATAATAATATAAATAAAATATACACTTAGTGCAACATTTGGCGGTAAAAAAATAAAGGTTATATAACAATGTTAGTCATACAAAAGGTGGTTTGCAGACTTGACTTTCAAGAAAGAACTTAACCTTCAGAATAAGAGCATAGAAATTACAATGGTGAATAATCGCATGCTTGAATACTACAAATAGCTGTTAAATTTGCACGTAGCATTCGGTTAACAGTCGCGGTCAAATAAATCTGTGATTAAAGTTAACACATCAAGTGAACTGCATCGTATAACTTCATTAATTTGGCAGTGGCATCTTAAAGATGGTGTAGAAAAGAATTTAGATTTTAGTTTCCGAACAAATACCAAAGCCAACAGTGGTATTCGAACTTCCAAATTCAGGCACCGAAGAACAGCGTCCTACACATTTGGTCATCATTCGTCCTTTAGACATTATAGTACAGGTTGCTCTTCCTTTTTCACTATTGTCCCAATAATCTTGCCAATCTTTATTTGTGTTTTCTTTAATATATTTTTTAAATATTAATACCGGGAGCTGTAGTGGTTTGTAATTTATTGATTTGGTGGCGTTCTTGGCTAAAATATCTGCATATTCATTACCGGTATTCCCCGTATGAGCTTTGATCCAAATTATATTAATTGTTCGGTTATTCATGTTTTTACATTCTTTTTGTATCTCGGTAATTAATTTGGATTTCGGTACTAATTGTTCTAGGCTCTTGATTACTGAAAGACTGTCAGTATATAAATATATATTGTCTTCACTCAATTGTTTTATCTTTCTGAGCGAATCAAGTATTGCAGACCCCTTAGCATGAAATACAGAATTATGACAATACAATTTTGTTTTACAGGTATATATTATCTTATTTCTTTTTATTATTACATAACCATAACCCGTTCCTGTTTCCATCTGTAAAGATTTTCAACCCTTCATTTATTATATTATCTTGGATCTTATCGTAATGTAATTTTATATTTATGGGGATATCTATTGGATTATTGTTCTTTTTCAAATCTTTCAATTCTATATTTTCTGCTTGTAATTTATTGCCCTGATAAGTTTCTTTTTATCCTCTGTATTTCAATTCATAAATTTTCGTTAAATATTTGGCCGACTCAGGACCTAGCTAATTTTCTGCCTATAATCCACGGATTATACGTTGAAAGCCTTTAAATTTTCTTCAAATGCGTATTATAAGCCGCCGCGTATTATTTGTTAAAAATTTTTATAATAAAACTTACAAATATTTTTCCTAAAGAATAATAGATGGCAGCACCAACTCATATTTACACAGTTTTTTTTTTCTTTTTTAAATGAGAATAAAAGTTCTTTTCAGCCAGGGACACACGGTTTAGATAAAAGTACCCGATTAAATTAATATTTTCCATTTAGTATTTGGTCGTTTCCAAGTAAATTGAATCATCGATTCTTTTTGCTGCCATGGAAATTGTATCCCCGGTTTTAACAATACATTCTTTTCATAAAAGTCTAGGAGTCTTTTAATAAATATCTAGCGTTTAAATGATATATCTTTAAAAATTAAGAAGTTCGTTTGTGTGATTGTTCTTTTATATATTACCAAACGATTTGACGAAATGAATTGAACGTCATTCTAAAATGCTTTCATAGCATCGTTAGACTTTAGAGGAGTAAGAAGATAAACAAATGATTGAGCGCCCATCTGGTAGCGTGTCGGCCTCATTTGTTTGCATGCCCGAGGTTCCGAGTTCTGTCCCCGCAAAGGACTTATTTTTCCAAATTCACTTTTTATTTATTTCTATCATTAATTTATTATTTTTCGTACTTACCTCATTTTTTGGTAACGCGTTTTTTTCCGCTATCTTGTCTCAAAATGTGTATTTTTGAATTTCTAAGTTTTGTCATGTGTTGTCTTATAAAAAACCAAAAAATCGTTTTTACTTGTAAAAACGCCAAAAAAATGTTAAAATTTTATAAAACAAAATATAATATATCTTGTTGTTCTTATACTGTTTTATTACATGTACCTGGAGTCCTTTTTTGTTTATTTTCAGTTATTTTACATGTATTACCTTTCTGTGCATTTTTACTTTTACGTGCGACCAATAGATGCGCCACCCTATTGTGTTTTCCCAATTTTAATGTTATGTGCTCTGGCCGAGTACAAATGTTATAACTTACTATGTTTTTGATGTTTTGTCATTGTTCAAGTACAGAATGATTATTTTTTAATCATTCAGCGTGTTGTTTTTCGCATATGCATTGTAGTGAACGATTTTTTGCACCTTACAGCATTTTTCTTTCGTCATTATGTAAGCGTATTAAATTTCTGTTTTGCTTTTCTGTTTTTCTATCTGCACCAAATTTATGTTTTGATCTTTTTATCGTTCGGAGGTTGAAGCGGTGACTTTCGTCACCGCTAGGTACTCCGTAAAAACCCATTACCTTGACCTTGACCTTGAAATGATTGAGCGTGTACGAGATAATTCTCTGCCGAAAAAACGAACCATTTTTTTTTTTTTGTTTTACCTGCCTCATAGAGTACTTAACGATTGTGGAAAATTAAAAATTGTACTAATCTCTTCATATGACGGGATATATGTTAGTAAAAGAAAAGATTAATGAAAAGGTTCTAACATCTCGATAGGGCGTCATACCTGATGGCGAAATCCTCATGCAACGCTTATGCTGTGAACTAAAAGTCTCGAGAAAAACTCGTCGGAAAGAAGAAAAGCAAGCAATGAAAGTAGGTTGATTACCCATCTCTTATTAAGAAATGGTTTATTCTATTTAAAAGGCGATATGTCATAAACAACTTCATTTGTAAAGCAATTTAAGACTTAAAAGAAACATTTAGTTATATGTGCAAGTCATTGGGTGACAGCTACAATAGAACTACATCGCGAGTTATTGTTTTCTTTAAACAACAAAGATACCAAACTTAATATTTAAATTATGAAGCAGCTAAGTGCAAGTTCTGTACCTTTTATGTCAAAGGTAGTAATTTTGATTTGCAGAAGCTCTCTAACCTGTTCGGTTCTTTTGCAGCTAGCACGCCGTGTTTTTTTCTGGACTGCTTTTCTGTTTGAATTTACCCAAGTTATTTAATTTATTTTATTACTGTATTATATTTTTAAATTTGTTACTTACTTAAAATTCCTATTTTGGTCTGTATATTAAAAGATGGAAAAAAAAGAACTTCTACGTCAATTCTATTCATAGTTCAGGAAAAACCAAATGAGGACCTCAAAGACGTATTACTGTTAAAGCAGAAAATAAGCTTTTATTTTCTGTAAAGCAATGCAAATTACATAAAAATCTAACATGTACTCTAGTGTGGAAAATTTAAGCAACTGGTGCATTTTTTTGCCATAACCTCACGAGAAATCGTCTGACAGACATGAAATTCTGAAAAAGGAATACAATGCATACGGTATGGAATCAAACAAAAACAAGCTTTATTGAACGGACCGTTTCCAAGTTTACGGGGCCCCAGGAACCCAGTTCAGTGGGAACGCCAGGCGTGGGAGATATCGCCAAAATCTAGAACCCTATTTTCTGGCAAACCTTGCTCTTCTTTTCGGACTCTTCCACCACCCCCTAAAAAAGGTGGGGGTGTCAATCGGAGCCTTTATTTTAGGGTATTGGGGGAAATGACACGTGATTTGAATATCTGGATTTTCTAGCGTCCATTTCAAGTCTTTGTCCATTTCGGCTGTGCTATGGATGTTTGCCCCTTTTGTCTGAGCTCTTGTGGTATTTTTTTTTTCGTTTTTTAAATTTAATACTGGAGTTCACACCAATACAGTTGAGGGGGCTTGTGCAGCTCAATTAAGAGATCCCTCCTCACAGTTCGCAAGTGTGAAAGTCAATTTGATTCGTACCTTTTTGAATTTATGTGGAGGAAAATGAAAGAAAATCCACAAGATGCTTTTCAGGATTTTTTGAATCAGATCAAACGTGTATATCCACCTACAACTCAAGATACTTAAATTAGGTTAGCGCTTTATTTATTTTATATTTTATGTTTAATTTTTGAAAGGTAACAAGCGATGTTACATTTCACATTTATATTGTTTTATTTGCTGCTTTTTGAACTCTAATCAAAATTGTGCCTTAATTTAATACGAAATGAAAAAGAAATATTTTTAAACTATATTATTTTATAGTGTATTACATTGTTAAAAGTGATACGCTAAGTAATAAAAGTAATTTTATTACGATCATCTACCGTTATTGTTACGGAAGATCAAGGGGAGCTTTACCTCGCTTAGATAAGAAAAATCATTTCACTCCCTTATTTTCTTCAGAATTTTAAGCTAAAAATTTATTATTTATTTAAAACATTTACTCCGTTCTTATATTTCCATTTTAAGCTAATAGTTCCTAGAAGTAATTTGTACCGTGCTTTATTATTTTTTAATCTTTTGATAGTTTTAAAATAATTTCATTAAATAGCAACCGTATTTTATAAATATAACTAAATATATAATAAGCATAATAGCCTAAATATAACAAACTAATGCTTATATTTTGCTTAATTTGCACTTATTGCAAAAATTCCGCACTGTTTAGTTCAATAAACAGTACAAAAGCGCCTTTAAATACATTAAAAACTCAAATTTAAATTTGTATTCATCTTAACAAAATTTTAAACTTTTTATGCTTTGAAATTAGGTACAAACTTAATATACAAATTGTAAACATCACTTGGCGCCAATTTGGCGATCACTTGTACAAAAATAGAGCCAAAAACAGGGTGGTGGGTCCCCCGGAACTTGGAATTTACTTAGTATTTTTTTTATAGCAGGAAAAAACACTTTTATAATCTGAAATAGCGGCATTTTGCCCCATTCTTCATTTACTTTACACTTTCAGCTCGCCAGATGGCGCCATACCTGCAGTTTAAAATTTCAATACACATCGCAAATAATCATATTGAATTAAATTAAAAAGATGCATTTTTAAAAATTTAAACTTTAACATCTTTTTTATTTAAATAAGTGTTCAAATAATTTATTTGTATCATTGTTTAGTACTAGCATATAGCCCATCATATGACGGGATCAGTAAAATTTTTAATATTCCAGAACTGTTAAGTACCCAATGAGGCAGGTAATAAAATGGTTTGTTTTTTGGCTGAGAATTATCTGGTTCACTCTCCATAGTTTATTTATCGTCATACTCCTCTAGAGTCTCCCGATCCTGTAATGCAGTTTAGAATCACATTGAATTCATTTAGTCAAACCGTGTGGTTATGTATAACAAACAAACAAACTTCTTAATTTCCAAATATATATAAATTAAAAGTTAGATATTTAGTAGTCCTCGACTTATATGAAAAGAATTTATTGTTAATACCGATGATAAAATTTTCATTACAGCAAAAAATAATCGATGATTGAATTTAAAATTATCACTTATATACTTAATCTATTATTTAAGTCAAATATAAAAGAAAATTATTTGCTTAATATGTAAGTTCAGCGATAAAACGTATGAAAATAATGCACGCGATATTTAAATAATTTAAAACAAGAAATGATTATATGAGATGGTTAAAGGAATGACGTCATAATGCTAGAAAAAAAATGTTATTTTTACCTATTTATTACGTGAATAAATTGATGAATTTAATCGCCTGCCCTTAGCCGAGGAATCCATTCCAGGTACAACCGCTTCAAAAATTTGCCGACAGACACCCTAGGCTATTATTATATAGGGGATTAATTAATGTAAATTTTTAGACTATATTCTTACTGTTGTTAAATATAAAATTCTTCCAAAAGTCTATCCAAATTTTCCCTTTGTTAAATTACTTTTTTTTAATTTAAAGAAATGTTATCAAGTAAAAGAGATTAAAGTTAATTTATTAACACTAAATAATATAATACTTTTTTCCATATACCTTTCATTTCTGTGAATCACATGAAATTAAATTAGAAATTTTATCTGCGGATTATACGCCGAGGCGGGTTATACGATATTTTTCTCTCAAAATATCGCGAAATTCCTATCTGCGGATTATAGGCAAGAAATTAGGGTATATTAGTTACCGGTACTGGTGTTCTAGAAGTGACCTTGGTCGGTCAGGGTATAGCGTAATCTGAAGGGAAACTCTCTCTCTCTCTCTCTCTTTTTTTTAAATTTCAATAAGGGAATTCATTTTTTAAATAACAAGAGAGAATTCAATTTTTCAGTTTTATAAAGGAAACTCATTTTTTTTTCAATTTCCAGAACGGAACTCATTGTTTTAATTTCAAGAAGGGTGATCATTTTTAACGGGAACACATTTTTGAAGGGTAGTCATTTTTTTTTTATTTTAAATAGGAACTAATTATTTTTTAATTATCAGAAAGGGGAACTCATTCTTTTAAATATTATTTTGATCATTTTTATCAAAGTGTGTTTTTCTGTTTGCAGAACTTTTATACAATATCATTTATCTATTGAAATAGTCCTTAAAAGGGTTTTCAAAAGCAAGTAAATAGGGTGTCGAAAGAAAGAAAAAACAATTATTTGAAAACATTTTGGTATAGATGTTTTTTTTCGCCAAATTTGGCGATTTATTGGCGGATTAATCTCTTACTTATTTTTAAATAACGTAAAAATGATAATTATGATGCTAATTTTATTTTAATAATGCTATAAATTGTCAATCTGATGTTTTGGTGATCTTTCAGAAAACGTGTTCGGCAGCTATGTTTTTTTACTTGGCGATTTTTCAAAACACGCTTTTTTTTCTGTTGATCGAAAAAAAAAAAAGTAATAATGGCGGACGGAGCCGGCGTCTATAATGCATCTGTTCCAAAATTGGAATATCTCAGTACTTATTTCAAAATGAAAGAAATATTCTAAATTAAAATTGAAGAAATGAAATAAGTCAAATAAATACGGTGACAAAACAAAAAAATTGTATTATTTGAAAAAAGTCTTTATAAATGCTATCAGATGACTAATTTACTATAATCAACTATTTTATTTTATTCTTTTACATTTTATGTTGATCATTTTATCAAAGTGTAAATACTTTTCTGTTTGCAGAACTTTTATATAATACTAGCATATAGCCCATCATATGACGGGATTAGTAAAATTTTTAATATTCCAGAACTGTTAAGTACTCAATGAGGCAGGTAAAAAAGGGTTTGTTTTTTGGCTGAGAACTATCTGGTTCACTCTCAATAATTTATTTATCGTCATACTCCTCTAGAGTCTCCCGATCCTGTAATGCAGTTTAGAATCACATTGAATTCATTTAGTCAAACCGTGTGGTTATGTATAATAAACAAACACACAAAAGAACAAACTTCTTAATTTCCAAACATATATAAATTAAAAGTTAGATATTTATGAGTCCGTGAAATAGACTCCTAGACTTATATGAAAATAATTTATTGTTAATACCGGTGGTAAAAGTTTCATTGCAACGAAAAATAATCGATGATTCAATTTAAAATTATCACACATGTACCTAATCTATTATTTAAGCCTAATATAAAAGAAAATCCTTTACGTAATATCTAAGTTCAGTGATAAAAGATATTAAAATAGTGTAGACGATATTTAAATAGTTTAAAATATGAAATTTATAAATGAGATATTTAAAGGATAGACGTCAGAATGCTAGAAAATATTGTTATTTTTACCTATTTATTAAGTGATAAATGGATAAATTTAATCGCCTGCTCTTAACCGGGGAAAATAGGACTTGAAATAATGGCATTAAAAGCTCGAAAAGGAGGGAAGGGTTGGATTTCGAACGTTTTAAAGAGGACAGTATTTTTTACTGTGATATGAAGCATATTTATACAAATTTATATTAGAATCACATCGATAGTTTAGAAGAAGATAAACTTTATTCGCTTTGAATGGATGCCTCTATCCATTCCAGGTCCAACCTCTTCATAAATTGGAGGACAGACGGACAGATAACTTAGGATATTATTTTATAGGGGATTTTTTCTATTGAAATAGTCAGCAAAAGGATTTTCAAAAGCAAGTAAATAGGGTGACGAAGAAAAAAAAACAATTTAAAACATTTTTTTATAAAATCTATCAGATGACTAAGTTATTTAAGAATTTAAGAATTTCAATTATTTTAGTACGTAAATTAAAAGGAAAATATATGAAAAGAAGCCAAATTAAAGTCAAGACTAACTGAGGGTTAATGGAACAAGATTGTCATCTAAAAATTGGAATAGGGCAGAACTTATTTCCAAATGAAAGAAATATTCTAAATTAAAATTGAAGAAATGAAATACGTTAAGTTAATATGATGAAAAAAATTGTATTATTTGAAAAAAGTTTTTATAAATGTTATCAGATGACTAATTTACTTAAGAGATTTGAACTATTTTAACCCGCAAATTAAAAGGAAAATATATGAAATGGCGTCGAAATACAGTCGCCAAGCCCAATTTGCGGTTAATGGAACAGGATTGTCCTCTAAAAATTGGATAAATAAAAATGGCACAACTTAATTTAAAATGGAAGAATGATCTACAGAGTAAACATTTATTTACTGTATAATCCTTAGAAGAAAAAGAACAGGAAATAACATCTCATGCTACAACGCTCAGTAAAGATGAGCTACAAAAGATAACAGTTAATAGATATTAATGTCAGTAAGTTAAAAACATAAAACCAGGGAGTTAAAATATGAGGATCAATATCTATTATTCTAACATCCAAGTATAAAAGAAGTCAGTTACACGCTGCAAGGAATATGTCAATCATGAGTCTAGCATTCATTTTAAACGGAAGGGCAATATATTGGTTGCCTATTGGCTGTCGTAAACATGAAAATGAATGGGAAGGGCATTAAAGTGGTTCGTGACATTACACGAAAGCACTCTAAAATATTATTTGAATCCCGTATATAATAATAGCCTAAGTTATCTGTCCATCTATCCTCAAATTTATGAAGCGGTTAGACCTGGAATGGATACAGGCATCTATTTTGTATTCTTGATGAGTTAGGGTTAGCAAAATTCAAAGTGAGTCAAGTTTATCTTCTCCTAAACTATCGATCTGATTCTAAAATAAATTGGTATAAATAGGCTTCATATCAACACAAAAAATACTGCCGTCTTTAAAAAGTTTGAAATTCACCCCTTCCCTCGAGCGTTTAATGCTATTATTTCGAGCCCTCTTTTTCTCGGTTAAGAGCAGGCGATTCCATTTATGAATTTATCACATAATAAATAAGGCAATTTATCGCAACGTCACGAACTACTTTAATGGCCTTCCCATTCATTTTCATATTTACAACAGCCAATAGACAAACAATAAACTGCCCTTCCGTTTGAAACTAAAGCCAGAATTGTCATAATTTGAGAATTTGCCCTACTGTGTGAAATCGTCTTATAGGTAAAAATAACATTTATTTCTAGCATTATGACGTCATTCCATCACATTGAGTCATTTCTTATTTTAAATTATTTAAATATCGTCTGCCTTATTTTCGTCCGTTTTATCACTGAACTTAGATATGACGTCAATAATTTTCTTTTATATTTGGCTTCAATAATAGGTTAGATACATGTGTGATCATTTTAAATTGAATCTTCGATTATTTTTGTTGCAAGACAATTCTCGGCTAAATAACAAATAATTTTTTTACTAGCCTCATAGGGTAATTTACAATTCTGGAAAATTAAAAATTTTACTCATCCCGTCATAGGACGGGCTATATGCTAGTCTATTATGATAATATTAATCATTATAATACAATATTTTTTATACATTTTTAAATATAGGTAGATAGATACAGACGGCAGAATCCCTGAACCTTACGGTTATTTATGTGCAGGCATTTAGGAGAAGAAACGTTTCCTGCGATATTTAAATAATAGGTTTCGTGACAGATTATTTATCCATTACGGTGTACAGGTGGAGATTTATTAGCTTTAGATGTAACTTTAATTTTAAGCATTTTGCCTCGCCGTATCATGATTTGCAGTTGGAACGGGATAATTGCTTTCCGGAGCCGGAATGAATCGTGAGTTAAGTTTGGTGAGAACGGATGGTTGAGTAAAGACTGTCCGGTCTTATCCGTCCTCTTGCCGTGAACTCGTCTCACCCTCTGATTCGAGTGTTATTTTGCGGGGGCAGGTGTTAGACGCACGCTTTAAGCAGAATTTTGTTCCATTGCTGAGCGCCCACAGTTCAAACCAAAGGTCGTAGGGCGAGAGAACTTGTTCGCGCTCTACTCCTACGGAACTTAAGTGATTTTAGATTGTAAGTTACTGAACATGTCAATCTTGGTTCTGATTCAGCGCCACTAAGTTCCAATTTTGTTTCCAAGGAAATCAAATCTGATGTGGACACCACGTGACTTCCTTGTACTCCTATTATGTTTTCTTGTTTCCGATTTAGTGCCACTAAGTTCCAATTTTATTTCCATGGAAATCAAATCTGATGTGGGCACCACGTGACTTCATTGTACTCCTATTATATTACAAACATTGTTTTATTTCGACTGTATTATACGCAGTGCTAGATTAAGGTAACCGATCATGTTCAAATAGCGATTTTCGTAAAAATTATCGAATTTTTTTATCCGTTTATTTTAAAGATCAACCTTTTATCTTTCGAAAACAGTTTTCAGCTTGTTTCCAGAGTCATTAGAACTCATGATACAGCTGTTTAATCGTCACCGGATGTGCCGTAAAGATACCGGAAGTGAGCAGTTAAAAAGGGCTTGATTTTGAGTGTTAGCATAAAAAATGTCGTAAATAGCGTATTATAGCTTTTAAATAAACAAATAAATTACTCCAGCCTATTTCTTAATGTTTATCCAATTATAAAACTCTTAATGAATTTATGAAATAAAATCTTTAAATTGAATTTCTGAAAAATTGTAATTTTTGCTACACCACTACACCTCGACAGTCATAACTGCTAATATAATTTTTAGAATTTAATTAGAATTTAACTATCTGTTTTAATGATGTTATGTATGCATTGAACCTCAGGATTATAAATATATTCATTTTGAGATGAGTTATGGGCATTTATGTTAGAAACTTCATTATATTTTTTCTTGAATTTTTGCTCTAAATGACTTGATTGGCTATAACTTATTTATACTTTAGAATATTTTAATTCTGGAAGTTCAGTGCATACATAATAGATATATGTCTACATTTATCCAAGTAAAAGTGATAAGTTTAGCAGTTTTTCAGCTGTCTTAGAAATTTTTGTGTTCTGGAAGTTTTCAACCGATTTAAAACTTTATCACTCGACTTTAAAAGTGAAAATTTTGATACTTTTTTTACTTAACAAATCACACTATTTATTCGGTGGGATTATTATCATATATTGTATGTAGTTTACAAAATATATTAACAGAACTAAATAGTTTTATAATCTTAAAATATACACTGTCTACCAATAAGTATTTGGACACCTATGCAAATGACGATCCTGAGGTACGTCACGGCCTCCGCCGGTATACATTGTGCAGGAAACAGCATCGGCATTAGTCGCATGCAAGATGCCGCGCAGTTCGGAGCTCTCTGATTTCGAGAAAGGTATAATTATCGGGTATCACAAATGTGGCCGATCCTTAAGGGACATATCTAGCAATCTGAAGTACCCAAAATCGACAGTGGCCTGTGTGATTAAGAAGTGGAAGGAGAGCGGTGATTGTCGGAATGTGCCCCGATTCGGTAGACCAACGAAACTGGGAGATAGAGACCGACGAGTGCTGTCCAGAGAAATTAGGAAGAACAGCACCCAACCGATGTCCCTCATCCGCGGCGAGTTTCAACAAGCATCCGGGAGTATTGTTTCAATGAATACCATCGGTAAAGAAGCACATATTCTTGGTTTTCATGGTCGTGCTGCTGCCCATAAGCCTTTCATCACAAACGGGTATAAACGGAAAGGGGTTCTTTGGAGCGACGAATAAAGGTTCACCCTTTACCGTTCGGATAGCAGGGTCTGGGTTTGGGGTCTGCCTGGAGAACGTCTCCTGCTAGAGAGCATTGTGCCAACAGTCAAGTTCGGCGGAGGTGGAATTATGATCTGGAGGTGTTTCTGCTGGTATGGACTGGGACCCTTGGTCCCCATTCATGGTAAGCTCAGCGCCGATGCCTACTGCACTATTTTGGATGAAAATGTGCTTCCTACTTTGTGGCAGTTTTACGGGTTGGACCCCTGTTACTTTCAAGACAACAATGCCAGTTGTCATGTTTCGAGGTTAACCAAGGCTTGGTATGGTGCCAATGGAGTTCATCGAATGGACAGGCCTGAACCCTATCGAGAATCTCTGGGACGAGTTGGATCGCGGAATTAAGGGGTGCACTACCCGTCCAAAGTCGGTGAAGGAACTTGTGTGTCTACTCTAAGCCGAGTGTAAGACAATACCGCTAGTTGTAATACAAAGATTTGTGGAAAGTATGCCCCGGAGGGTTCACGCTGTCATTGCCTCTCGTGGAGGCTCTACCAACTATTGATTTTCAATAAAGTTAAGTTTTTCTTTTCTATCACAGGTGTTCAAAAACTTATTGGTAGATAGTGTATTTCAGACATTTATAGACAATATTAATGTTTAACCCCTTCGCGACCAACATCTCGTATATGCGAAGCAGCGATTTCATTCTTATCAGTCCAGCGTCGCCTCCACCCGATGATTCAGTTGATATTGAGAGACCAGCGTCACGTATGCGTAATAGGAGATCTGAATTTTTCATTTTAATTTTTAAATGCGAGAATTAATTACTAGATGGCGTAAACGGTAACAGTTTTCATAACGGTCGACTCGTATAGCATTTACGTGCTGGTGCTCAAGGGGTTAAAGCAATAGTAATAATATTGCTTTAAAACATTAATTTAAATAACGTTTGATGTAGCTCCTTAATATGTAATTTGTGTTTAAGGGTATTTTATTGGTTTGGTTTGTTTTTAAATTTTTAATCTTTTCTGACACACTCTGGGTTTGGTTTGGAGCGGTACGGTCTACTACTGATACCCTATTCCGAACGGCTATGAACATCCCTGCCACATTGGATTCGAACCCACGAACTCAGTACTGAAGATTAGCGTCCTAACCATTCAGTCACAATTCGGCTTAGAGGTAACTGAATGTGTCCTAAAACCCAAACTATCTCTCGAAATTAAAAAAAATGTGATGTAAGCCTTTAAAAGCTTTATCTCACGTTAACCCATAGGTGTTTAAAAAGGCAAGAAATTCAGGTTTGGATCAATATTCTCGATGAAGAATGCTCAGAGTTTTGTGTAAAAGCGAAAAGTTTTCAATCGATTTAAGGGATTCATCATCTTTAAACCCTAAAAAATTCAACCTTTTGGGCCCTTACTCTGCAAGTTGTGGTTCGGTCGAACGTTCGTTGTGACGTCACTTCGACGTCAACTTGCGGACAATTTTCGACCAAACGATAAAGCTGACGTCAAAGCAAACGTTCGAACCGAACCGCAACGTCCAGAGTAAGCCCCTTGATTTTTACATTTTTAAAATCTCTGGACATTTCTGAATCGTTTAAAACAAATTCCATTGAAATGTTCGAATTAGAACTTGTCAAACTATACAATCTTTGCATTTTCAATACCTTTCTTTAAAAAAGAAACTAAACAACTTTAAATTCATTTTATTAAAAATGGTGTTTTTTCATTTTGAGCTCACTGTAAATAAAAACCTATAGCACATATTGATTTCAAATTTTCACAGTCAGACTTACGATGAAACTCTTAATTACTTTTTCGTTTTTGCTTGTTTCATTTACTATTTATAGAATTTTAAGTAGAATTTTTAAACATTACTTTAGCCTTTTTGAAAATTCAATGCCCTGGTCTATTATTTTCAGAGTCAAATTAGAAAATATTTATAAGTTAGTTACAGTAACAAACTGACTGAACATATTGTTCTATTCTCTAAATAAATATTCTTTGGGAGAACTTTTGTAGAATTTATTCACACATACGGACGTACAGAAACATATATAAATATTTCGAAGTCTTAAATCTGAAGGCAGAATTAATTTCGATTCTAAAAGCGAGTAGGGTTTTTTTTTCTTAAAAAAAAAATGCGTTCGACCTCGTCGCTTCTCATCTTGTTTACGACTCAATTTTTGTCTGCGTTGACAATCGCCTAAATATAAAATCAGCTGAATTAAAACCGAGCTTGTGATACATATATCTAACCGAAATAAACCGATATTTTTTACTGTCAGGATTAAGTTTTCGTTCCGTCCAAAATAACGTTTTTTGCCGGTTTGCGGTCCAGATCCGGATCGAAACCCTGATTATTCCCGATACTTTTTAAAAATTTAGGTAGGTGATGAATTATACCTAACAGTTATAGTTTTAAAAAAAGCAAACTTTATTTATTAAACTCCCTTTGTGTTACATACAGCGTGTCAGAAAAATTAAAATTTTTTTTAAACAAGCTCTCCCTTTTCATTTTATACAAAAAAGTCTTATTTTTTAGAAACAAAGTAATTCCAACAAACTAATTAAATAAAGATAAAAAAGATGAAAATTCCATGTATTTACGATATTAATTATAAAAGATAGAGTGAAAACTAAAAAAATTCAAAGTTGATCCCCTAAAAACCTTAAGCCCGTAAGTTGATCCCCTTAGAAGCTTTATAACTCGTCAACATGAACTTTTAAAAATCGCTTGAAAACTTTTCGCTAGCAAACGATAAATCCTCGCAATTTTCCTCGTAAAAAATTATAAATTAAATTTATTGCTTTTTCAATGCATACAGGTTTTAATAGCTTTATTAGATGTCAACCTGTACACGTTGAAAAAACTATACATTCAGTTTATGATTCCTCTTTTTATCCGATTAAACTTTTAAAATTACGTTTGTAAGAGTGAAATTAAGCTTTCATTAGCAGAATTTTAACTGAAATTTTTTAACATTGGATTTTCACATTTATAAATGGCACAAAGTTAATACTTTATTTAAACTATTTTTGTAACTGGAAGTATACGTCTACGACAAATGGTTGCAGAAATAAATGGTCATTACAGGATTAAGCTATGAATTTCCTACATTTCTACCAATTCATACGCTTCCTATATTGTATTTAACAAATACTACTCCCTTCTAACAGATGTGGAAGTATAGCTTTGCGCTTCAATGATAGTAAAATAATCAAAACACAAATAACGATTGGAAAGAATGTGGTCTACTTACTCATCTACAGGGTTTATTTTCAAACTTCGAAACTGTAATTTTTCTGCAACAGTCAGCCAATTTAGGCTTATTTTTCAACAGAATAGAATAACAATAGTTTATCCCACAGCACTCTTTATCAATATTATCAAAAACCAAAATCAAAGAATTCTTTTAAGCGTTGCTAAGCAACAAACAATTTCTTTCACGCTATTGCCACCACCTGAGAATAAATCTTTGTTTGTTCATTTCAAGATATAATTTCTGATGATCCGTGTAAATTGTATTTCCTCATGCCATTTTATTTTTAGTTTCGCTATAGTTACTCCACTGATAAAACAAACAAGTAGCCACATTAGAGCTTTGGTATAGAACTACCATTTGCAACGTATCAACCGATAATTATTACAAATAAAATATTGATGAAAAAGTGAATGACAAATTCATTTTAAACAGTTTTATTCCAACGAAAACTCTTTATTACAGCACAAACGAAAACATTATTCTCTGTGTTTCCACCAATTTAAAATGAAATTGGTAATTACAATTTATTCACTCGAAAACTCAAAAGTAATACAACAAATATACATTTAAAGAACATCAACAAAAGCAATTTATTTCCGTCTGCAGTTACTTTACCATAATTAACATAATAGAGAATTCACTTGAATAACACGAGTTGGAATTTTGCAGCCGTTTCACGTGGGTTGCCAACTTTAAACAAAATAAACTATTTCGGCATGGGCAGATGACGTCACAGACTGGAAAGATAAACAAATGGGTAGTTTTGGAGTTCAGTAAAGGTGAGTTTCATTCTTGTTGTAGGAGAACAGGCACTCGGATTCTATCACACTCTGAATATTCACTATGAAATAAGTACTTAATAATTACTTAATAGCTCACAGCAATTTATTTGCTTCACCAACTAAGTAATATTTTGATTTAGAAGCTCATTAAAGGAAATAGTCCCATTCTTTGACTGCTTTCAGTGACATTTGAATCCAGCGGTATTCAAAATATGTCAGGTCACGAAACCCTTAGAACAGTAATGTATTTTTGGCGGGAATACGATTCCACACCTAGAAAAATATATCTTAAAATATTATTTAAAGTGTATAGGAACCTTCGAAAGGGCAAATTTTAATGAAAATATGAAATGATTTTCAGTTGAAGAAAGTTAACTCTTTGTGAAGCAGAAGAATATGAGAACAAAATAACACTATTTATGACCAGAACGCGCCAAATTCCAGGAGAGAAAATACAAAATGGCTAAGGCTGATCGAATAAAATGTTAACTCCTGAAATGGATATATATATATATATATATATATATATATATATATATATATATATATATATATATATATATATATATATATATATATATATATATATAAAGGTTTAATGATCTTTTTTTGTGGGGGGGCATGTTTTATAAAAATTTTTAAACATTAAAGTAATATTATCAATATCAGTAACTATGCATCGTTTGTCACATATCTT
This sequence comes from Pardosa pseudoannulata, assembly GCA_032207245.1. NCBI lineage: Eukaryota > Metazoa > Arthropoda > Arachnida > Araneae > Lycosidae > Pardosa > Pardosa pseudoannulata. Next base: position 12,975,357 of record CM063497.1, read on the forward strand.
TGAATTATGTTTATCTACAGGAGTCTTTTGCCCCCATTTAACTATCGAATTTTAGAAATAGAGTTATCTTGAGTCACATTTCATTTTCATTTTATTACATTTTCTTGGAATTTTTATTTTAACGAGCAGAGATCCCAGATGTTAAGTATGGAATCACAGGGTTCCGTAGAATACAGTTTGAAAACCACTGCTTTAGTCAGTCAACAAAAAATTACCTGAAATTTTGATCTATCAATTTCTTAAAAAAATCATACATAGGGCGTTAACACTGAGTTATGTCGCAGGCGATTTCTTCTTGATAATGACATCAGAATTCGCCAGAGGGAAATCATGGTACCAAATTCCCATCGTCGGTGACTTCTGACGTCATTGTGAAGGAAAAATCGTCTGTCATATATCTCGACTGCAATATGGTAGCATCCTCAGTCTTCACGTAGCATGCAAACATCTAACGTCTTTAAAGTTCTCCTCAAATCTTCTTATATCAGTAAACAAATTATATTATTAAGCAGTACTTTCTAAATTATAAAAAGAAATTAATTTTTCTCGCAAAACTAAACAATAATAATTTTACTCCTCTGAAATTACAACCTTACCATTCCAATTGATGTAAACAATCATTCTCAATGGCAGTTATAACGAGAAAAAAAAAGAAAAATGGATGAAATGCAGTATCTGAATGCAATACAGCTGACATCATTTTACACGGCTGACAACTGAATCAAAACTTTCTGTTTCACATGTATTGCAGTTTAGTTATGCAGGCCCATATAAAACTTTACCTCGCCATGGAATTTTGACAGTCGAACAGTAGTGACAAAACAGAATGCTATTTTTCACAACGATGTAGTCCCTATAGCCTTTTTTTGATGTTACCAAGCCTGATTAACGAATGACATGTTTGGAAAATGGAAGTTTACCATTTTTGTTGAATCATCATGATGTAAGGTTTCATTTTTTTTCAGCCTTGAATGCAAAGAAAACAGCTTGACTAAAGAACTGGGTTCCCCCGCCAACTTGGCGATAATGGTTTAAGTATGGTCGCCTAACATTTTCTCCTGATCTCAGCGTGTCCAAACAATCCGTATCTATATTATAATTTATATGATATTTCCATCCAACTCTCCTTGTTTTACTCTTTTCTTATGTATTAAAAGTGCACAATGCTTAAAACAATTAGATATAACAAACCATTAATGGCTCACTATGGCTGATTTTTAATAATTTGGAGCTGTTGCGTTTGTAAACTGTTAAGGGATTTATTGCCCATTAATACAAATGTCTGGTTTTCGAGTCGTATTCTAGAATTGAGTAAGAGTATATAATTCTATTACGATAGCTCACTGTGCATTAACTAAAGTCGTCAGAAAAAGCAAGAAATACAATGTTTGGATTGATTACCTTTGTGTTTTAGTAAATATCGGCAATATTTTCGCCAAATTTGCCGAGGGGAACCCAGTTTTTAAGTAGTCCCAAGAAAACCATAATTGTCTTGGCAATCTTTCCAGGTACAAATGCACCTACCACGCCGTGCTTTTTCTCGCCAAATTTGGCGATTATGTGGACTTCGTCAATTAGCAATAGTCGGACCAAGATAGTTTGTTGTTGCTTCTTAAGAAATAATTTTTTATACTAAATGCACCAATTTTTGATAGACCAAATTCATGACGTAGGACTAGCCCAATTTTATAAGAATCGTTGGCCTGAGGGCTTACTCTGGACGTCGCGAGTCGGTTCGAACGTTCGTTGTGACGTCACTTTGACGTCAGCTTGATCGTTTGCTCGTATAATGTCCGCAAGCTGACGTCAAAGTGACGTCACAATGAAGGTTCGAACCGAAACGCAATGTCCCGAGGAAGGGCCATATTTTCATCACAGTCGATTAGACGTAATCAGCGATTATTTACAATAGAAATATACTGCAGAAAATCTCTGATTATCTGTAATTGACTTTGTTGAAATCAGGCCTTACGGTCGGTCTCACCAAAGTCGTTTAACGTGGTCACCAGAGTCATTAAACAGAGATTAATCGCGGTTAGTCGTAACCGTGATTAATCTCTGTTTAAACTGACAAATGCGTCTCACCATTGGTTGGAGACATGAGTTAATCACGGTTAGCCGTTAAACGACTTTGGTTCGACCGACAATTACATTATATTTCTCTTTTAATGATTAGTACAAATCGTGGATTAAACGCTATGTAATTATATTTTAGTTAATTATCGATTAACACAAACCGACTATGATAGTATCTAACATCAGGCTCAGTTTCACCATTTTCACTGTTTGGTCTAATGGGCGATTGACTATGAAATTAGTAAATGCATATTAATCACCGGTTATCTTAACTGACAATGATTAAACCAGATCACTGAAATTTGGGGATAGTTGTTTGTCTTCTGTTCCCACAAGTGCTTATGACTAAAGGGAATCTGTCGTCTATTGGTTCGATACTGCATTCACCCAGTACAGTCTAAGAAGAAATATTATAAAATCAACGAAAGTTCTATCACATGTCAGTTCCCGCACACGGCTCTGTCTACGGGATATATCCGAGTTCGTCCTGTATGTTGGTGTGTGACCACCTCTGGAAAGTGTCCGTGCCCATGCCGTGCTGGACTTTGACCCGCGTCACGCCCGGAGTCCGTCCGAGATCGGAGCCCGTCTTTCTGCCACTGTTGTCCGAGTGGTAGGCCGCCTCGACCCCGGAGTCGGACGAGGAAGAACTGCGCCCCGCTTTCCGCCGTCGCCGATGCTTGCGCCTGTGGGCTAGGTTGTGGCTCCTGCGGACTGTGGGGCGCTCCACGGCGGCGGTCCGCAGGTCGTGAAAGCTCCAGGACTGTTGGCGACGGGCGGCACTCTTGGATGCCGATTGGCGAGTTGGGGAAGAGGACACCTGGCGACCGCTCGGGCTCAGGCAAACTTCCGATGTATCGTAAGCTGAATCTTCGGACCCGTCAGCAGACGATCGTTTGGGGCCCATTATTCTCGTTTTCATGCTCGAAATAAACCTAAAAAAAAAACTGGTTAAGGCAGGGGTTATAAATGGACGCATATTTTTTTTTCTACAAATCTCTGCAACTAGCACATACCCGTCATATCACGGGATCAGTGAAATTTTTAATTTTCCGGAATTGTAATTACCCTATTGTAATGAAGATTTTTTTTATGTCCCTTCATTACATATTTCCCTTGTGGGGTATATATATTTTAACCTACATTTTGCACTTTTTTTTTGCATATTGCTCTTGCAGATGCAGATCTAGCTGTTTTCGAGCGATAGTAGCCTATCTCTTCAAACAGAGCCGCCCTCGATCTGGGATTAAGTTTCAAACCGAGCATCCAATTCTGCAACCGCAGCCCTTAAACCTTTCGACCATAATTTGCGCCCATCGGCTTGTATTCTGACAATTGGTGTAGCCATAAGTTTCGGTTTGGGGTGACAGACGTTCTTTTGTAAAGTGCCGCTTTGTGACGTGTTGCCAAACTCAGCTTCGCATCGTCCTTGGCGAATTTTTACCGCATTGAATGCGCCTCCCTACGATTGGCTATTTTGTTCTCCGCCCTCTTGTCTCGGCTTTTGATTGGTCAGAACCGAGAGAGCCCTACGTCTCCTTCAGAGCGCGGGGTTTTCTTGGCGCCTGGCAACCCTCTTGCTGGCTGTGTTTCGGCGCTTTTGGCGTGAGCGCAATCTAGGAGTTTTTGCAATTTTGAGAGACAGAGAGAAAAATTTTTTTAAGAACTTTGGGGACGCGTTTTTACTCCTGACATGTTTCCGTTGGAGTCACCTCGATCTTTGGCGAGCCTAAGCACTCCCTCGTTGTTTCTTTTTTTACTGCGACGTTTCTGGCGTTATTTTTATATAACGCAACAAATTAATCCCCGTAACACTTTTAAACAAAGCAATAAAATGAATCTCCGTTACCCATTATATGATCAGGGCAGAAGTAGACTATGTTATTTGTAGATTATAAAATGAAAAAAATGACATAAGATCGAATACTAAATAAAAGAATGTGTCTCCATGAAATCAGCCTCTGATTTTTATCTACCTGGGGTGACATTATTTACTAAACCTCCGACTCTTCATCACTTATATCAACCTACATACAGCTCCCTTCCTCTACATGGAGCCCCGACTCTTAAGTATACTTATGAGGCAAATAAAAAATGGTTTATTTTTTGGCTGAGAATTATTTTGCAACAAAAAGGAATCGACGATTAAATTTAAAATTACCACAAGTGTATCACATATGTACTATAACTAATTTCACGTTAACCCAATAACAAACAAAAATTTTGAGTCATTTGTTATGTAAAAAACGCATGAAAACAATGCAGACGATATTTGAATAATTTAAAATAAGACCAATGGTGGCTACATTCAGTAGGAACGAAATCTTTCCTTTTTAACTTGGTATGCCATCGTTTGAATTCAGGTTTTTTTTTATAAAGGAAAACGATGCAAGCTAATACTTTTTTGCTTATCTATCTCTTTTCTACTGTTATTAGTACATCCAAAAGCTTCACAAGAATGAGGCATTTCTGGAAATGATAAAGTAAAATTGAGAGCGTATATAGGATAGACAGTAAGTAATGGTGTAAACAAATATGTAAACGAATGCATCACGTGATTGTCTATACTCTCGACAACCTCATTATGAAATTAGTATTTGCGACATGGGGATGTGTGTTGACATGAAGCAGGAAATCTTCTCATTTCGCAGCTTTATCGAACGTCTAGTCTTAATTGCACATGTAATCTTTCCAGCATTTCGCAGTACTGTACTCTAATGACGAATACAAGGTTTCTCAAAATTAATAAACAGCGTGCCCCGTAATCAAAAAACAATGCGAGGATAACATGTTTGATCTGTTTCGATGCATTTGGTAGAAACATCGTCGTTGTTATTATTTCAGTATCGAAACAGATGCATTATAGACGCCGGCATCGTCCGCCATGTTTTATTGGCGACTAACAGAAAAACGCGTGTTTTGAAAAATTGCCAAGTCAAAAAACATGAGAACCGAAATAACTACACCCGCTATACCTAAATTACTGAATCCTAGGGAAAAAAATACAACTTAACCTAGGCGACACCACCCGTCTGGAAGCTAAAAGAACAGCTAATGTAGCCTCCACACTATGGCCAATTGTTCACCACTTCTTGATGGTGCCTTGAATGATGGTTCACGCATTACATCCATACGCTGGGCCACTAAATGAGCCAAGCGCGTGGATTCGTTCACAGGATCTACTGCGCATCTGACTGCCTTTGATCTTTTGAGAAAAACCGCCTCTGAAGCCATTGTTCGCCAAGGCTATTTTATCGTCTGCTATCTTCAACCTCTCCATATCCCAGTCCAGTCGGTGGTAATGGCCTGCAGTGGACCATAGTGTAGAGGGGAATATACCAAGCTGTTCAGAAAAGAAAGGACGAACATTTAGATGGTTGAAAGAAGCTTTAATCACCACAACCTCCCCATCGAATGCAGTCTTGTCCGAGCCCAGATGGAGATAATCTGAGAACTGCTTACGGAAAGTTCTGGATTCCGTAATATCATTTGTATCAAGTTTTGAGTCACAAAAACCGCCTCCGAAGCCATTGTTCTCCAAGGCTATTTTATTGTCTGCCGCCATCAACCACGATAACCAAACCTCCTCCAGACGGTGGAGATGGCTTGCAGTGGACCATAGTGTGGAAGGACCTTAACATGCAAATTTCTCGAATAGTGCTGGGTACTGACGTCAGAAATCACGTGCACCAATGGGGGTGCAATAACATATCGGAGCTGTCATACCCCACCACCAAATTCAGCGCAAACACACCAACCCACTCACGCCCCATAAAACCGCCAAAAATAGCCAAATGTGGCGAAAAAAACGGCGTCTATAATGCATCTGCACCTCAGTATCTTCTACATCTGTCGAAATAAACGAATTTGACTGCCCCTTATGTATATTGAAGATAAATCTGTGTAGAGCGGACTACATTTCATCTACACTACACGGTACCTAGGTACAATACGTACAACACACACTTGCACACTCTCAACAGTGTTAGAAACACACACGCACTGACAGAGAGAGAGGGGGTGAGCGACCTACTTCCCGGTTTTGTGTTTGGCCTTGGTGAGGGACTGCATGCCGATCCTCTTGAGGCTCCAGAAGAAGCCTCCTCCTCCTCCTCCTCCTGCCCCCTGTCGCCTGGGCAACCGGTCGTCCGAGGACCACCGGATGACCTTAGCGGACGTTGAGGTAGCGGGCAGCGTGGTGGTTCCGCCCCTCCGGTACGTCGAGGAGGAGGACGAGGCCGAGGTCTGGCTGAGCGAGGACCAGTTTCGGACGTGGCCGCTCTTGTGGAAAGAGCGCACGCCGTGCGGGACGGTCCGGGAGGACGAGGACGAGGTGCGGCTCGAGGGACGGTAGGGCACGTTGATCGTCACTTTTCCGGTGCCGTTGCCCTGGATCACGCCTGAAAACAGAAAGAGGACACTTTTAGATGGAGCAATAAAAAATTATGATTACGATACAAACTGATATTTTTATATTTTATTATGGGATATTGGCGGCAAACGTTTCTCCGTATAGAGGAAGATCAAAAACGATAGCGGAGCCTAACGCAAAATTTGAACCCAACTCTCCAAAAGAGGTGGACAAATACGCTAGTCACTGTGTCGAACGGGTAAATTTACCTTAACCCTTTTGTGGGCCATTTTATTTCTCACTCCACGTTTCCAAACTTTCAAAGCAGAACTGGCCGAACGATGGCCGATTGGTTAGGGTGCTGGCCCTCGGTACCGGAGTTCGTGGGTTCGAATCCCACAGTGGCATGGACGTTCGTAGCCGTTCGGAATCGGCTTTAAACTGTAGGTCCCGGTCTCATTAGCCCTCGTGTTGCAAAAAGTAGACAGTAGCACTCCAACCAAAACAAAACAAAAAAAAATCAAAGCAGGACTGCTAATTTTATTCAATCGATCGAACAATATACGACAGTTAAAAACAAAAGCGGGAATCAGTCTTCCCGTCATTCCACTAGCATGACCAATATATTAGAACTAGCATATAGCCCGTCATATGACATTATCAGTAAAATTTTTAATTTTCCAGAATTGCAAAGTACCCTATGAGACAGGTAAAAAAGTGGTTTGTGTTTTGGCCGAGAATTATCTGGTACACTCTCAATAATTTGTTTATCTTCATACTCCTCTAAAGTCTCCCGGTACTGTGAATGCAGTTTAGAATCAAATTGAATTCATTTAGTCAAACCGTGTGGTTATGTATAAAAAACAAACAAACAAACGAACAAACTTCTTAACTTTCAAAGATATATAACTTAAACGTTAGATATTTATTAAACTCCTAGACTTTTATGAAAAGAATTTGTTATTAATACCGGTGATAAAATTTTCATTGCAACAAACAAAAATCGATGATTCAATTTAAAATGATCACGTATGTACCTAATCTATTATTTAAACCAAATATAAAAGAAAATTATTTACGTAATATCTAAGTTCAATAATAAAACGTATGAAAATAATACCAAATGATATTGAAATAGTTTAAAATAAGAACTGATTAAATGGTTAAAAGAAAAGACGTCATAATTCTAGAAAAAATCTAGAATCCTATTAACCTATTTATTATAATAAATTGATAAATTTAATCGCCTGCTTTTAACCGAGGAAAATAGGGCGTGAAATGACATCAAACGCTCGAAAAGTGGAGAAGGGGTGGATTTCGAATGTTTTAAAGACTTGCTTTGAATTTTGCTAACCCTAACTCATCAAGAATCAAAATGGATGCCTCTATCCATTCCAGGTCCAACCGCTTCATAAATTTGAGGACAGACGGACAGATAAATTAAGTTATTATTATATAGGGGATGTGTTTTGCGCTTCCCACAGGTGTGTTTTGTAAGATCGTGTAAGTGGGAAGTAATCTTCCCACGGCCCACAAAAGGGTTAATATGCTATATAGCAATATAATAGTTCTAAAAAACTTTGATGCATTAACAAAAATTTGCAATAATCAAAGTTATTTATTAGAATTCAGATGGTGCTAGCATATAGCTCGTCATATGACAGCATCAGTAAAATGTTTAATTTTCCAGAATTGTAAAGTACCCTAAGAGAAAGATATAAAAATGGTTTGTTCTTTGGCTGAGAATTATCTAGTACACGTTTAATAATTTGTTTATCTTCTTACTCCTCTAAAGTCTCCCTATACTGAGAACGCATCTTAGAATCGCGTTGAATTCATTTAGTCAAACCGTGTGGTTACGTATAAAAAACAAACACACAAACGACCAAACTTCTTAGTTTTCAAAGATTTATAACTTAAACTCTAGATATTTATGAGTCCGTGAAATATAATCCTAGTCTTTTATGAAAAGAATTTATCGTTAATACCGGTGATAAAATTTTCATGGCAACAAAAAATAACCGATGATTCAATTTAAAATTACCACATATGTACCTAATCTATTATTGAAGCCAAATATAAAAGAAAATTATTTACGCTATATCTAAGTTCAGTGATAAAACGTACGAAAATACTGCAGACGATATTTAAATAATTTAAAATAAGAAATGATTAAATGAGAGGAATGACGTCATAATGCTAGAAAAAAATGCTATTTTTACCTATTTATTATGTGAAAAATTGATAAATTTAATCGCTTGCTCTTAACCGGGGAAAATAGGGCTTAAAATAATGGCAATAAACGCTCGAAAAAGGGGGAAGGGTGGATTTGGCTTAATCATTTGTTTATATTCCTATGATACTGTGAATGTAGTTTAAGAATCACATTCAATTCATTTAGAAAGATAATTCAAAGTTTTCTAAGGAACGTCAGAATTATTATTAAGTTCTTCCCAACTTTTATTGCCACAGTAATTAATGGAAGAAAAGGAATGACACTATCATTTCCACTACACCCTGGAGATAGATAGAATTCGTTGTAAATATCGATGATAAAATTTTCATTGAAACAAAACATAATCGATGATTTAATTTAAAAGGATCACCTATATACCTAATATATTATTTAATCCAAATATAAAAGAAAATTATTGACGTTATATCTAAGTTCAGGGATAAAACGTTTGAAAATAATGCAGACGATATTTAAATAATTTAAAATAAGAAATGATTAAATGAGACAGTTAAAGAATTGACCTCATAATGGTAGAATTAAATGTTATTTTTACCTGTTCACTTACTTATGATGCGATAAATAAAAAGGTAATCGTTTGCTTTTAACCGGGGTAAATAATGCTTGGAATAATGACACGAAACTTTCGAAAAAAGGGAAGGAATGGATTTCGAACTTAAAAATTTTTTAAAAACCTTCCTAGGGATTTCCCAAATTTCCACGGCGATTGGATGTATGGTTTTTGAGTCTAACGAGTACACACAGATACAAATTCATTTATATATATATATATATATATATATATATATATATATATATATATATATATATATATATATATATAGGTAAAAATAACATTTTTCTATATATATGACGTCATTTCTTTAATCATTTCACTTAATCATTCCTTATTTTAAGTTATTTAAATATCGTCTGCATTATTTTCGTAATTTTTATCACTGAACTTAGATATGACGGAAATAATTTTCATATGTGATAATTTCAAATTGAATTATCGATTATTTTTTGTTGCAATGAAAAATTTATGACCGATATTAACAAATTCTATCTACCTCCATGGTGTAGTGGAAATGATAGTTTTATTCCTTTACTTCCATTAATGACTGTGGCAAACAAATTAGGAAGAACTTGACGATAATTTCGAGGTAGCTAAGAAAACTTTGAATTAACTTTCGAAATGAACTCAAGGTGATTCTAAACTGCATTCACAGTATCGGAAGATTTAGAGGAGTACGAAGATAAACAAGTTATTGAGCGTGTACCAGGTCATTCTCAGTCAAAACACAAACCATTTTTTTTTTATCTCCCTCATAAGGTACTTTACAATTCTGGAAAATTAAACATTTTACTGATCCCGTCATATGACGAGCTATATGCTAGTAAATTGGTATAAATAGGCTTCACATCACTGTCATCATCTGCTTCATAATACTGTCGTCTTTAAAACGTTCGTAATCCAATCCTTTCCCCTTTTCGAGCATTTAATGCTATTATTTCGAGCCGTATTTTCCCCGGTTAAGAAGGCGATATAATTTATCAATTTATCACACAACAAATAGGTAAAAATAACATTTTTTTCTCTGGTATTGTGACGTCATCTCTTTAACCACCTCATTTAATCAATTCTTATCTTAAATTATTTACAAGCTGCATATGACAGTGAAAAATTCTGTCGCCTTTAAAATATTCGAAATCTACCTCTTCTCCCCTTTTCGAGCATTTAATGCTATTATTTCGAGCCGTATTTTCCCCGGTTAAGAGCATCCGATTGAATTTATGAATTTATCACATGAAAAATAGGTAAAAATAACATTTTTTTTCAAGCACTATGACGTCATTCTTGTAACCATCTCATTTATTTCATTTCTCATTTTCAATTATTTAATTATCGTCTGCCTTATTTTCATAAATTTTATTACTGAACTTAGATATGACGTCAATAGTTTTCTTTTATTTTTGGCTTAAATAATAGATTAGATACATATGTGATAATTTTAAATTAACTCCTGGATAATATTCTGTTGAAAGTTAATTCTGAACCAGAAAACAAACCATTTATTTTACCTGCCTCATAGGACACTTTACAATTCTGGAAAATTAAAAATTTTACTGGTCTTGTCATATGACGGGCTATATGCTAGTCACATAATAAATAGGTAATAATAAATTTTTTCTCTAGCATCATGACGTCATTCCTTCAACCATCTCATTTAATCATTTTTTATTTTAAATTATTTAAATATCGTCTGCTTTATTTTCTTACGTTTTATCACTGAACTTAGATATGACGTCAATAGTTTTCTTTTATATTTGGCTTAAATAATAGATTAGGTACATATGTGATAATTTTAAATTGAATCATCGATTATTTTTTGTTGCAAGATAATTCTCATCCAAAAAACAAACCATATTTTTTTACCTGCCTCATAGGATACTTTACAATTCTGGAAAATTAAAAATTTCACTGATCCCGTCATATGACTGACTATATCCTAGTCACATAATAAATAGGTAAAAAACTTTTTTTTCTAGCATTTATGACGTCATTCCTGTCATTTAATCATTTCTTATTTTAAATTATTTAAATGTCGTCTGCTTTATTTTCATACTTTTATCATTCAATTTAGATATGACGTCAATAATTTTCTTTTATATTTGGCTTCAATAATAGATTAGGTACATATATGATAGTTTTAAATTGACTCATCGATTATTTTTTGTCGCTATATAATTCTCAGCCAAAAAACGAACCATTTTTTTAACTGCCTCATAGGATACTTTACAATTCTGGAAAATTAAAAATTTTACTGATCCTGTCATATGACGGGCGGTATGCTAGTTATAAAATATATAGGTAAAAAAAAACATTTTTTCTAGCATTATGACGTCATTCCTTCAACCAATCATTTTTTATTTTAAATTATTTAAATATCGTCTGCTTTATTTTTTCATACATTTTATCATTCAATTTAGATATTATGTAGATAAATATTTTTTTTAATCACTTTACAATTCTGGAAAATTAAAAATTTCACTGATCCCGTCATATGACGAGCTATACGCAAGTCAAAAATAAGCTGTTTTAAGGAGGATTTTTGTGCTTTGATAGGTATCCAATTAAGTGAATGTGTAGAAAAGCAGATAAATAGATATACCGTCGTCGTTTAAAATAAAGCTCTGCTCTTTAAACTAGCGAATGTTATTTCTATAGATGGAAATGATATGTTTCGAAGGATTTCCGAGTAAACCGCTTGGTTTTTGAGTTGGCGATGTAATTTACACCTTCGCGCGTAATTCTATCAGAGGTTTTTCGACGAACGAAAACATCCCAGATTAGCATACGCCTAGCAATAACATGTCTGAGAACACAAAGGCTTCATGCGCGACAAATATTTGGCTGAATATTTCAAAAAAATATTCAGGGATAGTAGAATATTGACCAACATTGCTAAATATCGATAAGTGATATTCAGGGATAAAGGAGAAATATTGGCAATTGTTAAATATAAACAAATGATATTCAGGGATAACGGAGAAATTCTGATTGACATTCCTAAATATCTAAAAACCACATTCAGGGACATCGTGGAATATTGACCTACATTATTAAACATCAACAAACGATATTCAGAGATATCGGGGAATACTGATCAACGGTAAATATCAATAAATTATATTCAGGAATATCGGGGAATATTGATCAACATTGCTATGTATCAACAAATGATATTCAGGGACATCGACGAACATTGCTAAATATCAACAAGAAATGTTCAGGGATATCGGGAATATTGACCAACATTGCAAAATATCGATAAGTGATATACGGGGATAACGGAGAAATATGGACAATTGCTAAATATCACCAAATGGTATTCAGGGATAACGGAGAAATACTCATTGACATTGCTAAATATTTAAAAACAATATTCAGGGAAATCGCGGAATGTTGACTTACATTGCTAAACATCAACAAATGATATTCAGGGATACCGGGGAATACTGACCAACATTGCTAAATATCAACAAATTATATTCAGGAATATTGGGGAATACTGACAGACATTGTTAAACATCAACAAATGATATTCAGAGATATCGGGGAATACTGACCAACATTGTTGAACATCAAAAATAATATTCAGGGATATCCAGGAATATTGACGAACATTGCTAAACATCAACAAATGATATTCAGAGATACCGGGGAATACTGACCAACATTGTTGAACATCAAAAATGATATTCAGGGATATCCAGGAATATTGACTAACATTGCTAAATATCAACAAATGGTATTCAGAGATACCGGGGAATACTGAACAACATTGCTGAACATCAAAAATGATATTCAGGGATATCCAGGAATACTGACCAACACTGCTAAACATCAGCAAATGATATTCAGGGATATCCAGGAATACTGACCAACATTGCTAAACATCAACAAATGATATTCAGAGATACCGGGGAATACTGACCAACATTGCTGAACATCAAAAATGATATTCAGGGATATCCAGGAATATTGACCAACATTGCTAAACATCAACAAATGATATTCAGAGATACCGGGGAATACTGACCAACATTGCTGAACATCAAAAATGATATTCAGGGATATCCAGGAATATTGACCAACATTGCTAAACATCAACAAATGATATTCAGGGATAACGGAGAAATATTGACCAACATTTCTAAATATCAACAAATGATATTCAGAGATACCGGGGAATACTGACCAACATTGCTGAACATCAAAAATGATATTCAGGGATATCCAGGAATACTGACCAACATTGCTAAACATCAACAAATGATATTCAGAGATACCGGGGAATACTGACCAACATTGCTGAACATCAAAAATGATATTCAGGATATCCAGGAATACTGACCAACATTGTTGAACATCAAAAATGATATTCAGGGATATCCAGGAATATTGACCAACATTGCTAAACATCAACAAATGATATTCAGAGATACCGGGGAATACTGACCAACATTGCTGAACATCAAAAATGATATTCAGGGATATCCAGGAATATTGACTAACATTGCTAAATATCAACAAATGGTATTCAGAGATACCGGGGAATACTGAACAACATTGCTGAACATCAAAAATGATATTCAGGGATATCCAGGAATACTGACCAACATTGCTGAACATCAAAAATGATATTCAGGGATATCCAGGAATATTGACCAACATTGC
>CM063497.1:12994261-13001761 GCA_032207245.1 Pardosa pseudoannulata
TATGAAGTTTGCGTAGACTTGCTGCAGTCTTGTTTCAAACTTGAATACTTGTCATGATGAACTTGCTACAAGTTTGCAGGCTTGCAAAACAAGACTGCTGCAAACTAACTTTGCTATCTGGGACGCATGCGCACTCTGGCCACCTACTAGCTGCTGCGCTACTTAAACCCCGAATACATACTAGTAGCTTGCAATCGACATTTAAGCGATCAGTCGAATGTGATTTGATATATGAACCAACGAATATAAATCCAGGGAGAAGGGAAGGTATGTCGAGATAATGTAAACTCGCTAGCAAAGAAGTGATTTCCAAAAAGCTTGGCCGAAAAACTACCTCACAGGCTTCTGCTCGCATTCAGTTTCTTCATTCATCTTTGAAGTTGGGACTGGATTTTGTTTTTTAACCTTTTGCATTCGAGAGCTCCGGAGCGGAGCTATTTAAAATTTGTTTTCAAACTCGAGGGCTCCGCTACGGAGACAATGCAAAATAATTAGTTTTTACGATTTGTTTTTATTCTTATGTTAAAAATTGAAAATTATTTGCATTGTCTCCGTAGCGGAGTCCTCAAGTTGGAAGACGAATTTTAAATGGCTCCATTCCGGAGCCCTCGAGTGCAAAGGGTTAAATTATCCACGTTGAAGATTTCAGGTAAGGAATTTTAAAAATTCCTTGTATGTTATAGACTTGAGGTATATGCTAATACGCACACAATATTTAAGTTAATTTCGTATTATGTTCTAAATTAAATTCTCTGTTAAACAGATAGCTGAAAATGGCGTCGAGCATTAGTTCGACCGAGAGACCGAGTCTGAATCATTCTTTAGAACAGATAGTGATTTTGTAGTTTCCGCACTACGTCACTACGTCAAGATTAAGCCAAAAGCAATTCAAACATCAGCAGATATTGATGACACAGATGGTGACTTCTGTAAAGGCCCCTCCACACTATGGTCCACCTGCAAGACATTACCACAGTCTGTTGGGGGTATGACTTATCGTGGTCGATGGTGACAGAAGATAAAATAGCCTTGGCGGACGATGGCTTCGGAAGCTGTTTTTCTACAAAAGATCAAAGGCAGCCAGATGCGCAACTAAAGTGCGTAGTAGATCCATGGACGAATCCACGCACTCGGCTGATTTAGTTGTTCAGCATGTGGATGCAACTTGTACACAATCGTTCAAGGTCATCATCAGGAAGTGGTGAACAATGGGCCATAGTGTGGAGGCTACATTAAAGGATTTCCTCACCAAACAATACGAGATGAACTGTAAGTGACGTTTACCTCTCTCGTAACTGGAAGTGGATCTCTGGTGGTCATCATTGGCGAGTAGTGGCTCCTTCCTCCTTTGGGGGTTGGTCTCCCATCGCACGTCCTCCGGTGGCAGGGGCCTGGGGGGCTCCCTGAACTTCCCGATCATGGCCCGGGCCTCCCTGTGATGCATGAACCTCTTCCGGGCCCGACCTACCTGTCGAGGGGACTGGGCCCCCATCATGAAGCGACGCCGCACCACTGAAGGGGAAGACGCCTTGTTCACTACGCTGGCGTACGAATTCGATTCCTGGAAAGAGCAGAAAGTGTATTCGTCAACAGAGAAAAAAAAAAGTGTGAGGGGGAGTCACATGAACACCCAATTCTCGGCAATGATACATAGATCGCCCCCCCCCCCCCCCCCCCCCCCCCCCCCCCCCCCCCCCCCCCACCCAAACCCAGGGGGGGAGGGGGGTGTAAAATATATTTTTATATCCCCAACCCCCCCCCCCCCCCCTCCCCCCTTCATTTCATTCCTACTATTAATTGAATGGAAAAATACAATACACGCAGTTCTTGAATAAAATAACTATTGCCTGTTAATAACATCAAATATTTATAAAATATTATTCCAACAATTAAAAAGTCTCAAGTAGAGTTGTAAGAAGCGGAAAAAACTCGGTTTAAACCCCGGAAAAAAACGGGTTTTTTGGGAAGGGAATTTTGAAAATTTCCAAAGCATGGGAATTTCGAAGTATTTTGAAGTTGCCAATTCTCATGACACAATGAGAACTACCATTTTTTTCTGTCTTTGTTGTAGACCTCAAAAGTTGATATTTTCACAAAATTTAACTATTATACGCTATAAAAAAATTGAATAATTGGGATTAACTAACTATATTTGGCAAGGTATCATGTTTAGCATGAAAGTATGAGTCTATTTTTCATTTGAGAAATATCCAATATTTTTATTATAATATAAATATTAGGCAATAATCTGTAGTATCACAAAACCCATAAATCATAATTTTTCTTGGATAACATCTCTCTCTCTCTCTATCTATCTATGTATATATATATATATATATATATATATATATATATATATATATATATATATATATATATATATATATATATATAGAATGTGTGTGTGTAGGAATTGAACACAAAATGCAACAGTGTCATTTGATGACACCTTTAAATGATATATGCATTACAAAAAATAATAAACTGTTATTTTTAATTTAAAGATATTTATTTTTATACTATAAAAGGAGGGGGAAAAGTTTAGCATAAAGCAATTTACATAATAAATCATGATAAAAAATAATGTATATAATTATTATATTAGCAATTAAAATTGAAGTAACCAGTTACGTGTTTGATAAGATTAACAGGGTTACTAATTACATAAGTACTACTATAAAATCATTTAAATGCTCATTGCTATTATTTCTTGTATATATATATATATATATATATATATATATATATATATATATATATATATATATATATATATATATATATATATATATATATATATTGCCAAAAGTAAAAAAAAATCTTTTAGAAATAATATTCTAGTTCTTAAATAGCCACTGTTGAAAAAATAAATGTAAACATTGTTAAAATGATTTCGTCCCATAGTTCCCCAAATTCCGGGTTTATTCCCCAAAATTCCCGGGTTTATTCGCACCTCTTCAAAATTCCGGGTATTTTACAACTCTAGTCTCAAGTACTGATATCTGACGGCAACCTGTAGCACTTTACACTTTTCAATATTGATATTTTTCATTATATAGAGTACAGATTGTAATAAAGAATGAAGGGGCACCATTAAATTTTGGTGTTCCTATTTCAATGGAAATGTCCATTTGAACAAAGCTCAAATCCATTTCCAGAAGTTTAAGCGTGACGTCTTCACGTACGTATGAAATATTTTTAATTTTGAAACTTTAAATATCCATTTTGAGCATTTTTGAATGCATTTTAAATAATTGTTTTTGTGATGCCTGTACCACGTATATATGTACAGACGTATTGGTATATGTCTCACATAACAAAAAAAAATGATTAACCGTAAAATGTCTGGTAAACATCTGTAAGAAAGAGTTACATTACAACGCCGTCGCTGCCTGTACCGAGAGATTGACCGAATTGAAGTGATTCCAGCGACCTTCACCTTTGAACCTGTTGGACGAGTGGGGTTTGCTACCACCTTTTCCTACACGGAAGACAGTTAAAGTAGCTGGGTGTTTTGGTTCCCTCAGAATTAGCAGATGAGCACTTTAGAGGAGTGTGAATAAATCATCTGCAGCGGAAGTAACCGTGAAATAAACTGCTAGGGCCATATTCACCACGATTTCAATACTCGGATCTAACTAGTCCTATTCGTATCTAACTATATATACTAGCCCCATACTACCCGCAGTGCAATCAGCATTTGGTCGGTTTTTGTTTTATATTTTCCTTTGCTAAATAACTCATATGAAAATGACAGATATAGTAGATATAGGAAATGGTACCATTACTTAACATCGGCTTCAGTAGTGGCTACTAAATTCGACTCTTCATGTCTATTTATCATCGCCAAGTTTGACCATTTTCTCACATATGGCAAATTTAGGGCTATTCTGACTGCAATTTGGGTTTAAAATTTATGTTATGTGATTCACGCTTCTGGAAGTTCTCAAACTATTTAATCAATTGATACTGCGATACATTAAGAGCCATATTCACCACGATTTTAATCATCGGATCTAACCGTGAATCAGCATTTTCGTATTCTTTTTTCGTATTTGAACACGCGAATCCGGGACTTTCAGTTCATTTTAATCCCCTGTTTCTGATCCTCTGAATTTGCAGGATTAATTGCCTAATCCACGGATACTACATTTTAAACATGCGCTCTGCGTTGAAAACAAACATGGCGGATATATTTTCAGATTTAGAAGATCTCGAAGTTTTACAAATGTTGGAAATCACAGAAAGCCAAAGGAAAAGATTTCTGCTTCCAGATAGAACAAAAGATTTGGATTGTTTGGATGATGTGGACTTTCGGTCGCGTTATCGTTTTAATAATTATACAGCTGAATCATTAGTTCCAATGCTAGATGACACGATTTCAGCTCCTTTAGAAAAGAATAATGCTCTATCTTCTGTTGAAAAAGTTTTGTTAGCTACAAGGTATTTTGTTGTATCTTTCCAGAATTTTCAGAAAAGATTCTGCCTCGGTTTCATCAAAATTCTTCCTTTTATGTTCTTCCATTCTTATTTCGTGAGCAAATATCAGTAAAACTACAGATCCTTGACTAAATTTATAATTTCCTCAAACGATATTTATATCTGGTTGAGTCAATATGTAAATCAACTTACTATGAGAACTATCCCTGGAGAATCTCGTTTGTTGACCAATCAAAACATCGTTTACATATTGGCAATAATTAATCTATAGATCAGGGAATCCACTCATGGTGCATATGACACCAGTTTAAGTCACAGTTAACGGCGTGTGATTGCTGATCTACCGCTTCCCTGATCCGTTGTTTGATCCTGGATACCCAGATTTTGGTAAATATGACCCTTAAAGTAGCTGGGTGTTTTGGTTCCCTCAGAATTAGCAGATGAGCACGTTAGAGGGGTGTCAATAAATCATCTGTAGCTGAAGTAACCGTGAAATAGACTCCTAGACTTTTATGAAAAGAATTTGTCGTTAATACCAGCGATACAATTTTAATTGCAACAAAAAATTAATCGATGATTAAATTTAAAATGATTACGCATGTACCTAATCTATTATTTAAGCCAAATATAAAAGAATCTTTTATATTTGGCTTAAATATTTTATATTTAAGCGAAATATGAAAGAATTATGTCATATCTAAGTTCAGTGATAAAACGTATGAAAAAAATGCAGACGATTTTAAATAATTTAAAATAAATGATTCAACAAGAGGAATGACGTCATGATGCTAAGAAAAAAATGTTATTTTTACCTATTTATTAAATTTTCTTTGTCAGAGATGAGACTAGGCCGTAATTATTTAAGCCAAATATAAAAGAAAGAATCTTTTATATTTGGCTTAAATATTTTATATTTAAGCGAAATATAAAAGATTTACGTAATATCTAAGTTCAGTGATAAAACGTATGAAAACAATGCAGACGATTTTAAATAATTTAAAATAAGAAATGATTCAACGAGAGGAATGACGTCATGATGCTAAGTAAAAATGTTATTTTTACCTATTTATTAAATTTTCTATGTCAGAGATGCGACTAGGACGTAATGAATTGAAATAAATATAAGTGCTCGACCTGGTCTTGTGACATCGGAATAGTGAAGTGCGACTGTCACCCTGGATGGCTTGTATGAGAATTTTCGCAAGTGAACCAAAATTTTAAGAACCGGAACTTGCTCACCGGAAATGTGTTTCTCTCGTTCTTTAGGTGTGATAAATTTTAATCGGACTCGGCCAAGGCGAAATGAAGTAATAGTCCTTGCATTTTGGAATTCGGTCATGTGAACTTCCCGACTGATTCGTGACACGCTGGTTATGATTAATACAACTTTACAGAAACATGCCGTAACTTAAGGAATTTTGGCATAATTCCTAGATTACTAGAGTATAGCCCATCATATGATGGGATCAGTAAAATTTTTAATTTTTCAGAATTGTAAAGTACCCTATGAGGCAGATAAAACAATGTTTTGTTTGATGGTTGATAATTATCTGTTACACGCTCAATCCTTTGTTTATCTTCATACTCCTCTCAAGTCTTCCGATACTATAGATGCAGTTTAGAATCTCGTTGAATTTATTTAGAAAAACAATTCAAAGTTTTCTTAGCTACATCGAAATGATCGTTAAGTTATTCTCGATTTTTTAGCCACAATAATGAATTGAAGTAAAGGAATGAAACTATCGTTTCCACTACGTCCTGGAGGAAGATAGAATTTGTCGTTAATACCGATGATAAAATTTTCATTGCAACAAAAAATAATCCATGATTCAATTTAAAATCATCCCATATGTACCTAATCTATTATTGAAGCCAATTATAAAAGAAAATTATGACGTCATATCTAAATTCGGTGATAAAACGTATGAAAATATGGCAGACGATATTTAAGCAATTTAAAATAAGAAATGATTCAATGAGAGGAATGACGTCATAATGCTAGAAATATGTTATTTTTACCTATTTATTACGTGAAAAATTGATAAATTTAAAGGAATGACACTATCATTTTCGTTACAGCATGAAGGTATATAGAATTTGTTGTTAAAACTGGTGATACAATTTTCAATGCAACAAAAAATAACCGATGATTCAATTTAAAATGATCACATATGTATCTTATCTATTATTGAAGCCAAATATAAAAGAAAATTATTGACGTCATATCTAAGTTCAATGATAAAATGTATGAAAAGAATGCAGACGATATTTAAACAATTTAAAATAAGAAATTCAATGAAAGGAATGACGTCATAATGCTAGAAAAAATGTTATTTTTACCTATTTATTATGTGATCAATTGATAAATTTAAAGGAATGACACTATCATTTTCGCTACAGCATGAAGGTATATAGAATTTGTTGTTAAAACTGGTGATATAATTTTCATTGCAACAAAAAATAATCTATGATTCAATTTAAAATGATCCCATATGTACCTAATCTATTATTGAAGCCAAATATAAAAGAAAATTATTGACGTCATATCTAAATTCAGTGATAAAACGTATGAAAATAAGGCAGACGATATTTAAGTAATTTAAAATAAGAAATGATTCAATGAGAGGAATGACGTCATAATGCTAGAAAAAATGTTATTTTTACCTATTTATTATGTGATCAATTGATAAATTTAATGGAATGACACAATCATTTTCACTACAGCATGAAGGTATATAGAATTTGCTGTTAAAACCGGTGATACAATTTTTAATGCAACAAAAAATAACCGATAATTCAATTTAAAATGATCCCATATGTACCTAATCTATTATTGAAGCCAATTATAAAAGAAAATTATTGACGTCATATCTCAGTTCAGTGATGATACGTATGAAAATAAGGCAGACGATATTTAAGTAATTTAAAATAAGAAATGATTCAATGAGACGAATGACGTCATAATGCTAGAAAAAAATGTTATTTTTACCTATTTATTATGTGATCAATTGATAAATTTAATGGAATGACACAATCATTTTCACTACAGCATGAAGGTAT
>CM063497.1:13006761-13009261 GCA_032207245.1 Pardosa pseudoannulata
TGGCGTGAGGTCCATATGTGCAGGGTGTGCAAAATTATGAGGGACAATAATTTTTTGCACCTATGTCTACCTATCTTTATATGGCATATAATAAATATTATTTATAATATATCCAAATATTATGTTAATTTGCTTGCTTGTATTCCCGCAGTACGTGCGGTTCTAGGTGCTGCACCACGTAGCGCGCAAACGAACATAGGGAGTTCTGATGCGTACGCACTGCGCACTAAATTGAAAATCACGCTTTATATGTATGGGCTACTGGAGAAGAACAGCATACTATGCCACTGAGGCAAGTTGCAGCTATTTTTCCTGCATTTGGCATTCAGAATCATCCAAAGGTACGGTTTATTAAGCGTTGTGTACTTAGTGCTGAAGCGCTTTTGTTTTTTAACTGATTAACTGGCATACGATTTTGCAGACGGTTCATGTTTAAATTATCTATATTGTAAGATTTTGTTTTCATGGAAATATAAAAGAATATTTCATCAAAATAAAGTGTAAATGTTTTAGTGTGGTAAAGTAATTTCGGTGATGCTGATTCTATTATATTTACTGAAATAATTCGCTGAAAAACAATGTTGTTTTGTTAGACAAAAAAAGAAACGAATTTCAACAGAAAAGTCCAAATTTTACCATTCATTGTGTCTTACAGACAGTATATAAGTTATATCTGTAACACCATATCTCTGGTTTTCTTTTTAAAAATTGTGAAGATGTTTTACTCCGAATATATGATTCCCAAATGTTAAAAACAATTAATAAATATTATTTAATCCACTGACCGAACAAGAAACAGATCGTTCTATTGTGACAACGTGCAGCGAAATCCTCTTCACGTGGAATAGACGTTCGGTTTGTCGGCACCATTGAGCATCTGGATGAGGCACCGCAGCGGCGGGCGCCATGTGGTGCTACGTTTCCTGAACATATAAGTTTTTCGTGGAATCTCGAAGCGTTGCTTTTTCGACGCCGATATGACACCATACAACAAAAGACATGATTTTTGCTTCAGTGCTAGTAGAATTATCCTAAGTTTAGCTGTTTTTATAGTTGTAATTCGACTACTCGTAGGTAAATATTTTGTTTATTAGTAGATAAATAAAATATTCGTAGGTAAATATTTTATTTTAAGAAGTTTTATAAGTTTTCTTTTGAAGTTGTCTAACAAGTAAAAATTACAGTCCACTTCATAATTATCATACAGAACACTAATGCATTGGTAAAATTGTCGTCATTTCTCTATCAGCCTAGGCTTGTGGAAAAGTGTGGAACAACAAGGCAAGGGCATGCTATTTTCGAATCATCTCAAAGAATAATAAACTTGGCTTGCACTTTCGAGAAAACCAACACGACAGCCTTTTCATTGCCACAAACAATACTCTTCCACACACATAATGCAGCGATAGAATAAGAAAAGAATGGAAAACTTTAACTGAAGGTCTGTTTCTCCCGTAATGAAGGACGACTAGCAGGAAGACGGTCGAATTATACCTTCTAACAGGAGGTTTCACGCACAAAAAGAATTTCATGCAATATGATGCTAATTTTATCTCATCTCTTTCAACAAACTTATCCCCGGCACGTGAATTCTCTAGGGCAGGGGTTTCCTAGGCTTATAAGACGGCTCCCCTAGAGCTTCAGAATCGTTCTATTAAAAAGGTAAACCTGAGATGGAAAAAAAAATGTTTTTGTTCTGGCAGTTGCTTGACCTTGAAGCTGAAATTGATTTTCGACGATACAGACTTGTAACAACCCGGGTATTTGAAACTTGAATAATATGGCATCCCTTTTTAGCCAACTGATATGTCTTTTCGTTTCCGGGTATGTGTTGATATTGTTGTTGTTGTTGTCTTATGCCACTTGGTCAGCCACTGTAATTTGGAGAGTCTATATTTCCCCATGGCCAATTGTTCAACATACTGTGGTGACGGAATGTTTATTGGTTGAATCCACACACTGGGCCACTAATGAGCCGGAGGTGCGTCCATAGGGTCTGTTGCGCACTTTAGTTGTGCATCCTGGCTGCCTTTGATCTCTGGAGAAAAACCACTTCCTCTTAAATCCTCCACTAAGCCTGTTTTATCGTCTGCCACCGTCGACCTCGATAAACGATACCCCCGTCCAGACGGTTTGGTTTGGTTTGGTTTTGGAGCGCTACGGTCTACTTTGTGCAACACGAGGGCTAATGAGACTGGGACCTACTGCTTAAAGCTGATTCCGAAAGGCTACGAACATCCATGCCATAGTGGCATTCGAATCCATGAACTCAGGTTCTGAAGGCCAGCACCCTAACCATTCGGTCATCGTTCGGCCGTCCAGACGGTGGTAATGGCTTGCAGTGGACCATAGTGTGGAGGAACCTTAAGAACATACCAGGCAGTTCAGAAAAGAAAGGACGAACATTTAGATGGGGGAAAGAAGCTTTAATCACCTCAACCTCCCCATCGAATGTCGTCTTGTCTGAACCCGGATGAAGATAATCTGAGAAATGCTTACA
>CM063497.1:13014261-13016761 GCA_032207245.1 Pardosa pseudoannulata
TAATTCATATCATGTAATGCGTTCTATTGATTCCACCTTATGAAAAAAAATATGGAAATAAGACAAATTAGTTAAATTTAGGCTGCGTATTATGGACACAAATAATACGTTTTATTGATCCCACCTTACGAAAAGTATGGAAATAGGCCAAATTAAATAAATTTATACTGTGTATTATGGAAACGGTGTTATATAAAACTCAGAATTAATTGAAATCAGGTAATAAATTTTATTGGTTTTGCCTGATTAAAAGTATGGAATTAAGACAAATTAGATAAATTTACACTGCGTAGCCTTATTACTGAAAATTCAGAATTAATTCAAATCAGGTAATATGTTTTATTGATTCCGCCATATGAGAAGTATGGAATAAGGAAAAATTAGATAACACTATATTACGTATTATGGAAACCGTGTTATATAAAACACAGAATTAATTCCAATCATCTTATGCGTTCTATTGTTACCGCCTTATGAAAAGTATGAAATTAAGTCAAATTAGATAAAATTATGCTATGTATTATGGAAACCATGTTATATAAAATAAAGAATTAATACAAATCATGTCATGCGTTTTACTGATACCGCCTTATGAAAAGTATGGAAATAAGATAAATTAGATAAATTTATATTGTGTATTATGGAAAAAGTGTTATATAAATCTCAGAATTAAGTCAAATCATGTTATGTGTTCTATTGATACCGCCTTATGAAAAGTATGGAAATAACATAAATTAGATAAATTTATACTGCGTATTATAGAAACGTGTTATATAAAATTCAGAATTAATTAAAATCAGGTAATATGCTTTATTGATTCCACGTTATGAAAAGTTTGGAATTAAGACAAATTAGATAAAATTACATTACGTATTATAGAAACCATGTGATATAAAACTGAGATTTAATTCAAATCAGGTAATATATTTTATTGATTCCGCCATATCAGAAGTATGGAATGAAGACAAATTAGGTAAAATTATATTACGTATTATAGAAACCTTGTTATATAAAACTCAGAATTAATTCAAATCTGTTATACGTTCTATTGATACCGCCTTATGAAATGTATGGAATTAAGACATATTAGATAAAATTACATCGTGTATTATGGAAACCGTGTTATATAAAACGGAGAATCAATTCAAATCATGTTATGCATTCTATTGATACGACCTTCTGAAAAATATGGAGAAAAACAAACAAACAATATACAAACTAAATAAAATTATATTACGTATTATGGAAAGAGTGTTATATGAAACTCAGAATTAATTCAAATCAGGTAATAAATTTTATTCATTCTGCCTTATGAAAAGTATGGGGTTAAGACAAATTAAACAAAATTATAAGGTGTAGTATGGAAAGAACGTTATATAAAAGGCAGAATTAATTCAAATGAGGTAATACGTTTTATTGATTACACCTTATGAAAAGTATGGAAATAAGACAAATTAGATAAATTTATATTGCGTATTAAGAACATTGTGTTATATAAAACACAGAATTAATTCAAATCACGTAATAAGTTTTATTCATTCGGCCTTATGAAAAGTATAGAATTAAGACAAATTAGATAAAATTATATTACATATTATGGAAACCGTGTTATATAAACTTGATAATTAATTCAAATCAGGTATAAGTATATTTTATTGATTCTCCTTTAGGAAAAGTATAGAATTAAGACAATTTAGATAAAATTATATTATGTATTATGGAAACCGTGTTATATAAAATATAGAATTAATTCAAATCATGTTATGCGTTCTAATGATATCACCTTATGAAAAGTATGAAAATAAGATAAATTAAATAAATTTATGCTGGGTATTATCGAAACCGTGTTATATAAAACTCAGAATTAATTCTAAAAAGGGATTAAATTTTATTGATTCTGCCTTATGAAAAGTATGGAATAAAGACAAATTAGATAAAATTATATTACGTATTATAGAAACCGTGTTATATAAAACTCAGAACTAATTCAAATCAGGTAATAAATTTTAATGATATCTCCTTATAAAAAGCATGGAATTAGGACAAATCGGAAAAATTTCATACTGCGTATTATTGAAACCTTGTTACATAAAACTCAGAATTAATTCAAATCAGGTAATATGTTTTATTGATTCCGCCATATGAGAAGTATGGAATTAAAACAAATTAGATGAAACTATAGTACATAGTATGGAAACTGTGCTATATAAAACGCAGAATTAATTCAAATCATGTTATGCGTTCTATTGATACCGCCTTAGGAAATGTACGGAAATAAGACAAATTAGATAAATTTATACTGCAGATTATGGAAACAGTGTTATATAAAACTCAGAATTCATTCAAATCAGGTAATATGCTTTATTGATTCCACGTTATGAAAAGTATGGAGTTAAGACAAATTAGATAAAACTATATTACTTATTATGGAACACAGTGTTATTTAAATGCAGAATTAATTCAAATCATGTTATGCGTTCTATTGATACGACCTTATGAA
>CM063497.1:13021761-13031761 GCA_032207245.1 Pardosa pseudoannulata
TAATATCAGAGAACCGGGTTAATATTGTCTTTACCTACCCATGCACAGACGGAGAAATCACGTAATGAACCGAGATTTTCTGATAAGTACATTGCGTCTTTTAGTACTCTAGTAGTTCTAATTATTCGCAGTTATTTTGGTGTCAATTATAAATCAGTCTCAATGACTTGGTAACAGTGGCGTGCGGTCCATATGTGCAGGATGTGCACTGCACACCCTGGCAAAATTATGAGGGACAATAATTTTCTGCACCTATGTCTACCTATCTTTATATGGTATATAATAAATATTATTTATAATATATTCAAATATTATGTTGATTTGCTTGCTTGTATTCCCGCAGTGCGTGCGGTACTAGGTGCTGCACCACGTAGCGCGTTCAAAAGCAAACGAACATAGGAAGTTCTGATGTGTACGCACTGTGCACTAAATTGAAAATCACGCTTTATATGTATGGGCTACTGGAGAAGCACAGCATACTATAGCACTGAGGCAAGTGCAGCTATTTTTCCTGCACTTGGCATTCAGAATCATCCGAAGGTACGGTTTATTAAGCGTTGTATTAGAGCGGGGACTTACGTGCTGAAGCGCTTTTGGTTTTTTAACTGATTAACTGGCCATACGATTTTGCAGACGGTTAATGTTTAAATTTATATATTGTAAGATTTTGTTTTCATGGAAATATAAAAGAAGTATTTCATCAATGTAAAGTGAAATGTTTTAGTGTGGTAAATTAATTTCGAAATGTATTATATTTATTCAAATAATTAGCTGAAAAACAATGTTGTTTTGTTTTAAAGAAACGAATTTTAACAGAACAGTCCAAATTTTACCATTCATTGTGTCTTAGAGACAGTATATAAGTTATATTATGTAACACCATATCCCTGGTTTTGTTTTAAAAATTGTCTCAAGATGTTTTTCTCAGAATATAGGATTTCCAAAAGTTAAAAACAATTAATAAATATAATTTAATCCACTGACCGAACAAGAAACAGTTCGCTCTATTGTGCCAGCGTGCAGCGAAATCCTCTGCACGTGGAATAGACGTTCGGTTTGTCGGCATCCGGATGAGGTACCGCAGCGGCGGGCGCCATGTGGTGCTACGTTTGCTGAACATATAAGTTTTTCGTGGAAGCCCGAAGCGTTGCTTTTTCGACGCCGATAGGACACCATACAACAAAAGACATGATTTTTGCTTCAGTGCTAGTAGAATTCTCATAAGTTTAGCTGTTTTTATAGTTATAACTCGACTACTCGTAGGTAAATATTTTATTTATTGTAATCTTTAAATTTATATTCATAATAAATAACCCTTTTCAGAATGGAGAACTCAAATGTCTCAATAATTAAAGATTTATTGGAAAATCTATGTTGTCTGCACACCCTGCATGAAAACATACCGCTCACCGCTGCCTGGTAACCTTAAGTTCCGCATATAATTGACGAATATATTGGGTTGTTCGGAAAGTAATTTCGTTCTTTTTTTTTTGTGGAAATGAAAGACAGTTTTCGTATAATATACAAATACATTATTAAATTATATATTGGCCGTTCTGGTCCAACACCTTTTGCCATCTTTCTGGTAGTAGCATAATTCCACGCTCATAAAATGTTTGGTCTTTACTGGCAAAAATCCATTGGTTTCTTGATGAGTTAGGGTTAGCAAAATTCAAATTGAGTAAAGTTTATCTTCTCCTAAATTATCGATCCGATTCTAAAATAAATTGGTATAAACATGCTTCATATCACATAAAAAAATAATGTACTCTTCAAAACGTTCGAATTCCACCCCTTCCCCCCTTTTCGAGCGTTTAATATCATTATTTCAAGCCTTATTTTCCCCAGTTAAGAGAAGGCGATTCAATTTATCCCCTATATAATAATAGCCTAAGTTATCTGTCCGTCTGTCCTCCAATTTATGAAGCGGTTGGACCTGGAATGGATAGAGGCATCCATTCAAAGCGAATAAAGTTTATCTTCTCCTAAACTATCGATCCGATTCTAAAATAAATTTGTATAAATATGCTTCATATCACAGCAAAAAATACTGTCGTCTTTAAAACGTTCGAAATCCACCCCTTCCCTCCTTTTCGAGAGTTTAATGCCATTATTTCGAGCCCTATTTTCCCCGGTTAAGAGCAGGCGATTAAATTTATCCATTTATCACTTAATAAAGAGGTAAAAATAACAATTTTTCTAGCATTGTGACGTCATTCCTTTAAACATCTCATTTAATCATTTCATATTTTAAACTATTTAAATATCGTCTACACTATTTTAATATCTTTTATCACTGAACTTAGATATTACGTAAATGATTTTCTTTTATATTTGGCTTAAATAATAGATTAGGTACATACGTGATCATTTTAAATTGAATCATCGATTATTTTTTGTTGCAATGAAACTTTTACCACCGGTATTAACAATAAATTATTTTCATATAAGTCTAGGAGTCTATTTCACGGACTCATAAATATCTAACTTTTAATTTATATATATTTGGAAATTAAGAAGTTTGTTCGTTTGTGTGTTTGTTTATTATACGTAACCACACGGTTTGACTAAATGAATTCAATGTGATTCTGCATTACAGGATCGGGAGACTCTAGAGGAGTATGACGATAAATAAATTATTGAGAGTTAACCAAACAGTTCTCAGCCAAAAAACAAACCATTTTTGCCTGCCTCATTGGGTACTTAACAGTTCTGGAATATTAAAAATTTTACTAATCCCGTCATATGATGGGATATATGCTAGTTATATTATAAGTAGATTAAAATAACCTTTTTTTTCTAGCATTATGACGTCATTCCTTTCACCATCTCATTGAATCATTTCTTATTTTAAATTATTTAAATATCGTCTGCATTATTTTCATCCGTTTTATCACTGAACTTAGATATTACGTCAATAATTTTCTTTTATATTTGGATTAAATAATAGATTAGGTACATATGTGATAATTTTAAATTTAATCATCGATTATTTTTTGTTGCAATGAAAATTTTATCACCGGTATTAACAACAAATTCTTTTCATAAAAGTCTAGGAATCTATTTCACGGACTAATAAATATCTAGCTTTTAAATTATATATCTTTAAAAATTAAGAAGTTTGTTCGTTTGTATGATTGTTTTTTATACATAACCACACAGTTTGCAATCGATTCTCTAAATTTTGAACATCCTTCATATATACCCCGAAATAATCAATGTCAATATTAAAACCTCTGCAGTTCCTAATATGACAAGATAAATTAAAGTTTTCAACTAACATGCGGTTAGTAAAGAGAATCAAATTATTGAGCGTGTACCAGATAATTCTCAGCCAAAATCAAACCATTTTATTACCTGCCTCATAGCGTACTTTACAATTCTGGAAAATTAAAAATTTTACCGATCCCGTCATATGACGGGCTATATGCTAGTTTAAGGGTCGGTCTCAAAGTCATTTACCGGTTAACCGCGATTAAGTCATGGCGCAAACCAATGGTAAGGTCAATTCTCCGTTTAAATAGAGATTAATCGCGGTTAGCCTAAAACGATTTCAGTGACACCGGCCCTAAAATACCGGGTGGCCATAATTTAACTGACAGTGCTGACAGTGTTCTGTAACGCGATCTATTTGCGAGAATGACGCCACATTTTGTAGGAAGATTAAACAAGACGGGGGACGAAGGATTCCGAAAAAAAAAATTATCTTCAAAAGTCACCGCTAGGGGAATATTTGTATAATAATATAGTATAATAATATCTTAAATTATCTGTCCGTCTATCCTCGAATTTATGAAGCGGTCGAACCTGGAATGGATAGAGGCATCCATATTGAATTCTGGATGATTTGGGGTTAGCAAACTTCAAAGCGAGTTCGAACACCTTCGAAATCAACCCCTTCCCACCCTTTAGATCGTTTAATGCAGAGGTGGGCAAAAGCTGGCCCGCGGCCCTTTAGCTTACTTTATCCGGTCCGTTGAAAAATCCTGCATGCAATTTTTTTTAATCCCTTATATGCTTTTTGTTGAAATCAACAGTATTTGTATGCGTAGTGTACAACATACATTTACGAAAGAACTTTTTCGTTAATGATTTACACGAAAAATAAATATGGATCACAAATTACTGACGAAAATCTACACTCGGTATTAAGGATTGCTACAAGTGATATGGATCCAAATTTTGAAGAAATAATATCAAACGAACATTCCAGATTTCACGTTTCGCATTCACTAAAACTATTCTATTTTAACGTTTGATGTTTGTCTTTTCTTTTTATAATTCTATTTACTGTTATATTTACAAAATGTAATATAAATATAAAAATGTAATAACTATGATCAAAATAAAATAATTTGTATCGTTAAGATATAAATAAATATCAGAATGCAATCTTTCATTAATTGATTTATTTAATGACCATTAATTTAATATAATGGATCATATTCCTTTAAAAATCACGTGACATATTTTACTGGGCACGAATTGTTCACATATACACCAAAGTAAGACAATTTATTATTACTATTATCTTTTATTAACTGTCAAATTTCTCTGTCCAAATGCTTTAAAATGATACTTATAGTGTTTTTGTCAAAAAAATTTCTTGAGCAGGTAAAAAACACCACCCAAAACATTCGCGTGTGCACAGCGTACGCGGTACACTCCTCAGGCCCGGGAGACATTTTGAAAATTTCATTTTGGCCCGCGCTTAAAAGTATTTGCCCACCCCTGGTTTAATGCCATTATTTCAAGCCCTATTTTCTCCGCTTAAGAGCAGACGATTAAATTCATCAATTTATCAAATTTTAAGTAGATCAAAATAACATTTTTTTTCTACATTATGACGTCATTCCTTAAACCATCTCATTGAATCATTTCTTATTTTATACTATTTAAATATCGTCTGCATTATTTTCATCCATTTTATCACTGAACTTAGATATGACGTCAATAATTTTCCTTTACATTTGGCTTAAATAATAGATTAGGTATAAGTTATCTGTCCGTCTGTCCTCGAATTTATAAACCGGTTGGACATGGAATGCAGAGAGGCATCCATATTGGATTCTTGATCAGTTAGGGTTAGCAACGTTCGAAATCCCCCCCTTTCCGAGCATTTAATGGCATTTTTTCGAGTCCTGTTTTCCCCAGTTAAGAGCAGGCGATTAAATTGATCAATTTATCACATAATAAATAGATAAAAATAACATATTTTCTAGCATTATGACGTCATTCCTTTAACCATCTCATTGAATATTTCTTATTTTAAAATTATTTAAATATCGTCTGCATTATTTTCCACGTTTTATCACTGAACTTATTGACGTCAATAATTTTCATTTATATTTGGCTTAAATATAGATTAGGTCTAGGTTATGTCCGTCTGTCCTCGAATTTATAAAGGTTTACATGGAATGGAAAGGCATCCATATTGGATTCTTGATCAGTTAGATTAGCAACGTTCGAAATCAATCCCCCCTTTCCGAGCTTTAATTGCATTTTTTCGAGCTCTGTTTTCCCCAGTAAGAGCAGGTGATTTTATCTATTAATTTATCACATAATAAATAGATAAAAAATAACATTTTTTTTCTAGCATTATGACTTTCCTTTTAACCACCTCATTCAATATTTATTATTTAAATATCGTCTGCATTATTTTCATACGTTTCATTACGTCAATAATATGTTATATTTAAATAAAGATATTATTTTATCTTATTTCTTATAATACAAATAAATTATATTATTCTTGATCAGTTATTAAATTCGAAAATAATTTTTTCGATCTTTTAATGGCATTTTTTTACTGATAAATTAAATTGATCAATTATCACATAAAAATTTATATAAACATATTTTTAGCATTACGTCATTCCTTTAACCATCTCACTGAATTATTTGTTATTTTATATTATTTAAATATCGTCTGCATTATTTTCATACGTTTTATCACTGAACATAGATATTAATTAAATAATTTTCTTTTATATTTGGCTTAAATAATAGATTAGGTACATATGAGTTAGTTTTAAATTGAATCATCGATTATTTTTTGTTGCACTGAAAATTTTATCACCCGTATTAACAGCCAATTATTTTCATAAAAGTCCAGGATTTTATTTCACTGACCAATAATAAATATCTAGCTTTTAAGTTATATATCTTTGAAAATTAAGAAGTTTGTTCGTTTGTGTGTTTGTTGTTTTACACATAACCACACGGTTTGCAATCGATTCGCTCCATTTTGAACATCATTCATATATACCGCCAAATAATCACTGTCAATATTAAAACACCTGTAGTCCGAAATATTACAAGATAAATTAAAGTTGTCAACTAACATGCGGTCAGTAAAGATAAACAAACTATTGAGCGTGTACCAGATAATTATCAGCCAAAAAACAAACCATTTCTTACCTGCCTCATAGGGTACTTTAAAATTCTAGAAAATTAAAAATTTTAAAGATCTTGTCATATGAAGGGCTATATGCTAGTATAGGAAATATTAATGGACGAGCATTTAGCCCGCCTAAAAGTTGAAATTTTATAATAGGGAAATTAAAAAAAAATTATGATTTTTGGCAAAAAAATGAAGTTTTTAACCCTCCGAGTGGAATCTAGGAAAAAATTCTCTAAAATACACTAATGTCAGTGGCCAAAGAGTTCTATGATTTTTACCTTCACCCTTTGTCGACTAGAATGGAATATGGAAAACCCATCCTCGTTATTTTCCCTTTACTTCCGGTATAGATATATAAATAGATATTATAGATTGTTAATTTTTAATACACATAAAGCTCGTCAAGCCTGGAATATTATCTCATAAGAATTAATGGATTCTAAAAGTACAAATAAAAATATTCTTTGAGAGACTTATTTATATTTTTTTACGAAAGTCATCCAAGATATTTAACCCCTTCCGGTAAAATGACGAGTCTAGCTCGTCATTGGTTTTTCATTCCATATCGCACAATGACGAGCTACACTCGTCATGCGACTAAAATTAATGTTAAATATGATAATTAATTTAGTTTATAATTTCTAGTATACTGAATTTAGCAAGACTTTTGTTACTTGTGGAAATACCAGGTCACTATTATATATTATTTAGAATTTCTTGGTACAAGTCACTGCCAAATTGATGAGTCAGAATAAAAGAAAACCTACTAAGAAATGCCGTGTGTGTTACAAGAATCAAATTAGAAGTGCTACTCCCTAGCGGTGTAAACAATTTAGTATTCCTTTGCACTTTATTTTGAAAAGTACCACTAGCTTGAAGACTATTATCTGTATACCTTATTAATGTTTTGCTTTGATATTTTCTTAATTATACCTTTTCTGATATTATTTAACACTATATAAAAAGTGGATTTTAATTAGGAATATGTAAGACTTGTAAAATGAAACAAGTTTTTTAAATAAAAAATAAATGGTTACTTCACGCACAGTTTTTCATTATTAAATCGTACCGGAAGGGGTTAATAGAGTTATCAGAGGTCTTTTAAAAATTTTGATTTAATGTAAAGGTAACATTGACCTTTACAATGCCACAGATTTTGTTGACCGGTTTATTACGGAAATACCATATAGGTGGTCAAAATTACTCAATTTGAATCACAGCAAAACATACTGTCGTCTTTAAAACGTTCGAAATCCAGCCCTTCCCTCTTTTCGAGCGTTTAATGCCATTATTTGGAGTCCCATTTTCCCCGGTTAAGAGCAGGTGATTCAATTTATCCCATAATACAATAGGTAAAAATAACATTTTTTTCTGTAGCATTATGACGTCATTCATCTCGTTTAATCATTTCTTATTTTAAATTATTTAAATATCGTCTGCATTATTTTCATACTTTTTATCGCTGAACATAGATATGACGTCAATAATTTTCGTTTATATTTGGCTTAAATAATAGATTAGGTACATTTGTGCTAATTTTAAATTAAATCATCGATTATTTTTTGTTGCAATGAAAATTCCCAACGAGAGGCAATTACAGTGTGGACTCACCAGGGCATACTGTCCACAAGTCTTTGTATTACAGCTAGTGGTATTGTCTTCCACTCGGCTTGGAGTAGACATACAAGTTCCTTCACCGATTTTGGACGAGTAGTGCACCTCTTAATTCGGCGATCCAACTCGTACCAGAGGTTCTCGATAGGGTTCAGGTCTGGGCTCTGGGAAGGCCAGTCCATTCGATGAACTCCATTGGCACCATATCAAGCCTTGGTTAACCTCGAAACATGACAACTGTCATTGTCGTCCTGAAATTAACCCTCCGAGAAGAACACATCGGGGAAAGAGAGACTCCAAAAATACGCTAAAGATTCTAAAGATTTATTTTGTCAGTGGCCAAAGCGTTCTATGACTTTTTACTTCACCCTTTGTCGACTAGAATGAATACGGGAAACCCACCCTCGTTATTGTTCCTTTACTTCCGGTTATAAATAGATATATAAATAGATATTATAGATTGTTAATTTTTAATACACATAAAGCTCGTCAAGTCTCGAAGATCATCCCATAAGAAATAATGGATTCTAAAAGTTTAAATAAAAATATTCTTTGAGAGACTTATTTATATTTTTTTACGAAAGTCATCCAAGATATTTAAGGCGTGCAATTAGAGATACAGCTGTTACCGCAAACGAAATACTTCGAATACATACAAAGCCATGAAAAGCTATCAGCTTCTTTGTGCCTCAGGGGGTAGGGTTGCATCTCTCAAGAAATGTCAGTGAAAGAGGGGTGCAGTTCCTAAATAATAAACCTGATCCTCCTACCTCAAAACTCCATGGGGGAAAACACTGACAAAAATGTACATTACATCCATTTTCGGGGCGTATTTGGAGGTCGAAAATTGTACGTTTTGAAGTTATCATAGGTTTGGCGGAATTGTACGTGCTAACCGATTAGAGGATTAACTTAGACGGATACCTTAAGCATGCTTGCAACTGGTGAGGTACTTTCAAAAAGGTGATAAAAGTGACAAATAATACAGAATAATTGACTAAAAAGTGATTAAACATTGAAAAAAAGCGATTTTTTTCTCCTCTTGATTATAAATGCTGTTATTAAGATTTTTCTATTTATTTTAACTCTAAATCAAATGATTCATGCAAGACATAATTTTAGCGTCAAATACAAAAAGGTTAAAAATTTTGTTTAACACAACTCAACATTGCTTTTTATTCAAGAAAATCTATAAATTAGATTTGAATACATACAATACATTAATTTTATAATCACAATTTTCTATATATATTAATGATGTTTTGAAATATGTACATAGCTAGATTAGAGTATCTAAACAAAAATTGTGCAGTAAAAGAAAAAGAGAAATGTGTGCTTTGACATAAATTACTTTAATGTATTAAATGTACATTTCAGTACAAATGTAGATTTCAGGAACTTGTCTAAGACTTTTTAAAATCCCTAAAATTCTGGAAACCATATGACTAATTACATTTCAATAAGAAAAATAAAAAATATTTTGTTATTAATTCAGATTTTCTTTTTTCAACAACAGACTTTTGCTGTGATACACCATGAAAAAGTGACTAAGAGTGATCAATTGTAAAAAAAGTGACTAAAGGTGAGAAAAGTGACGGAATTGCAAGCCTGCTTAAGCCATGGACCAGTGCCATAGGAGATAGAGTCTAGGTCTATTGGACCTGGTGTAATACTTTCCTACACCAGGGAGATGGATAATAACAAGGTAAAAACGGAAAGATCATAGAAACAAAAAAACTTTGAAGAAGTTTGGTTTGGTTTAGAGCGCTACGGTCTACTGTTTTGCACACGAGGGCTAATGAGACCGGGACCTACAGTTTAAAGCCGATTCCGAACGGCTACAAACATCCATGCCAGTAGCGGGATTCGAAACCACGAACCCCGGTTCCGAAGAGCAGCGCTCTACCATTCGGCCATCGTTCGGCTAAACTTTGAAGAAGATAGATTATATATATATATATATATATATATATATATATATGT
>CM063497.1:13051761-13054261 GCA_032207245.1 Pardosa pseudoannulata
CATCAAAGATAGTGTTTTTATTAAAACAATTAAATCCATCACTCGGTGCTTAAAAGATATTGAAATAATTGTGACTTTTTGTTTTTTTAAATAAATAGTTTGCATTAAAAGAATATTTAATTTCTTCTTTAAATTGACATCTTATTTAGTTTGCACTATCCAATTACAAAATAATGGAATGTATTTAGATTAAAATTTATAGATTTAATTTTAGGTAATCAGTGTGTAGAATATACTAGATAGATAAGATGCTAATTCTTATAACAAATTATTCTATGTATATTGCAAAAACATAAAGACAACAATTAAAATTAGTATTCAGAAAAAATCAAAGAAATCCAATTTAAATAAAAAAAAATCTGATTTAAATCAAATAAATCTGATTTTTTAAATTTTTTTTAAAAAAATTATAATTTTTTTCCAACTCTAAAAAAAAAAAAGAATATAGACACTGGGAGAAGGGAAAGCGCGCTAGAGATAATGTAAATCTGCAAGGGAAAGAAGTGAGCCTTGACAGAAAATTTACTTTATAGGTCTCTACTATCATTCAACTTTTTAAATTATCCATTTTGTAGATTTCAGGTATGGATATTTAAAATTTCCTACTGTATTATCCCTACTAGTAATATTTTTAATTTTCCAGAATGAGGCAGGTAATAGAATGGTTTTTTTTTAATGTGAATTTTCATTGCAACAAAGAATAATCGATGATACAATTTAAAATGACCACATATGTATCTAATCTACTATTTAAGCCAAATATAAAAGAAAATTATTGACGTCATATCTAAGTTCAGCGATAAAACGTATGAAAATAAGGCAGACGATAATTAAATAATTTAAAAACAGAAATTATTCAATGAGAGGAATGACGTGATAATGCTAGAAAAAAAAATGTTATTTTCACCTATTAATGATGGGATAAATTTATAGATTGAATCGCCTGATTTTAACCGAGAAAAGGAGGGTTCGAAATAATGGAATTAAACACTAGAAAAGGGGGAACTTGTTTTATTTTCTTTTAAACCCACTAACATTAAGGACCTTTCTCTCCAAAGTCGTTTAATGGCTAACAGCGATTAATCTCTGATTAAAATGAGAATTGCTTCCATGGGTTAATGGGAGTTAGCCGTTAAACGGCTTTGGTGAGACCAGCCCTTGTGAATACCCCTCATTGCATCCACGCGCTCAGCTCATTTAGTGGCCCAGTGTGTGGATGCAATCAGTAAACCATCGTCCAAGGTCACCATCAGGAAGTGGTGAGCAATTGACCATAGTGTGGAGGCTACTACAGAAAATTTCTTTGCCGAACAATGTTAGGTCAGATTTTAACCTTTAAGTGTGCTTTCCCCGGATTGATAATAAGTGAGCGAAAGAGTTATATTAGGTTGGGGAAAAAGAAATCCATTATTTTTTTCGGTAGGTGGCTGTAGTGATCGATATCTAGTAAAGTATCGCTCACACAATTTCAACTTTATGCTCGTTGTCAAGGTGACATTTTGCACTAAAAAAATATTTTTACTATTTTTTGTTTGGTTCCTTCTGTTGTGAGTTACAGGGTGTTAAAAATGGAAGTAAAACAAAGAGAAAATTCGGTACATTTTACAGTTTTTCTTTGATAAAGGCGAAAATGCAAGCCAGGTGGCTGATATTGTGAATGGTGTTTATGGTGCCGATAGTGTAACAGCTAATTACGTACAATTTTGGTTTCGTCGATTCTGTTCAATCATTTTTGATGTAAAATTTCACCTTGCCTAAACAAGCCCGTCGTCGAAAATGTCGATAAAATTGCAGAAATAATCGAAATTGACCGGCATGTTAGTAATTTAACATCGCCCAAGAGCTAAAGATCGACCATTAAGCTCGATGTTTGGGTGCCACACCAATGAACACCAAAAAACACGATGGATCGAATTTCCGTCTGTGAAGTCTTGGCCAAACTGTATGAAATCGAACCATTTCTTAAACGGATGGTGACTGGGGAGAAGAAATGGGTCAAATACGACAATATTGTGCTAAAACGATCGTGGTCAAAACGCGGTGAAGCAACTCAAACGGTGGTCAAACCAGGACTAACGGCCAGGAAGGTTCTACAGTGTATTTGGTGGGACTGGAAGGAAATCATTTATTATGAGTTGCTTCCGTATGGCCAAACACTAAATTCAGATCTCTACTGTCAACAACTGGACCGTTTGAAGTTAGCGATACAGAAATAAGAATTGGCCATAACAGAAATATTTATATCCATCATATACATATATATACATACATCTGTAGTGACTCGCAATATATACTTGGTTAAGTTTTATACATATACATATATAGATATACAAGCATATACATTTTTCTCTCATTGCTTTTATATAAGATATATATATAATATATATTGTGATATATTTATATTTTATAATAATATTATAGAGAGACATTATAATACATAAAATAACAAATTATACAAAGATAGTTATATCCAAATACAATCCGAGACATTAAATAAGTA
>CM063497.1:13061761-13069261 GCA_032207245.1 Pardosa pseudoannulata
TATTTATATATGTACATATATTATATATTTATACATATATATATATATGTATACATATATATTATATATATTTTATAAAACATAATATACATATATATATACACACAACACATATATATATACATACTTAATATATACATATATATACATATATATATTATACATATATACACATATATATATATACAAATATTATACATTTATATATACAAACATATATTATATATATATATATACATATATACATATATATAAACATATATATACATACATATATACACATATATATAATACATATATATATATATACAAACATAATATAATATATAGAATACATATATATATTATATTATAAATATATACATATATATATATATATATTTAGATTTATATAATATATCATATATGTATATATTTATATATATTATTACAAACATAATATACATAATATATATATACATTATTATAAATACATATATATAATAAAAATAACATACAGATATTTCTACAAACATAATATATTTTTTATTCATATTATATTTACATTACACAAAACACAAAATATGATATTATATATTTTTATATATATATATATACAGAATATTTATATATATTATATTATAAATAGATATATTTATATATTACATATATATGATACATTTATATAAAGTATTTTATTATATTGTTTTGCTCTCTTTTTAAATTAGAGATGAACGTTTTAAGCTTTTTTAAACAAGAATAAACAGAACGCTTTACGATAATACAAATAGTTATTTGTTTAAGAAATAAGAAAAAGTCATGAGTGACTCGTGATATAATTAAAATAATCGATACACATTCGTTCTCCGGGAGTAAACTTTATAGAACAAACTAATGAAAGAAAATCGGTTGAGTGAAGTATAGTCAATTATTGAAAAATATACACCAAAAATTATCAGTCAACTAGCATACAGCCCGTGACATGACGGGATGAGTAAAATTTCTAACTTTTCAGAATTGTAAATTACCCTATGAGGCAAGTAAAAAAAATGGTTTGTTTTTTGAATGAGAATTATGTGGTACACGCTCAAAAATTTGCTTAAGTTCATACTTCTCCAAAGTCTCGCGATACTGTGAAATGCAGTTTAGAATCAAGTTGAATTCATTTACAAAGTAAATTAGAAGTTTTCTTAGCTACGTCGAAATGATCGTTAAGTTTTTCCCAATATTTTTTGCCTGAAGTATAGGAACAAAATTATCATTTCCACTACACCCTGGAGGTAGATAGAATTTGTTGTGATTACCTGGGATAAAATTTTCATTTATACCAAAAATAATCGATGATTCAATTTAAAATGATCACCTATATACATAATCTATTATTTAAGCGAAATGTAAAATAAATATTTGTACATCATATCTAAGTTCAACAATAAAACCGATGTAAATAATGCAGACAATATTTAAATAATTTAAAATAAGAAACGATTAAATGAAAGGAATGACGTCATAATGCAAGAAAAAAAAATTATTTTTACCTATTGTGTGATAAATTGACAAATTAATCGTCTGCTCTTAAGGGGGAAAAATAGGGTTCGAAATAATGGCATGAAACGCTCGAAAGGGGGAGAATGGGTGGATTTTATACATTTTAAAGACGACAGTATTTTTCGCTGTGATATGATACCCATTATACCAATTTATTTTAGAATCAGATGGATAGTTTAGGAAAAGATAAACTTTGCTTGCTTTGAATTTTGCTAACCCTAATTCACCCTGAATAAAATATGGATGCCTCTATCAATTCCAGGTCCAACCGCTTCATCAATTCGAGGACAGACGGACAGATATCTTAGGCATTTATTATATAGGGGATAGCACATATGAGAGAGTGCCTGTGAATGTTCTATTAAAGGATAGTTCTAGAACAGGGGTTGGCAAATACTTTTAAGAGCGGGGCAAAATGAAGTTTTGAAAATGTCTCCTGGGCCGGAGGACTATACCGCTTACGCTATGCACACGCGAATGTTTTGGGTGTGAATTTTCAAAGATATACAACTTAAACGATAGATATTTCTTAGTCCATGGAATAGACTCCTAGACTTTTATGAAAAGAATTCGCTGTTAATAACGGTGATAAAATGTTCATCGCAACCAAAAACAATCGATGATTCAATTTAAAATTAGCACATATGTCTACCTCATCTATTATTTAAGCCAAATATAAAGGAAAATTATTTGCTTCATATCTAAGTTCAGCGATAAAATGTATGAAAATAAGGCAGACGATAAATAAATAATTTAAAATGAGAAATGATTCAATGAGAGAAATGACGTCATAATGCTAAAAAAAATGTCATTTTTGCCTATTTATTATATGATATATTGATAAATTAAATCCCCTGCTCTTAACTGGGGAAAATGGGGCTCGAAAAAATGCCATTAAATGCTCGAAAAGGCTGGAAAGGGTTGATTTCGAACGTTGCTAACCCTAACTGATCAAGAATCCAATATAGATGCCTCTCTCCATTCCGTGTCCAACCGCTTTATAAATTCGAGGACAGACGGACGGATAACTTATACCTAATCTATTATTTAAGCCAAATATAAAGGAAAATTATTGATGTAATATCTAAGTTCAGTGATAAAACGTATGACAATAATGCAGACGATATTTAAATAACCTAAAATAAGAAACGATTCAATGAGATGGTTAAAGGAATGACGTCATAATGCTAAAAAAAATGTTATTTTGATCTACTTAAAATTTGATAAATTGATGAATTTAATCGCCTGCTCTTAAACGAAGAAAATAGGGCTTGAAATAATGGCATTAAACCAGGGGTGGGCAAATACTTTTAAGCGCGGGCCAAAATGAAATTTTCAAAATGTCTCCTGGGCCGGAGGACTATACCGCTTACGCTATGCCCACGCGAATATTTTGGGTGGAGTCTTTTACCTGCCCAAGAAATTTTTTTGACAAAAATACTGTAAGTATCATTTTAAAGCATTTGGACAGAGAAATTTGACAGTTAATAAAAGATAATAGAAAAAATAAATTGTCTTACTTAGGTGTATATGCGAACGATTCGTGCCCAGTAAAATATGTCACGTCATTTTTAAAGAAGTACGATCCATTATATTAAATGAATGGTCATTAAATAAATCAGTTCATGAAAGATTTTATTTTGATATTTATTTATATCTTAACGATGCAAATTATCTTATTTTGATCGTAGTTATTACATTTTTATATTTATATTGCATTTTGTAAATGTAACAGAAAATAGAATTATAAAAAGAAAAGACAAACATCAAACGTTAAAATAGAATAGTTTTAGTGAATGCGAAACGTGAAATCTGGAATGTTCGTTTGATATTATTTCTTCAAAATTTGGATCCATATCACTTGTAGCAATCCTTAATACCGAGTGTAGATTTTCGTCAGTAATTTGTGATCCATATTTATTTTTCGTGTATTTGGTTTTGGTTTGGTTTGGAGTGCTACGGTCTACTTTTTGCAACACGAGGGCTAATGAGACCGGGACCTACTGCTTAAAGCCGATTCCGAACGGCTACGAACATCTATGCCACAGTGGGATTTGAACCCACGAACTCCGGAACCGAAGGTCAGCACCCTAACCAATCGGCCATCGTTCGGCTAAATCATTAAAAGTTCTTTCACAAATGTATGTTGTACACTACGCATACAAATACTGTTGATTTCAACAAAAAGCATATAAGGGATTAAAAAAAATTGCATGCAGGATTTTTCAACGGGACGGATAAAATAAGCAAAAGGGCCTGCTTTTGCCCACCTCTGTTCTTGAAGGATCGAGTCGGGC
Source organism: Pardosa pseudoannulata (assembly GCA_032207245.1). NCBI lineage: Eukaryota > Metazoa > Arthropoda > Arachnida > Araneae > Lycosidae > Pardosa > Pardosa pseudoannulata. The sequence continues at coordinate 13,065,586 of CM063497.1, forward strand.
AGGACAAAATCCACTGTATTCAATAATAGCAGTCGGGGACTGTAATGTTGGTTGCAATGTACTCGAAGATCTCAAACGATACCTTTGGAAGAGTCTGACCCACTCTGTCGGTCCCTGTTCCTAAATTTTACTAAGACCCCCTACTTGAGGTTAAGTCATGCAAAAGGTAGCTGCATATTACGCTTAAATGTGTGTGTAAAATGTCTAATAAATGAAGAAAATTTAGTAGAAAAATCGGGGTTTTTCAAAACGTCTAATTTTTTCATAAAATTAAATTAGTTCAATATTTTTCGATGCAACACATGTCTTATACACTGGACTAGTGAATCACCTAAAATCTTTGCTTAATTTACATTTGGTAAAAAAATTTGGTCCTTCAAAATCATACATATTGAATTTTTAACAAATTTTCATTTCCTTTTTATCTAACTATGAGTGTAACAGCATTAAAAATTATTCAAATTTAAAGCTTTGAGGTCATTCACTAGTAAATACTATCAAAAGCATTCATAATAATTTTCAATAAAATATTTTAAGAACTTTTTGAGAAATCACATTCCAACTTTCGACATTATATTAAAAATACTGTTCTGAGAAAAACGCATTTGAAGTTTATGAAAGCAATTTTAACTATTAAAAAATTGAAATACGTGTTTCAAAATTCCCCACACTTTCTTGCTTCAAAACTTTCTAATTTTCAAGTTGCTAATTATTAAAAATACTAGAAAAATGTTTTAAACTAATCTTCATGAAAATATAAAAAGTTTTGTCCAAAAAATTCTCTTTAGAAGGCTTTAAAATCACAACTTCCGGTTCCGAAGCTGCTACTTCAGTTTTGTTTTGACAGCTGTCACTTTTCTTTAAAATGCCGTAGAGACAAAACAAAAACAGATTTAGAAACCTAAAAGTTGAAGTTTTACAACAGAGAAATAAAAAAAATTATTATATTTTGGGAAAAATGAAGATTTTAACGTAGACGGATACCTTAAACATTCAAAAGGAATAAGTCATAACACTATTTTAATTCTAAATATCTCACTATCGAATTTTTATTTTTCCTATACCCCTGGAGAACAATTTTAACATTATTCGAATTTTCAACACGAAACTTTATAAATAATTGCGTGGAAACGTTTTTCATGTTTTACAGTCTTACAATCGTAGCAATTTCGCGAAAAAGACTGCATTTGAGTTTTCCCTAATTGTTTTGCTTCGAAAATTGGCTTCATTATTCTTTTTCAGCATCGATTTAAACTGTAACTGCGATTATTATAATCTTGCGATTACGAAAGTAATAAATTTCATGCATTCCCAAAATTCTCAATCCAGTAACTTTACCAACGTTTTCTAACGAACCTTTCGTGTCATGAAATATCTCCAGATAATCTCTCTATATATAAATGAATTTGTGTCTGTCCGTCTGTTTGTCTGTACAGGAATGACGTCATAATGCTAGAAATAAAATGTTATTTTTACCTATTTATTAAATTTTCTTTGTCAGGGATGCGACTAGGAGGTAATAATCTATATGTATAATAAGTATAAGAGATTTGAAAAAAATTTTTCAATTTTACAACTCCTCTTCAACCTCCACTCAAAATACAGTTTAAATTAATTTTACAATTTACACTAAATCACAAATTTGTGATGAAAATCACACTCAGTTTATTTAATTTGTGATTAAGTGAATGTTTCAGTCTATTTAGTATGAATGTTATGTGTTTCCTTTGTGTTTCCTTTGTTAATTCAATTAGATTTTAAATATTCAATTTTTGTAAAATTTTTCCTCAAAATGTTGTTTTTGTTTATGTATCAATTTGTTGAGTTACGATCCCCTCGCCAGATTTCAAACGCCACGCTGCAAGCACGCCAATTTCGCCAAATGTGGTTGAAGCACCAACAAGATCCATGATTAGAAACAGGAGAGTGGGCTAAGAAGAGGAGTTGAAAAATGAATTTGTGTCTGTACTCGATAGACTCGAAAACCATGCATCCAATCGCCGTGAAAATTTGGGAAATTATTAGGAATATCCCTAAGAAAGTTACTGAAAATTTTTGAAGTACGAAATCCATTCCTTCCCCCTTTTTCGAGCGTGTCATGTCATTATTCCAAGCATTCTTTTCCCCGGTTAAACCCCGGTTAACTTTTTAATTTATCGCATCATAACTAAGTGAAAGAAGTAATATTTCTAGCAATGTGACGTCATCCCACGTACTTGTTTTAAGTGCAGTTTTCTTCGGTTAAAAGCAGGAGATTAAAATTTTCAATTTATCGCATAATAAATAGGTGAAAACGATATTTTTTTATCACTATGACGTCATTCCTTTAAATATCTCATATATTCATTTCTTATTTTATATTATTTAATCCCTTAAAGCATTTGCCCGTGTCTGACACGGGCAAAATTCAAAATAAACATGCAATCACATTATTTACATTTTGTTTGAGTAACAATTCTTTTTATAACTTTTAACTCTTTTTCCATTGTAGTCACCCCTTCCCCCAGATCTAAAATTGCAAAAAATAATTTATTCTATACCTATACATTTTTTAAAGTCATAAAATATATCTTTTTTATCAGTTTTTTCGAAAAAAATTCGTGCTTTAAGGGGTTAAACATCGTCTACTTAGTATCTATTCGATTTGACCTGAAAATTTTGATATTAAGTGATTCACTTTCATTTTTATGGGACGCAAATTATAGCATTTTTATATAAGAACTAATTTTAAATTTAATTCTTGGTTCATTTTTAAGTTACAATGAAATGTTTATCAACAATAATCTAACAACAAAATGTACAAATTTCAGTGACTCTCATAGGCAAATAAAAACCTATCATTTTATATAGTTATATTTATATTCATATGGTTGTCGATATGAATGTGTGTCTCTGTTTCGTACGAAACCATGTGGTTTGTCATAAATTTCCTTCATTTTGGACAACATTTATTACTACCAACAAAATTAGCACTGTTGTTGTCAAAACCTCTGCTTTCTATTCTACCACGTAATATGGCAAGATCTGTTAATGTTGCTGATCAACGTACAGTAGTAACACAGTAATGTAATTTAGGGTTCAACTTATATTTTACCATAAATAAGAGTTGGAGCAAATTTAATATAAGACACAAATTCGATGAAAATTTAATCGTTAGCATGTAAAGATATATTTTGTTATTTTCATTTATTGATATTAAGAACAGTTTTTATGTTTATTTTCTACTCGATAAGTCATAGAGTAACTAACTTTGGACAGAAATCCTTGATACCGCCAAATGAACATATTCCATATTAATACATCTTGAATTCCGAGATTAAAATCTGACTGGGACTATCTATGTATGTATGTATGTATGTATGTGCGTCTATCTCTTTGAGAACCGCTGGACGCAGACGGGCGCCAAAGGTACCAAAAGACTCGGAACGATCCAGGGATGTCATTTCACCCATTCGCGTTCCGATATTCCAATTAGTTCGAAAGATGTGGACGAACAAAATGCCAGTTTAATTTTGCGACACGAGCTTTCCATTATTGAGTTGGCGTCTAAATATGTTAGTGTTATTCATTGTTGGCATTATTATCGCTAGATATTTGGTATTCGGGAAATGCAAAAACGTATCTACGCTATTTAAATTCAAGTGTAAGTATATAAATATATGATGGCATTTATGTA
>CM063497.1:13076761-13081761 GCA_032207245.1 Pardosa pseudoannulata
AAACAGAATTGAAACTACTATTCAACTACTATTGAAAACAGAATTGAAGCTACTATTAAACTAACATTGAAAACAAAAACTAAAACTATTATTGAACACAAAATTGAAATTAGTACTGAAAACAAAATTGAAACTACTACTGAACACAAAATTGAAATTACTATTGAAACTAGTATTGAAAACAGAATCGGAGCTACTAACAACTACTATTGAATGCAAAATTGAAATTACTATTCAAACTATTATTGAAAACAGAATTGAAATTACTATTCAAACTATTATTGAAAACAGAATTGAAGCTACTATTAAACTACTATTGAAAACAAAATTGAACTTACGATTAAACTACTATGGAAAACTAAATTGAAGCTACTATTAAACTTTAATGAAAACAAAATTTAATTATTTAATTATCATTTTAATTGCATATTATTTTAATCATAATTAATTTCTTTCGGGAAATTCCAAAAACCACATACTTCAAAAGTATAATCATGTCTGTGCATGAAGTTTTATAGAAATAATATTCTAAAACATGAAACTACTATTGAACACAAAATTGAAACTACTATTGAAAACAGAATTGGAATTACTATTGAACCCAAAATTGAAATTACTATTAGAATTAGGATTGAAAACAAAATTGAAGCTACTATTAAACTACTATTGAAAGCAAAAATTAACTAATACTGAACACAAAATTGAAATTACTATTGAAAATAGAATTGAAGCTACTATTAAACTACTACTGAACACAAAAATGAAATTACTATTGAAACTACTATTAAAAAAGAGAATGGAAGCTACTATTAAACTACTATTGGAATCAAAATTGAAACTACTATTAAACACAAAATTGGAATTACTATTGAAAACAAAATTGAAATTACTATTGAAAACAAAATTGAAACTAATAGTGAACCAAAATTGAAACTACTATTGAACACAAAATAGAAACTACTATTGACACACTATTGAACACAAAATTTAAAACTACTATTGAAAACAGAATTGAAACTACTATTGAACACAAAAGTGAAACTACTATTGAACACAGAATTGCAACTACTATTAAACACAAATTGAAATTACTATTGAAACTACTATTGAAAACAGAATTGATGCTATTATTAAACGACTATTGAAATCAAAATTGTAACTACTATTGAAAACAAAATTGAAACTAATAGTGAACACAAAATTGAAACTACTATTGAAAACAAAATTGCAACTACTATTGAACACAAAATTGAAATTACTCTTGAAACTAGTATTGAAAACAGAATCGAAGCTACTAACAACTACTATTGAACACAAAATTGAAATTACTATTGAAACTCCTGTTGAAAACAGAATTGAAGCTACTATTAAACTACTATTGAAAACAAAATTGAAACTAATAGTGAACACAAAATTGAAACTACTATTGAACAAAAAATTAAAAGCTACTATGGAACACAAAATTGAAAAGAAATATTGAAAACAGAATTGAAACTACTATTCAACTACTATTGAAAACTACTATTGAACACAAAATTGAAATTTCTATTGAAATTACTATTGAAAACAGAATTGAAGCTACTATTAAACTACTGTTGAAAACAAAAACTGAAACTACTATTGAACACAAAATTGAAATTACAAAACAGAATTGAACACAAAATTGAAATTACTATTGAAACTACTATTTAACACAAAATTTAAATTACTATTGAAACTAGTATTGAAAACAAAATCGAAGCTACTAACAACTACTATTGAACGCAAAATTGAAATTACTATTCAAACTACTATTGAAAACAGAATTGAAACTACTATTGAACACAAAATTGAAATTACTATTGAAACTCCTGTTGGAAACAGAATTGAAGATACTATTAAACTACTATTGAAAACAAAATTGAAACTACTATTGAAAACACAATTGAAGCTACTATTCAACTACTATTGAACACAAAATTGAACTTACGATTAAACTACTATGGAAAACAAAATTGAAGCTACTATTAAACTACAATTGAAAACAAAATTTAATTACTTAATTACCATTTCAATTACATATTATTGTAATCAGAATTAATTTCTTTCGGGAAATTCCGAAAACCACATCCTTCAAGAGAATTACAAATGTATAATCCTGTCTGTGCAGGAAGTTTTATAGAAATAATATTCTAGAACATGCCTCACGGGTAAAACTACACCCCATAACCGCTCAAGGAGTCAAGGACAGAATTCTGAACCGACAAGGACGTGACATCTCAGGTTTGCTAATCGTTTGGCATTTTGTATTTGGCAGTATCATTTATTACGATTAAATAGAAAGCATATAATTTGAATCGAAATAAACACTACAGCATGAATTTTCCAGTGCGTGTTAATAATGGATATATCGTATACAATTAAATGAAAGATAAATATTGTAAAGCTACTCACGAATTTCTGGTATCATTTAAATAATTATTAAGGGGAAATAGTGCATTTCAAACTGAATTAAAAGGCAATGGTCACCCTGTGCGTAATATCGAAGTTTATTGTTATATACAGTACAGATTGGAATTAAAAGGCAATGGTCACACCGTACGTTATATCGAAGTTTGTTATATACAGTTCAGACTGCAATTAAAAGGCAATGGTCACCCCTTAAGTTATATTGAAATTTATCGTTATATGCAGTTTAGATTGCAATTAAAAGGCAATGGTCAACCCCGTACGTTATATCGAAGTTTATTGTTATATACAGTTCAGATTAAAATTAAAAAGCAATGGTCACCCCGTACCTTATATTGAAGTTTCTCATTATACACAGTTAAGATTGCAATTAAAAGGTAATGGTTACCCCATACGTTGTATTGAAGTTTCTCGTTATATACAGTACAGATTGCAATTAAAAGCCAATGGTCATCCCGTATGTTATATTGAAATTTATCGTTATATACAGTTCTGATTGCAATTAAAAGGTAATGGTCACCCCATACGTTGTATTGAAGTTTCTCGTTATATACAGTACAGATTGCAATTAAAGGGTAATGGTCACCCCGTACCTTATATTGAAGTTTCTCATTATACACAGTTAAGATTGCAATTAAAAGGTAATGGTTACCCCATACGTTGTATTGAAGTTTCTCGTAATATAGAGTTCAGATTGCAATTAAAAGGCAATGGTCATCTCGTAAGTTATATTGAAGTTTTGGACGGCTACGAGCATCCAAGCCCGCAGCGGGATTAGAACAAGCGAAATCCGGTTACACAGTGCAGTACTCTACCATTCTTCCAACGTTCAGAAAATATTAAGCTATATGCATATGCTACATAATTATTCTTATCAAATTAATTTGGTTTCCTTTGCAATTTTGTTTTCATAGTTTCGTTTTAACTTAAACAATTTTTACTCTACAGTCTGATATTATCATTTTTCACTCTCAATTGTTTCCAGAGCATTATATTTTTCTTCATCATTCTCAAATTTTGGGACTTTGTTTATTAATCTGTTTGTGAAAAAAAAACTGCGTATGCTTTTTTAAAATGTACAGTTATTTGTCGGGTTGCAGATTATGTAAAATCATGAAACGCAGAAAAAAACATTCTTAATGATTCTACAAGAATTGTTTTATATGAGCTGTAATTAACGTAAAAGAAATTCTATACCCAGTATTTTTATAGAAATCCCCAATACACTGTAGAAATCCGAGAGAATTTATCTAATACACCCAAAAAATTTTTTACACTGTTTAGAAAATAAGAAGGTTCACCAGTATACTTTTTTACACTGTTTTGAAAGCAACAAGGTTTACCAATACTTTTTTCACACGGTTTTGAAAATAACAAGGATCACCAGTACACTTTTTTACACGGTTTAGAAAACGACAATGCTCGCCAATATACTTTTTTTTTACACGGTTTTGAAATTAACAAGGCTCACCAGTACACTTTTTTACACGGTTTTGAAAACAACAATACTCACCAATATACTTTTTTTTATACGGCTTTGAAAACAAGGTTCACCAATATACATTTTTACACTGTTTTGAAAACAACAAGGTTTATCAATATAAATTTTTCACACGGTTTTGAAAACAAGGTTCATTAATTTCCTTTTTTTACTTGGTTTGAAAACAAGGTTTACTAATATACTTGTTTTACGCGGTGAATAACAAGGTTCATCAATACACTTTTTTACACGGTTTAAAAAATAACAAGGCTCACCAATATATTTTTTTACCTGGTTTTCGAAAAGAATAACGTCCACCAATATACTTTTTTATACGGTTTTGAAAATAACAAAGTTCACCAATATTTTTTTCACGGTTTTGAAAATAACAAGGTTCACCAATATACTTTTTTATATGGTTTTGAAAATAACAAGGTTGACTAATAAAAATTTTTACGTGGCGTATAACAAGGTTCACCAATATACTTTTTTTACACGGTTTTGAAAATAACGAGGTTTACTACTGTACTTTTTTTACACGGTTTTGAAAATAACAAGGTTCACTAATATTATATTTTTACGAGGTCAATAACAAGATTCACCAATATACTCTTTTACATGGTTTTGAAAATAACAAATTTCTTCAATATACTTTTTACACGGTTTTGAAAACAACAAGCTTCACCAATATACTTTTTTTACGCGGTCAAGAACAAGGTTCACTAATATAATTGTTTTACCCGGTTTTGAAAACAACAAGGTTCACCAATATATCTTTTTTACACGGTTTTGAAAATAACAAGGTTTACTAATATACTTTTTTACGCAGTCAATAACAAGGTTCACCATCATACTCTTTACACGGTTTTGAAAATAACAATGTTCACTAATATAATTTTTTACGCGGTCAATAAAAGGTTCACATATATACTTTTTTACACGGTTTTGAAAATAACAATCTTCACTAATATACATTTTTAACGCGGTCAATAACAAGGTTCACCAATACACATTTTACACGGTTTTGAAAACAACAAGGTTAACCAATATACATTTTTACACGGTTCTGAAA
>CM063497.1:13086761-13091761 GCA_032207245.1 Pardosa pseudoannulata
ATTTTGGCTTCATTTTTTCATCCCATGTAATTTTGTTTTTAAAGGTGGTAATTAAAAGCTCGTGTGGGAGCAGTGTGGAAATGCTCGGCTATCACCTCTTGGTGGAATGTCGTTGACGTGACTAATTGCTGTTGACATTGTCAAGAGTGACTTCCAATTATCGTTTCAATGCCACCAATGTATTGCAAAATATATAACGAAAAAGATTTAATATTAAAAAAACTTTTGAACTGGGAACAAAAGAAATTTCGATCTTTGAGACCGATCTTGAATATACTGTAATTAAAAATTACTTGTAATTTTGGCTTCATTTTTTCATGCCATGTAATTTCGTTTTTAAAGGTGGTAATTAAAAGCTCGCGTGGGAGCGTGTGGAAATACTCGACTATCTTCTCTTAGTGGAATGTCGTTGACGGGACAAATTGCTGTTGACATTGTCAAGAGGGACTTCCAATCATTATTTCATTGCCACCGATGTATTGCGAAATGTATAACGAAAAAGATTTAATATTAAAAAACTTTTGAGGTAACAAAAGAAATTTCGATCTTTGAGACCGATCTTGAATATACTGTAATTAAAAATTACTTGTAATTTTGGCTTCATTTTTTCATGCCATGTAATTTCGTTTTTAAAGGTGGTAATTAAAAGCTCGCGTGGGAGCAGTGTGGAAATGCTCGACTATCTTCTCTTGGTGGAATGTCTTTGACAAATTGCTGTTGACATTGTCAAGAGGGACTTCCAATCATTATTTCATTGCCACCGATGTATTGCGAAATGTATAACGAAAAAGATTTAATATTAAAAAACTTTTGAGGTAGAAACAAAAAAAAATTTCGATGTTTTAGATCCTTCTTGAACATGCTGTAATTAAAAATTATTTCTAATTTTGGCTTCATGTTTTCATCCCATGTAATTTCGTTTTTAAAGGTGGTAATTAAAATCTCGCGTGGGAGCAGTGTGGAAATGCTCGACTATCTTCTCTTGGTGAAATGTCTTTGACAAATTGCTGTTGACATTGTCAAGAGGGACTTCCAATCATTATTTCATTGCCACCGATGTATTGCGAAATGTATAACGAAAAAGATTTAATATTAAAAAACTTTTGAGGTAGAAACAAAAAAAATTTCGATGTTTTAGATCCTTCTTGAACATGCTGTAATTAAAAATTATTAGTAATTTTGGCTTCATGTTTTCATCCCATGTAATTTCGTTTTTAAAGGTGGTAATTAAAAGCTCGCGTGGGAGCGTGTGGAAATACTCGACTATCTTCTCTTGGTGGAATGTCTTTGACAAATTGCTGTTGACATTGTCAAGAGGGACTTCCAATCATTATTTCATTGCCACCGATGTATTGCGAAATGTATAACGAAAAAGATTTAATATTAAAAAACTTTTGAGGTAGAAACAAAAAAAATTTCGATGTTTTAGATCCTTCTTGAACATGCTGTAATTAAAAATTATTTCTAATTTTGGCTTCATTTTTTCATGTCATGTAATTTCGTTTTTAAAGGTGGTAATTAAAAGCTCGCGTGGGAGCAGTGTGGAAATGCTCGACTATCTTCTCTTGGTGGAATGTCTTTGACAAATTGCTGTTGACATTGTCAAGAGGGACTTCCAATCATTATTTCATTGCCACCGATGTATTGCGAAATGTATAACGAAAAAGATTTAATATTAAAAAACTTTTGAGGTAGAAACAAAAAAAAATTTCGATGTTTTAGATCCTTCTTGAACATGCTGTAATTAAAAATTATTTCTAATTTTGGCTTCATTTTTTCATGTCATGTAATTTCGTTTTTAAAGGTGGTAATTAAAAGCTCGCGTGGGAGCAGTGTGGAAATGCTCGACTATCTTCTCTTGGAGGAATGTTCTTGTCTTGAAAAATTGCTGTTGACATTGTCAAGAGGGACTCCCAATTATCGTTTCAATGCCACCGATGTATTGCGAAATGTATAACGAAAAAGATTTAATATTAAAAAACTTTTGAGGTAGAAACAAAAAAAATTTCGATGTTTTAGATCCTTCTTGAACATGCTGTAATTAAAAATTATTTCTAATTTTGGCTTCATTTTTTCATGTCATGTAATTTCGTTTTTAAAGGTGGTAATTAAAAGCTCGCGTGGGAGCAGTGTGGAAATGCTCGACTATCTTCTCTTGGTGAAATGTCTTTGACAAATTGCTGTTGACATTGTCAAGAGGGACTTCCAATCATTATTTCATTGCCACCGATGTATTGCGAAATGTATAACGAAAAAGATTTAATATTAAAAAACTTTTGAGGTAGAAACAAAAAAAATTTCGATGTTTTAGATCCTTCTTGAACATGCTGTAATTAAAAATTATTTCTAATTTTGGCTTCATGTTTTCATCCCATGTAATTTCGTTTTTAAAGGTGGTAATTAAAAGCTCGCGTGGGAGCAGTGTGGAAATGCTCGACTATCTTCTCTTGGTGAAATGTCTTTGACAAATTGCTGTTGACATTGTCAAGAGGGACTTCCAATCATTATTTCATTGCCACCGATGTATTGCGAAATGTATAACGAAAAAGATTTAATATTAAAAAACTTTTGAGGTAGAAACAAAAAAAATTTCGATGTTTTAGATCCTTCTTGAACATGCTGTAATTAAAAATTATTTCTAATTTTGGCTTCATGTTTTCATCCCATGTAATTTCGTTTTTAAAGGTGGTAATTAAAAGCTCGCGTGGGAGCAGTGTGGAAATGCTCGACTATCTTCTCTTGGTGAAATGTCTTTGACAAATTGCTGTTGACATTGTCAAGAGGGACTTCCAATCATTATTTCATTGCCACCGATGTATTGCGAAATGTATAACGAAAAAGATTTAATATTAAAAAACTTTTGAGGTAGAAACAAAAAAAATTTCGATGTTTTAGATCATTCTTGAACATGCTGTAATTAAAAATTATTTCTAATTTTGGCTTCATTTTTTCATCCCATGTAATTTCGTTTTTAAAGGTGGTAATTAAAAGATCGCGTGGGAGCAGTGTGGAAGTGCTCGACTATCTCCTCTTGGTGGAATGTTGTTGAATTGACAAATTGCTGTTGACATTGTCAAGAGTGACTCCCAATTATCGTTCCAATGCCACCAGTGTATTACGAAATATATAACGAAAAAGATTTAATAATTGAAAAAAAATTATGAAGTAGAAACAAAAGAAATTTCGATGTTTGAGATCAATCTTGAACATATTATTATTAAAAATCATTTGAAATTTTGGCTTCATTTTCTTATCTCATGTAATTTTGTTTTTAAAGATGGCAGTTAAAAGATCGCGTGGGAGCAGTGTGGAAGTGCTCGACTATCTCCTCATGGTGGAATGTCTTTGACGTGACAAATTGCTGTTGACATTGTCAAGAGTGAGTCCCAATTATCGTTTCATTGCCACCAATGTATCGCAAAATAAATAAAAAATATTTACATTTAATAGCCAAAAATATGAAGCAAAGTAAAAACAGGAAAAGAAATCTTCATATTTCAGATTGATCTTCATTATATTTTATTTAAAACATATGTTTTTGCCTTCATTTTTTTTATCCCATGTAATTTCGTTCTTAAAATTCTTAATTAAAAAACGGCTCGCGTTGAGCAGTGTGAAAATGCTTGACTATCCTCTGTGAGAATGTCAATCTGACCTTGTGACAAATTGCTGTTGACAGAATAAAGATTTACTAGATGAAGGTCTCAATTTTAAACGCATGTTATTGGTGTGTAGAAATAATAATGAAAATTTTCTATCATTAACATTGTGCAAATCATGTACGAAACATAATTCTAGTTTTAGGTCATTAACTTTTAAATTTTATTAGATGCATAATAAGTTTGAAAATTGGCTTCATTTTGACACATGGTTTTGCAAATCTGCAAACAACAGGTGCTTTTTGCCATAACTCCACAAGATACGAGAGATGATATCATTTGTGATATGCTTCTCATTTTCAGAAATGAGATTACTCGAATGGATTGGCCAGCGTACTTGATTTCAACCCCATGTAACATGTGTATGCTTTAGTATATCATTAAAACGCTTAATAGGAGAAAAAAACAACTGAAAAATCTGATTGAAGAACGACACTCCTACCGCAAGAAATTTTGGACCAGCTTTGAGATGCGGAGATCTTGCAACCATTATTATATATACCGTATTAAGGAAATGCTTGTTGTTCTTTCTCTTGAATAGACAATCATGAGTCAAGAAACCATGCTTTCAATAAAGCTTTTTTTTATTTGATTCAACCGTATGCATTGTATTCCTTTTTCAGCGCCGATGCTTTCGTTTCCTTTTTACGTGCATAACACTCTACTCATTTCTGAATTTTATGTCTCTAAGATATTTCTCGTGAGGTTATGACAAAAATCCATGTTTTGCACTCCAGTGTACTTGTTAGATTTTTTTGTAATTTGCATCGTTTTACAGAAAATAAAAGCTTATTTTCTGCTTTAACAGTAATACGTCTTTGAGGTCCTCATTTGGTTTTTCCTGAATTGTGAATAAAATTAAAGAAGAAGTTCCTTTTTTTTCAACTTTAAATACACAGACCAATGTGAGAAATTTTAAATAAGTAACAAATTTTAAAATATAATACAGTAATAAAATACATTAAATAACTTGGGTAAATTCAAACAGAAAAGCAGTCCAGAAAAGAAGCGGCGTAACAGCTGCAAAAGAACCGAACAGGTTAGAGAGCTTCTGCAAATCAAAATTACTACCTTTGACATAAAAGGTACAGAAGTTGCACTTAGCTGCTTTATAATTTAAATATTAACTTTGGTTTCTTTGTTGTTTAAAGAAAACAATAACTCGCGATGTATTTCTATTGTAGCTGCCACCCAATGACATGCACATATAATTAAATGTTTCTTTTACTGCTTAAATTGCTTTACAAATGAAGTTGTTTATGACATATCGCCTTTTAAATAGAATAAACCATTTCTTAATAAGAGATGGGTAATCAACCTACTTTCATTGCTTGCTTTTCT
>CM063497.1:13099261-13101761 GCA_032207245.1 Pardosa pseudoannulata
ATGAGTTAGCAAAATTCAAATTGAGCAAACTTTATCTTCTCCTAAATTATCGATCCGATTCTAAAATAAATTGGTATAAACATGCTTCATATCATAGCGAACAATACTGTCGTCTTCCAAAAGTTCGAATTCCACCCTTCCCCCCTTTTCGAGCTTTTAATATTATTTCAAGCCTCTTTTTCCCCTGTTAAGAGCAAGAGATTCAATTTATCAATTTATAACATTATAAGTAGATTTAAATAACTTTTTTTTTCTAGTATTATGACATCATTCCTTTAACCATCTCGTTGAATCATTTCTTTATTTAAATTATTTAAATATCGTCTGCATTATTTTCATATGTTTTATGGCTGAACTTAGATATTAAGTAAATAATTTTCTTTTATATTTGGCTTAAATAATAGATTAGGTACATACGTGATAATTTATAATTTGATTATCTATTATTTTTGGTTGAAATGAAAATTTTATCACTGCTATTAACAACCAATTCTTTTCATAAAAGTGTAGGAATCTATTTCATTGTCTAATAAATATATAGCTTTTAAGTTACATATCTTTAAAAATTAAGAAGTTTTTTTCGTTTGTATGATTGTTTTTTATAAATAACCACACGGTTTGTAATCAATTCTCTAAATTTTGAACATACTTCATATATATCCCGAAATAATCATTTTCAGTATTAAAACCTCTGCAGACCCTAATATGACAAGATAAATTAAAGTTGCTAAACATGTGGTCAGTAAAAGTAAATAAATTTATTGAGCGTGAACCAGATAATTCTCAGACAAAAACCAAACCACTTTTTTTTTTACCTGCCTCATAGGGTACTTTAAAATTCTGAAAAATTAAAAATTTTACTGATCCCGTCATATGATGGACTGTATGCTAGTATATATTTACTAGCATATAGTATGTCATATGACAGGATCAGTAAAATTTTTAATTTTCCAAAATTGTAAAGTACCTGTTGAGGTAGGTAAAAAAATGGTTTATTTTTTAGCTGAGAATTATCTTGCAACAAAAAATAATCGATGATTCAATTTAAAATTACCACATATGTACCTAATCTATTATTGAAGCCAAATATAAAAGAAAATTATTTACGTAATATCTATGATCAATGATGAAATGTGTGAAAATAAGGCATAATTTAAATAATTTAAAATAATAAATGATTCAATGAGATGGTTAAAGGAATGACATCATAATGCTAGAAAAATGTTATTTTTACCTATTTATTATGGGATAAATTGATAAAAAATTTAATCGTCTGCTCTTAACCTGGGAAAAAAGGAGTTGAAATAATGGCATTAAAAGCTTGAAAAGAGGGAAAGGGGTGGATTTCGAACGTTTTAACCCATCCACCGACCACCCTACCCACCTTTTTCCCGTTCAAAACAGTCACCCTTTTCGTAAATTCCAGACGGAACTTACCGTATCATACTAGAGTTGCCGGTTTAAAAGTTGTCAGGCTAATTTTAAGTTATTTTCCCTGCAAGGTAAAGGAGTTCCGTTACGCAAAATTAGTTTCTTTCATTTATTATCGCTTTGCAATATTTTTTTCCCTCAAAAGTGTGTTATACGAGTGCGAACGAGAAGGGGTCGACAGGTCCGTTTTCGAACAGGAATTCGCTGTCGAATCCCCGTCGACGCGTCCGTTCAGTGGGTTAAAGAAGGCAGTATTTTTCGCTGTATGAAGCATATTTATACCAATTTATTTTAGAATCGGATCGATAGTTTAGGAGAAGATAAACATTACTCTCTTTGAATTTTGCTAACTATGGATGCCTCTATCCATTCCGGGTCCAACCGCTTCATAAAATCGATGACAGACGGACATATAACTTAGGCTATTATTATATAGGGGATTTATTAACCATTAATATTCAATCACAATGAAGATATTAATAATAATGAAACGAAAGCATACTATGTATGCAGTAAAACAGATATTTAAAAAAATTGTAGAAGTGGCTACTTTTTGTGTTATCATTTGCCGGAAACGGCACTGAAAAAAAAGAAGACTTAACTTGCTTGAATACCTATTGTAGTAAAGGGAGGAATCGAGGAGTTCCTAAAAGGGTGGAGATGGATTTCCTCATGAAAAGGAATAAAAAAATAGAAGAGTAGATGCGGAAACCGATACTTTTAAAGCAGATGTGAAGGTGTGATGCCTTGACCTTCAAGTAAATTTGAATACGTTTTGTCGTAGAAGGCTTTGTATGGGGTGGTCCTGACACTAACTCATTCTTTTTGAAAAAATAATTCGACATGGGTATTCTTACCGTATTAGAGAAATAATGTTTGGGAATGTAGAACTTCTTTAAGGTTGGTCTGTACCTGCTACATTCGATTGCTCTTGTTCATTGTTAAACTGCGGGGAAAATAAAATTCTCCTTTGGACTACTCGCATTAAAAGAATTCTGTAAGAAAATTAATACCATGCGATTGAGTAGCAAGTATTCCAAGATGCTATTTCCTCTTTTCTTAATTTAAG
>CM063497.1:13119261-13121761 GCA_032207245.1 Pardosa pseudoannulata
ATGGTAATTTTAGGTCAGATTTCTGAAAATTGGTATTCAACGTGTTAATAAATAAGAATCACCGTAGCAAAGTACAGAAATCCCAACGGAAAAGCAGGATTATACCCCGTCCATTTCGAGTCGGAGAGAAAAGCATAATTTCTCCGTCTATTTTATTCCTTTAGACTAGCGGTTCCCAAACTATGCACGTGGAACCTATCTGATGGTAAACGCTTTATCGTGAACCCACAACTGAAACAATTTTATTCAACCACATTACAAAATTACAATCTGAACTCTGATGGTTTGGATAGAAATGTAAACAGATAAAATATTAATAAAATGTATCGATATTTAAAATAATATCTATCGAAATTGTATTTTGTATTTTAATAAATAATAACCCATAATGAAGTTATGTATAAAGTATGTAATCGGGCTTTAATGTTAAATATACTTTTGAAAAAATGATAGCTTGAATTTTTTTTTCAAAATTAAATTTCTTGCAGTAAAAGTTTTCTTTTAGAAAAAAAAGCTTAATGGGAATGTTATCCTTTTCCCAATCACCCTTTCGCTTTTATTTAGTGGAAAAATTAAGTAACCTCCGAGGCCTGTTCCGCCACTTTCCTTTTTTGTTGTCAGGCTAGACATTTTGCAACGATCAGGTCTTACCCGCTACACATCTTTCTAGACTCCGATGTCGATTAGAGCGTAGGCAGGAATGACAGGGGTGTTTCCAGCGGCAGTCACGTACCTTGCGGAAAAGGACGAAATCGTGATGGCACCCACCACACTGCACCAGCGTTTGCTGACCTACCCGCTGCACGTCGAATAAAGGAAAAGCAACTCTACACCGTCAAAATCTCTCATGACAACTCGCTTAATGAAAAAATTCTCTTGAAAACAAAGCAAGTGTACATCGTGTAAGGCACGTACCCTATTTTTAGCAAAAAAAACCTATCTGATGTGGACAGTGGCTTATCCAGAATTTTTTTTTTATTTATTTTTTTTTTGGGGGGGGGTTGCATATTGTCATTGCCAACAATGGCACCCATCAGGGCCTGACTTACAGAAATGTGGAGGCCCAGGATCCGGGGCTCCCCTCAATTTGCTGTACACAGGTGGTAGTTGCGGGGTGATTGTTACATGTAGTGATGCTTAAACTATAACCCGCAGAGCCTTTAAAGTTGCCTTTAAAGAGTCTTTAAAGGTGATGGATGCGGGGTGATTGTTACATGTAGTGATGCTTACACTATGACCCACAGAGCCTTTAAAGAGTCTTTAAAGGTGGTGTATGCGGGGTGATTGTTACATGTAGTGATGCTTAAACTATAACCCACAGAGCCTTTAAAGAGTCTTTAAAGGTGATGGATGCGGGGTGATTGTTACATGTAGTGATGCTTACACTATGACCCACAGAGCCTTTAAAGAGTCTTTAAAGGTGATGTATGCTGATTGTTACATGTAGTGATGCTTAAACTATAACCCACAGAGCCTTTAAAGAGTCTTTAAAGGTGATGGATGCGGGGTGATTGTTACATGTAGTGATGCTTACACTATGACCCACAGAGCCTTTAAAGTTGCCTTTAAAGAGTCTTTAAAGGTGATGGATGCGGGGTGATTGTTACATGTAGTGATGCTTACACTATGACCCACAGAGCCTTTAAAGAGTCTTTAAAGGTGATGGATGCGGGGTGATTGTTACATGTAGTGATGCTTAAACTATAACCCACAGAGCCTTTAAAGAGTCTTTAAAGGTGGTGTATGCGGGGTGATTGTTACATGTAGTGATGCTTAAACTAGGACCCGCAGATCCTTTAGAGTTGACTCACCAATGTAGTTAGTAAAATAAAAATAATTTAAATTAAATGAAAAATTATGAAATAAGTAAAATTATAAAAAAATTACAAAAGGAATTTTCCTGCCTAAAACAGAACGTAGCTGCGTGTTCTACATTTTTTGCCAGCACTTACATTTGTGAACAAGCTCTCCTATAATACTGATTAAGTCAAAAATTAAAAGAAAAAATTGTCTATAATTTAAAGTGAATTTCAGATAAACGCATCCTATTTTTAACTTGAAATGGCAGTTCATTTGGGGGGCCCCTTTCGACTGGAGGGCCCGGGCGCTTGCCCCGTTTGCCCTCTCGGAAATCAGGCCCTGGCACCCATATGGAAAGGGCAGAAGGGACTTGAGCTCCCCCCCATCTTGTAAAGTCAATTCTTTAAACTAAAGTAAGGAATTATTAAACGTAGTAGCCTAGTAGATTGATGCAGACGTTCACTTACAAAAACATCTTTTATTTAGAACACTAGCTGCTTCGCACCAGCCTTCGGTCTTGGTAATGAATGTTCCCAAGTAAAGTTCTAGAAGCATTATTTTAGATATTCAAATTCATAAAAATCTTAAACCTCATACGCTGCAAGATTGTTGAAAATTTTTAATACATAGCAGACCGTTTTGTAAACTGTTGAGGGATTAATTGCCCATATATATAAATGCCCAGCTTCTAAGTGGTTTA
>CM063497.1:13139261-13141761 GCA_032207245.1 Pardosa pseudoannulata
TTAAACCGTTCTGGTCAGTATCAATTTGACCAGTTTTGAGCACTGAAATTCACTTTTCAACATATTTAATACTAATCGAACATAGTTTACTAGCCTATGATAAAGGCAAGTTGCATCTGTTAAAAATGTCATAATATAAATAACACCAGCAAAAAACAAATATAACATGACACCAAGATACAAAAAAAAATGTTTTACTTATTCATTTTTATACAAGCTGTTTTATATGTAATTTATTTTGGATTCAAAAAACGGTTGCAAGTAAAAATTTTGTAGTTGTTACTCTAAATTTCAACGATTTCGTCATTTACTTTGGATTTCTCCAAATTTTGAGAATAATCTTTCTATAGCTGGCACAACAGTGCATTAGATGTATCGTGAAATCAACACATTTTATGTTAATGCCTTGAAACTTCTTTATTGCTGCCTTGCTGCCCACCAGGCATCAGGTCCAAGTGTATTTTTTACACTTTTTTAACAATTTAAATTGTAAAATCTCGTGTTATTTGCTTTAATTTTAAAATTTATGATCTTAACTACAAATTATGTTTTTAACTCCAACGAATGTTTTATGTTTTTAACTGTAACTCATGTTTTATGTTTTTAACTGCAACTCATGTTTTATGTTTTCAACTGCAACTCATGTTTTATGTTTTTAACTGCAACTCATGTTTTATGTTTTTAACTGCAACTCATGTTTTATGTTTTTAACTGTAACCGTTATTTTATGTTTTTAACTGCAACTCATGTTTTATGTTTTTAACTGTAACTCATGTTTTGTGTTTTTAACTGTAACTCATGTTTTGTGTTTTTAACTGTAACTCATGTTTTGTGTTTTTAACTGTAACTCATGTTTTGTGTTTTTAACTGTAACTCATGCTTTATTTTTTTAACTTCAACTCATGTTTTATTTTTTAACTGTAACTCATGTTTTATTTTTTTAACTGTAACTCATGTTTTATTTTTTTTAACTGTAACTCATGTTTTATGTTTTAACTGTAACTCATGTTTTATGTTTTTAATTGTAACTCATGTTTTATATTTTCAGCTGTAACTCATGTTTTATATTTTTAACTGTAACTCATGTTTTATGTTTTTAACTGCAACTCATGTTTTATGTTTTTAACTGTAACTCATGTTTTGTGTTTTTAACTTCAACTCATGTTTTATGTTTTTAACTGTTACTCATGTTTTATGTTTTTAACTGTAACTCATGTTTTGTGTTTTTAACTGTAACTAATGTTTTATGTTTTTAACTGTAACTCATGTTTTATTTTTTAACTGTAACCGTTATTTTATGTTTTTATTACCAGACATCAGGTCCAAGGGTATTTTATATTCCTTGCTGCAAATGGATTACATTTTTACAATTGCATGTGCATGGTTCATTTTTAACATTCAAACATTCTTATTATACTGTACAAGCATGTTAAATGACATGAACTTGTTATTAGAAATATTAGGTTGGGGGAAAAGAAATCCATTATTTTTTCGGTAGATGGCTGTAGTGGTCGGTATCTCCTAAAGCATCAATCCAACTATTTCAAATTTATGCTCGTTGTCAAGGTGACATTTTACTCTAAAAAAAAATCTGTTTACTGTTTTTTGTTTGGTCCATTCAGTTGTTAGTTACAGGGTGGTAAAAGTGGAAGTCAACGAAGAGAACATTCGGTACATTTTACAGTTTTTCTTTTATAAAGGCGAAAATGCTCGCCAGGCGGCTGAAATTGTGAACGGTGTTTATGGTGTCGGTACTGTAACAGCTAATTACGTGCAATTTTGGTTTCGTCGATTCCTTTCAGGCATTTTTGACGTTAAAGATGTACCCCGCACAAGCAAACCCGTCATCGAAAATGTCGGTAAAATCACAGAAATAATAGAAGTTGACCGGCATGTTATTAGTCGTAGCATCGCTCAGGAGCTAAAGATCGACCATAAAACAGTTTTAAACCATTTTCGGAAAGTTGCATTCAAAAAGAAGCTCGATGTTTGGGTGCCACACCAATGAACACCGAAAAACATGATGAATCAAATTTCCGTCTGCGAAGCGTTGGCCAAACGGAATGAAATCGACCCATTTTTTAAACGGGTGGTGACTGGGGATGAGAAATGGGTCAAATACGACAATATTTTGGGAAAACGATCGTGGTCAAAACGCGGTGAAGCAGCTCAAACGTTGGTCAAACCAGGACTAACGGCCAGAAAGGTTCTACGGTGTATTTGGTGGGACTGGAAGAGAATCATTTATTATGAGTTGCTTCCGTATGGCCAAACACTAAATTCAGATCTCTACTGTCAACAACTGGACCGTTTGAAGCTAGCGATCGACCAGACACGGCCAGAATGGCCCAACAGAAGAGGTGTTGTGTTCCATCAGGACAACGCTAGGCCAAACACGTCTGTAGTGACTCGCCAGAAATTCAGGATTTTAATGCATCCACCATATAGTCCGGACCTGGCACCAAGCAATTACCACCATTTTCTCGCATTGCAAAACTTC
>CM063497.1:13146761-13161761 GCA_032207245.1 Pardosa pseudoannulata
GTTCTCACGCGAATGCGAAATGGAAGGATCGTGCTTCCCTTGTTAACGGCGAATCTTCCATCATCGATGTCGGACACGGCACGGGGTGGAAAACCCGTTCCCAAGAACACGAGCGTGCATTTTAACGGCGACCGCATTTTCGAGAGAGACTGTTGTCAGTGGCAATTTCGATAATCGAACGCTGCAGAGAGAAAGAGTATTCTGCGATTTTCTGAACTTTTGACTCGGGAGGAAAGCACCCAGATCTATATATGGTAAGAAGAAGGAAAAAGAAAGGAGTTGTATTCCAACGTTGTATGAATGGAAAGAAGCAAGGAGTCCATAGGGATACGTCGCCTCATACATGCACTCAAGAGCCAAAACATTATGACCACCCCCACATTTTGCAATGAACTCGCCTGGATGACGTGGAATGCACGTGATCAGGTGGAAGTGGTATTTAACTGCTGCTGGAGAGTCTGAAGAATCGTTCTTTCACTTACTTCTGTGTGCAATGGGAAAGGTTGCGGATCTAAGCGATTTCGATAGAGGGCAGATTGTAATGATTCGGAGGCTCGGAAAAACTATCGGCTCGAGGGTTGTTCGTGATCTACAGTTGTTGGTACTTATGCGAAGTGGATGAATGACGATGAAACCAGCAGTAGACGACATGGTGTTGGACGTCCACACGCTATCAAACAAAAAGGTCTCGCATGGTGAAGCAAAAACTGGAGCCAGACAGTGGCTCAGCTGACAAACCAATACAATGCAGAGTTAAGTAGAATAGCATTGGAACACACTGTTCAGCGGAAACTGTTGGATACGCAGCAAACGTCACACTCGTGTGCCTTTGCTGACCAAGCGTCATCGCCAACTGCGCTTACGCTGGGTCCGGGAACATCGCGACTGGTCCATGGATCAGTGGGAGAGAGTTGCCTGGTCAGATGAATCACGGTTTGTCATTCACCACGCCGATGGCCGTGTCAGGATACGCCGTCTTCCAGGCGAACAGTTTCTCCATCAATGTACAGTAGGTAATACACAGGCCGGTGGTGGCGGTATTATGTTTTGGGGTTGTGGTAGAGCAGACCAAGAATATACAGGTTATCTGAACATCAATGCGGACCAGTTGCACCCTTATACGGCCTCTGATTTTCCAAATGGAAATGGAATGCTCCAACAAGACAACGCCCCGTTTCACAAATCTAAAATTGTGTTGGAGTGTTTCCAGGAACATGATGTTGAATTCCAGTTAATGTCCTGTCTGCCTAACTCACCGGATCTCAATCCGATAGAACACATTTGGGATTTCATGGGCCGGCAGCTCCGAGTTCAAGGACCACCCATTCGCAATATCTGGGATTTGCGTAACCGTTGCTTAAACATCTGGTACAATCTGTCTCCGGCCATCTACCAAAAACTTGAGGCATTTGTTAACACTTTTTTTTTCTATTACACAGCTCCAAATATTCCCCTAGAGGTGACTTTTTGAACTTTTTTTTTTTTTTTGCGGAATTCTTCGTCCCCGTCTTGTTTAATCTTCGTACAAAATATGGCGTCATTCTCGCAAATAGATCGCGCTACAGAACACTGTGAGCACTGTCAGTTTATTATGGCCACCCGATATTAAAGATCACTAGAGTATTGCCGCACCTGAATTTGTTTAGCGGCTAACCGCGATTAAGCCATGGCGCCTGCCAATGGTAAGGGGCAATTCTCCGTTTAAACAGAGATTAATCGCGGATAGCCTTAAACGACTTGTGAGACGAGCCCTAAAATATTAAAGATCACCAGAGTATTGCCGCGCCTGAATTTGTTTAGCGGCTAACCGCGATTAAGCCATGGCGCCTGCCAATGGTAAGGGGCAATTCTCCGTTTAAACAGAGATTAATCGCGGATAGCCTTAAACGACTTGTGAGACGAGCCCTAAAATAAGCAATGGCGCCTGCCATGGTATGGGGCAATTTCTCGTTTTAAACAGAGATTAATCGCAGGTTAGCCTTAAACGACTTGTGAGACGAGCCCTAAAATATTAAAAGATCACTAGAGTATTGCCGCACCTGAATTTGTTTAGCGGCTAACCGCGATTAAGCCATGGCGCCTGCCAATGGTAAGGGGCAATTCTCCGTTTAAACAGAGATTAATCGCGGATAGCCTTAAACGACTTGTGAGACGAGCCCTAAAATATTAAAGATCACCAGAGTATTGCCGCGCCTGAATTTGTTTAGCGGCTAACCGCGATTAAGCCATGGCGCCTGCCAATGGTAAGGGCAATTATCCGTTTAAATAGAGATTAATCGCGGCTAGCCTTAAACGACTTGTGAGACGAGCCCTAAAATATTAAAGATCACTAGAGTATTGCCGCACCTGAATTTGTTTAGCGGCTAACCGCGATTAAGCCATGGCGCCTGCCAATGGTAAGGGGCAATTCTCCGTTTAAACAGAGATTAATCGCGGATAGCCTTAAACGACTTGTGAGACGAGCCCTAAAATATTAACATTTTCAGAGTATTGCCGCACCTGAATTTGTTTAGCGGCTAACCGCGATTAAGCCATGGCGCCTGCCAATGGTAAGGGGCAATTCTCCGTTTAAATAGAGATTAATCGCGGATAGCCTTAAACGACTTGTGAGACGAGCCCTAAAATATTAACACAGAGTATTGCCGCACCTGAATTTGTTTAGCGGCTAACCGCGATTAAGCCATGGCGCCTGCCAATGGTAAGGGGCAATTCTCCGTTTAAACAGAGATTAATCGCGGATAGCCTTAAACGACTTGTGAGACGAGCCCTAAAATATTAAAGATCACCAGAGTATTGCCGCGCCTGAATTTGTTTAGCGGCTAACCGCGATTAAGCCATGGCGCCTGCCAATGGTAAGGGGCAATTCTCCGTTTAAACAGAGATTAATCGCGGATAACCTTAAACGACTTGTGAGACGAGCCCTAAAATATTAAAGATCACCAGAGTATTGCCGCCCCTGAACTTGGCCGCCATCTTGCTGTGCGCACTTCGACGGCCCTGCGGCGAGTACAAGGAACGTCTGATAAGGTCTTAAAAGTGGAAGAAAAAGACTAATCCAGCTTCAAAAATAAATTTGAGCTTTTCAAAGGAAATAATAATAAATATCCCGCAATTCAGCCAGAAAACAAGATGCAATGTCGTCTTTGACGTTAATACACTCCACTTACGCGGAAAGTATGCGAAGAAAAGAAATCTCCGGCCTTCAGTGCAATGCGACAATTTCGAACGGCCTTCGAATTCGACGAGAGGCTTCTTTTCTTTCACTTTTCAAAAAAATCGCCAGTCAAAACTCAAAAAAACACAAAAACAACACGGCTGTCACGCGCTGGAAAAATCGCCAACGAAAGAATAAATAATAAATAAAAAATCCCAAATTCACTTTCAGCTTAAAACACGGAGCTTTAAAGCTGTTTCAGGAAATGTCCACATAAACAAGGCATCTTAAGAAAAATCGCCTGAAAGCGATTATAGGCTTTAAAGGTTAAGAAGAAAACAATAAAAAAAAAAAAGTACTGCAATACAAGTCCTTCACTTTTTTTTGGTTGTTGCTTACGTGATTTTGATTTTGATTTGAAAAACGATTAAGGTCAGTATTATTGGAAACTTTTTTACAGTTTCCGTATTTCTGTCATCGTGAAATGCGGAATACGTAATATTTGTCAAACGTTTGTCTGGACGACATTTTTATTTCAAAGTCAACGTAATAGTGGTTAAATTTTATAAAATGTGTAGAATTGCCGTAAATTTTAGGACAACTTATATAAAAATTTATATATGTAACTAATCTATTGTTTAATCAAATATAAAAAAATTTTTTTTCTAATTTAGGTACCCTATATGCAGTATTTTTTTTATGGTCTGAGATACGTCAGCTCAATCATTGTTTATCGTCGTACTCCTAAAGTCACCCAATAATGCTTAGAAAAGGATAAAGATTTAGTCAAACGGTGTGGTTATTATAAAAAACAACGTATGTCAACTTAACTTTTTTAACGCTAGATATTTATGAGTCCGCGAAATAGACTTTTATAAAAAGAATTGGTTGTAGATTGCGATAAAATTTTCATTGCAACAAAAAAATAATCGATGATTCAATTTAAAATGATCCCATATGTACCTAATCTATTGTTTAATCCAAATATAAAAGAAATTATTGACTTAATATCTAAGTTCAGGGATAAAACATATAAAAACAATGCAGACGATATTTAGATAATTTAAAATAAGGAATGATTCAATGAGAGGAATGACGTCATAATGCTAGAAAGAAAATATCGTTTTATGATCCTGAGATAAATAACTTCGAAATTGAACCCACATCCTTAATTAGCTGAATATAAGTAAAAGGATAAAAGATTTTGAGTCAAAGTTTATTTTAAATATTCAAAACTAGCATATATCCCGTCATATGTCGGGATCAGTAATATTTTTAATTTTCCAGAATTGTAAAGCACCCTACGAGGCAGGTAAAAAAAAATGGTTTGTGTTCTTGGTTCAAAATTTTCATTGTAACAACAAATAATCGATGATTCAATTTAAAATTATCCACACATGTACCTAATCTATTATTTCAGCCAAATATAAAAGAAAATTATTGACGTCATATCCTAGTTCAGCGATAAAACGTATGAAAATGAGGCAGACGATATTTAAATAATTTAAAATAAGGAATGATTCAATGAGAGGAATGACGTCATAATGCTAGAAAGAAAATATCGTTTTATGATCCTGAGATAAATAACCTCCTTAAGCTGAATATAAGAAAAAAGATTTTAAAGTTTATTTTAAATAAAAAAAAAAAGTAAATTTTGTCAATTTTTTTTAAGTAAATATTTCCAGAATTGTCACAAAGTAAAAAATGGTTTTTGTTCTTGGTCAAAATTATCAGAACAAATATTACAGAAATCAAATAATATATAAAATAATCTATTAAAAAAATAACAGACGAGACTATTATCAATAAAGAAAAAAAATATATTAATAGAATGATAAAAAATTTTAAATAAAAATTTATGTGTATAATTATGTAATAAATTTAATCTCCTGCTCTTAACCGGGGAAATAGACGTACCCAGGGGGGGGGTTACAAACGGACATATTTACACACACACACCCAAAAAAAAAATTTTCTCAAAACTAAAAAAAAAAGAAAGAGGGGGAAATTTTAAATTTTGTCTTCAATTTTTTTTAAGTTTTATTTTTCTTTTACATTTCTTTATTTTTAATTTAATACGTCTCAGTTCTTAGATCTGTGGACTAGATGTGTAAATAAATATTCTAAAATGAACGAATGATTTTTAATAATCCGTTTTTAATTCAGTTTTATCACTATTAAAACAAATCTATCTCACACGTTAGAAAGAAACTCTTCATTAGGGAAAAAAAAATTGGATGTAATATATCACATCTTATTTAGGATAACAATTATTTTAATAATTAAGCGATTTAAACTGTACATATTGGAGTAAAGATATCTTCTCCATATGATCTGATTCTAAAATTTGGATAATGTGCTTCAAATCAAAGCAAAAAATTGTTGTCTTTAAAATCGAAATATATCTTCATCAAATATTTATCTAATACATCTTAAACATAAAAAAATAACATTTTTTTCTAGCATATGGCATCATTAGTTTAACCATCTCATTCAATCATTTCTTTATTTTAATTATTTAAATATCGTCTGCATTATTTTCATTCGTTTTATCGCTGGACTAAGAATTGTGTAAATAATTTTCTTTTATATTTCTCTTATATAATAGATTAGGTACATAGGTGATCATTTTAAATTGAATCAACGATTATTTTTTATTGCAATGAAAATTTTATCACCGGTATTAAGAACAAATTCTATCCACCACCAGGGTGTAGTGGAAATGATAGCTTTGTACCTTTACCTTCATTAATTACTGTGGCATAAAGAACTAATGATAATTTCGACTTGCTTTTTGAATTAACTTTTGAATTATCTTTAGAACTAAACTGCATTCACAATATCTGGAGTAAAGATTATCTTCTTACTAAACTATCGATTGATTAAAAAAAGAAAATGTGCTTCATAATCACAGCAAAAATACTGTCGTCGTCTAAAACGTTCGAAATCTACCTTTTTTTTTCATTTCATTTTTATTTTTATTTTAAGAGCAGGCGATTACATTATCACATAATAGGTAAAAATATTCTTTCATTCCAGCATTAAATTTTCAATATCTATTTTAAATTATAATTTTCATTCAACGGCACATTAATCTTTCATTAGGTATACGTAAAATTTTTAGGTTATCAATATTTTTATTCTATTTTTTTATATTTCAGGAGATTTTTTTTTTTTTTTTTTTTTTTTTTTTTTTTTGCATTGATATATTTTGATTTCAAAAAGTGTAGGATTATTTTTTTGACATAGCGCTTAATTTATCGTTTTGAAAACTAAGATTTTGTTCGGTAAAAGATTTTGTTTTTTTATATATATTTTCTAACTGAAGTGATTCACAGTATCAAAATATAAGAAATAAACAAATTATTGATAAAGTATTTAGCCAAATCAAAAGTACCGTTCATAGTTTTAAGCTGGAAAATTAGATTGAAATGCACTAGTCTTAAAAAAAAAAAACAGAAAGTAGTCATCAAATACAAGAGAAATGATACGATATCGACTGACAATAAATTAAAAATACTGAAAGAAACGTATTCTTCAGATTTGTCAAATTGTATTATTAGTATTTTGACTGAGGAATATCACCATGCAATAGGTAGTACAAAGTAGTACTGCTATAGAAGATTTACAAAAGAGCAATGTGGAAATTTTCCCGAATATCCATAAACTTTTAAAAAATGTAAGTCACTCTGTCAGTTACAACAGGCACACCTGTAATAACGCTTTCAATTATGAAATACGTAAAAACTTATTCGAGAAACAGTATATCAGAAATGCTTTTAAAGGGACTCTGATGTATATCTATAAAAATATTCCTATCACTGAAGATGAAGATTTAAATATTTGACAAAAACAAATGAATATAAATTTGTAAAACTAATATGAATAGATTTTTCATTGCATTGTAATCGAATATTCTTAGCATTTAAAAAAAATTACAACTACTTTTTTTCAATCATTAAACGGTAATTTATCAGTTTTCAACGATACAAGATTCTATCAATTCGGTAGGCAAAGAATTTTGCTTTTTCTTAAATGGCCATATTTTTCTAACTTGGTAAGAATTATATCAGTTATCTATTAATACTATATATACTAATATACTAATATTATAATAGTTATATACTAATTTTTAAACTTTGGTAAAAATGATATCCGTTCACGAATAGTTTTACAGCTGAGAAATTAGATTGATATAATGCATGCTTTAGTTTTTACGTAATGATAACACTAAATTAAAGAAGTTTATTTTTTCATGGCAATTATAGGCACCTATAAGAGAGAATTTACGAAGGGGGTGTCTGAGAAAAAAAAAAAAAAAAAAAAAAAAAAAAAAAAAATAGAAATTACTATCGAGAACACAGCTGAAAGAACCTAAAATATGTAAAAAATGATTCGAGAAACAGTCCATCAGAAATGCGTTTAAATGTAAGAAGATGAAATGAAGATTTAAAAAAAAAAACAAAAGCGTATAATGAATATAAATTTATAAAAGCTAATAGTAATAGATTTTTTCATAAAAAAAATTAAAAAAAAAAAAAAATCAATCAAAAACAAATTCAAAAAAAAAAAAAAAATAAAAAAATAATAATAATATAAAAATAAATATAAATAATAAAATTAGTTATATACTAATTTTTATAACTTAAAAAAATAAAAATAAAAAAAAAAAAAATAAAATAATAAATAAAAAAAAAAATTAAGAAAAAAGAAGAAAAAAAAAAATGTGTGTATGCATGTGTTGTATTTGCATATTGAAGTGTTAAACTTAGTTTAAAGAACTGACTTTACTAAATGGGGAAGGAGAACAAAATAGATTAATTGCTATAGAAGCTTTAAATGAGTGCAATGTAGAAATTTTACCGAATATCCATAAACTTTTAAAACTTTTAGTCACTTTGCCAGTTACAGCATGCACTGCTGTAATAACGTTTTCAACTATGAAACAGGTAAAAAATTATTCGAGATATAGTCCATCAGAAATGCGTTTAAATGCACTCTGCGTGCTGTATATCTCTTAAAATATTTCTGTAACTGAAGATGAAGATTGAAATATTTTACAAAAACAAAGGCGGATAATGAATATAAATTTGTAAAAACTAATACGAATAGATTTTATTATTACTTTGAAATCGAACATTTTAAACTTGTTTTTAAATTGCAACTGTTTTTTCCAATCATTAAATAGTATTTTATCCATTTTGAACGATACAGGATTCTATCCATTCTGGTAAGTTAAAAATTTCGTTTCCATACTATCGTTATCACTTCTTGTTTCCATACTATCATTATCACTTCTTGTTTAAATACTATTATTATCACTTCTTGTTTAAATACTATTATTATCACTTCTTGTTTCCATACTATTATTATCACTTCTTGTTTCCATACTATTACTATCACTTCTTGTTTCCATACTATCATTATCACTTCTTGTTTAAATACTATTATTATCATTTCTTGTTTCCATACTGTTATTATCACTTCTTGTTTAAATACTATTATTATCACTTCTTGTTTCCATACTATCATTATCACTTCTTGTTTCCATACTATTACTATCACTTCTTGTTTCCATACTATTACTATCACTTCTTGTTTCCATACTATTATTATCACTTCTTGTTTCCATGCTATTTCTATTACTTCTTGTTTCTTTCTTGAGAAGGGAAGGTGCCGTAGATATAATGTGGAAGTACATTACATCTAAGGCACCTTCACTTCTTCTTGTGTCTATAATCTTTGGTGACTGGTACCCCCCTTACTCTACAGACTGTTCTAGATAATAAGTTAGTGTTGACTTACCTCTTTAGAATTCCGTGTCACATCACATCGGCGAAAGCAGTTGATGAACTATTGTAGTGAACTAGACATATCCATACAAAAGCATAAAGTCCTCATCGCACAAGAAGAAACAACTATTTCGTGCCTCAGAAAAGTAAACATTTACATGTAGCACTATAATTTCAAAACTTTCATGTACATGTCCCAAAGCAATGTCTACAAAACCTTAGTTTGTGCACAAACTACTACTTCACACTGAAACTTTGCAGGGTACAGGGATACTATCTTGTCGAAGCAGTCGATCCAAATTTACCCTTCCTCATTGGCGTGGAATTCCATATTGGTGTTGGCGATTTACGAATACTATCTGGTAGAAAAGAGTGGGGGGCTGGGATTTGCAACCTTCTTAATAGGAATGCTACGTTTATCCGGCCAACATACTGCATCCGGCATATTCGGATAATTAGCAGTAGCCGGATATTGCAATCATCCGGTAGTACATCCGGCCAAACATTGGCGTGAAATTCCATACTGACTTTGGCAGTTATACGAATACTATCTGCTAAAAAAGGAGGGGCTGGCATTTGCAGCCTTCTTATTAGGAATGCAACGGTTATCCAGCCAACATACTGCATCCGGCACATTCGGATAGTTAGCAGTAGCTGGATATTGCAATTATCCGGTAGTACATCCGGCCAAATATTGCCGAGGAATTCCATACTGGCGCTGGCAGTTATACGAATACTATCAGATAAAAAGGGGGGTTGGCATTTGCAGCCTTCTTCTTAGGAATGCAACGGTTATCCGGCCAACACACTGCATCCGGCATATTCCGATAATTAGCAGTAGCCGGATATTGCAATTATCCGATAGTTCATCCGGACAAGAATTATACACCAAGAAATAAGATAAATACAGTGGATTTCGCTTAATATGATAGCTGTTAATATATTATCCATCGCTTATTGTTATCGAAATCATTGGGTCCCGATTTTCTCTATTCATTTGTACGTTAAAATGATTGATTTATGGAATCGTTACATCGGGTAATGTTATCAGTTTTCAAACCTCATTTTATCTGGCAAAGGAATATTCTCAATGTATTCAGAAGGAACCCATTTTTTTTTCTTTCCCTTCCTTGCTGTTTTAATTTCCGAGAATTCTCCCTCTTCCACCTAGGGAAAAGGAGAAAAAATAAAGCAATGGGGTATTGCACGTTCCTGGAATTTTTCAGAAATGCGCACACCCTGTTGGTGGTCAATGGTTGTCAGATGAGCAGAAGGCAACACATTCTCTTCGGAACTGAGAAGGAGCGTATTCCCATTTTATGCCTTGCTCGCTTGCGTGCAGCTTGTCGACATGGAAACCAGAAAGCGAAACGATTTAACGTTAAAACAAAAGATCGAAATTTTAAATCGTTATGACAGGTTGATTATGATTACGAACAATTTATCGATGAGATTCTTAGAAAAAATTATAGACAGCTGACGATTGATTAATTTTTTTAATTATGCATACAATTCTTATGTTTTAAAGGATAATATACATAAATGCAGGATAATATAAGGTGTGTTTTCTCATTCTGTTTTGAAATTTAGTAAGTGTGAATTAAAAGGGGGGGGGTAAAAATCTAATTTTCCATATCGTTTATTGTTATTAAAATCACGATGTCCCAAACTGATCACATTAAGCCACTGTATAACAAAACAAAAATGAAAAACGTTAAACAATATACTATATGAAACAAGGCGTATAAATATTTTGGAGCATTATGTATTATTGTATTAAGCATTTTGTAGCATCAGTACATCCGGCCAAAAATTATACACCGAGAAATAAGATAAATATAACAAAAAAAAAATACAAAATGTTAAACAATATACTATATGAAACAATGCTTTGTAAGTATTTTTGAGCATTAAATAAAAAAAAAAGCTTTATGGGAAAAAATAATATTTATTTATACATTTCATTACAAAAATTCGTAAATCGTTCTTTTTTCAGTCTCAACTGCAAAAGTGTGTTCCAGCATCCTAGAACACAAAAGACGAAACTTACTTTTTAGGAGGATAGAAGATTAAAGAAAATTTGCTAAATTTTTGATTGTTTGGAAGTTATCTGTAATAATTTTAAAACAAAAGTCATCCTTTTGGTTAATTTTTGTAGGTAATCTTTAATATCAACTTCTG
Organism: Pardosa pseudoannulata; assembly: GCA_032207245.1. Taxonomy (NCBI): domain Eukaryota; kingdom Metazoa; phylum Arthropoda; class Arachnida; order Araneae; family Lycosidae; genus Pardosa; species Pardosa pseudoannulata. The sequence goes on from CM063497.1 coordinate 13,157,889, forward strand.
TTTCAAAGTACTAACTCAATATTTCGATTGAAAAAGCAGGAACTTTCTTAGATTTACTTTACAATTGTTAACTTATTCTTTTTAGTTTTCATCAGAAGTATTGACTGGATTGCCATTTTCAGTTATTTGTGATAAATGTTCGTTTTCATTAGAGAATTCCTCACAGCAAGATAATGATTCACTGGATTGCTTATCAATATGTTGACAAATACTGATATTCTTCATGTATCGCGATAACAGTATTTAAAATTATGTTCTGCCCATATATCTTCCATCAACGATATTGTGTTTCCTCTGCCAGTCGAAATCATTGCTTGACTAAAGATATCCTGAATATTCCGCATACACCAATCCGCTATATTATCCCTCGGCTGGACTCAAAGTTGTTTAACGACTAACCACGATTAATCTCTGTTTAAGCGAAGAATTGTGTCTTACCATTGGATGACGTCATGGGTTAATCACCGTTAGCCGGTAAACGAGTTCAGTGAGATCGGCCCTTAGGGATGATCTTACCAAAGTCGTTTAACGGCTAACCTCCATTAATCTCTGTTCAAACTGAGAATTGTGTCCCACAATTGATTAGCGCTATGGATTAATCGCGGTTAACCGTTAAACAACTTTAATGAGATCAACCCCTATTAGTTGGCTCTATGGGTTAATCGCGATTAGCCGTTAAATAACTTTAATAAGATCGGCCCTTAGGGTTGATCTCACCAAAGTCGTTTAATGGCTAACCACGATTAATCTCTGTTTAAGTGGATAATTGTGTCTTACCATTGGATGACGCCATGGGTTAATCGCGGTTAGCTGCTAAACGAGTTTAATGAGATCGGCCCTTAGGGTTAATCTCACAAAAGGCGTTTAACGGCTAACCACACTTAATCTCTGTTTAAACTGAGAGTTGCTTCCCGCCATTGGTTGGCGTTATGGCTTAATCGCGATTAGCCGTTAAACGACTTTAATAAGATCGGCCCTTAGGTTGATCTCACCAAAGTCGTTTAACGGCTAACGGCAATGAATCTCTGTTTAAACGGAGAATTCCGTCTCACTATGGGTTAATCGCGGTTAGCCATTAAACGACTTTGGTGAGAACGGCCCTAACTGAAATTTTTTGACGTTCACTTCGTTTGTATTTGTATCCGCAGACTTCATACAAATACAAACCATAAAATCTGCCTCTGAAGATTATCACGTCTTTGTTAGTATATCCCAATATATCCTGATACATATTGGTAAAAGACGAAAGTTCAGTAGTTTCCTGTTTCCGCATCTGCTACTGGCTTGTGTCTATTGGGATATAACAAAGATATTGTTATTCACTACTTGATCGCAATAGTCAGTGATAAGCGCGCGTGTTGAAAATATCTCGATACCTTGTTTTATTCTTATCTTCTGTTAATACTGGGGGCTTATGGTGTTTTTGGTAAACATATAAACAATGGTTAGTCTCTGAAAATAGCTAATACTAGAACCCGGGGAGTTTTGGTATACCCAACGGCTGGCCTTGCCAAAGTCGGTTAATGGCTAACCGCGATTAACGCGTCACGCCAACCAATGGTGAGACGTGATTCTCCATTTAAACAGAGATTAATCGCAGCCATTAAATGAATTTGGTGAGATCGGCCCTAAAACTGTAGGCTGGGTTAAAATTACCCCGATTAATATGAATATTGTTATTCAAAAAATACACTGTATTCGTACGAAACGAAATGTATTCAATTTTAGACATTACATTTTTATTAATTTATAAAAAAAATAAGATATTACCATATCGAAAAGTATATATCTAGAAAAATATATATCCCACTTTTGGCGACTTCTGACTTCATTCTGACGCGGAAGTCGCCTGTGACATATGTTGACCGCAATAGGGTACTACAAATTATACACACAGATAAATAGATATTCACTAATTGTGGGTGTTACCATATTACAGTCGAGATATGTCACAAGCAATATCCGCGTCATAAAGATATCAGAAGTCGTCATTATGACACGGCAAAAAGGGGAATTGGAATTTATGATACAAAATTCCCATCTCTGATGACTTCTGTCGTCATTAAGACACGGTAGTCACCTGTGACATATGTCGACCGCAATAGGGTACCACAAATTATACACACAGATAAATAGATATCACTGATTGTGGGTTCTACCACATTGCAGTCGATATAATAACGTAATAACGTCGATATAATAACGTAGCGTTATAATAACGTAAGAAGTCGTCATTATAACAAGGTATAAAGGGGAGTTGGAATTTAGGATACAAAATTCCCATCTCTGATGACTTCTAACGTCATTATGACATGGAAGTCGCCTGTAACATATCTCGACTACAATAGGGTAGCACCCTAAACATAATCTCAAACGAAGCCCTTTTTGAATATGTGTTTCAGTAACAAACGATAGTCGATTGCGCAGCATTCCATCAAATAATGCCAAAGGAATACTAACTACGTTACAGCTTAAGGGAAACCTAACTAATGCCTAACTCCAAAGAGTTGTTAACACTTGCTTAGCTTATTCCGTCGAAAATACCCAAACCGAAGTTCAATCTTGAACTAGATCTCAAATCTCATATCTCTTTCGAATGCATCAGATCTACCCTCCAAATAATAGTTCACGAAAAAATAACCAAATCCTTATCTTATATAATCGGATGGGGGAGAAATAAAGACAGTGCAATTTTTAAAAGTTAATCCCAGTGAATTCTAATAAATTAGGTTTGCTACTTTGATAGTAAACCTGTATTATTCAGACTGAAAAAAAATGGCTTCTCCAAGCCTATTTGGCGAGCGTAGGTTCTTTTACAACCCAGAAAGCACTTTTACTGTCTGTTTATCTTCGACATCTCCTGACTGTAATAACTAGAGTGGAACAGGTAAATATTGCTATCGTCTTGAAGAGCAATTTTGTCTGGACAGATGAACAATGGATCATTGATGTCATCTCGCGTATAATCAATCTATCTTCCTTATCTCCAAATTAAAACACACTGCCATTACTTCATGATGTCACTCACTCTGCCTACTGTTTGAGTGATATCAGACACGTCCAGCTAACTTCCCACCTGAAATCCAAACGAACGGCCTTCGCCAACCGCGGAAGGTGTATTTATTCTTCGCCAACCTTGGGACTCGAGTTAACCCGAGTCCTTGAATAGCGAGGAGACATTTCCTTTAACAAAAATGACCGGCCGTGCTCAGGGGCCATGATAGCTCTCGACCACGAGACTCATTTTTTTGACACAAGACGTCAGGAAAATCACGAATTTTGTGCGCAAAAGAGCAGGGCTATCTGTTTGCACGGAGTGCCAAAGAACAGATGTGCCGGTCACGTTTCCTTCGCGAGCGTGGGGAAGGGATTTTAGACGATTCCGGAATGAGTCTCGTCTATCCGCTGGATCGTGAATCATCCACGGTATTTAAAGGACGAGCGAATAATATCGTTTTCATGAACGCGGAAATATAGATGCTGTTCTACCAGCTAATAAACAAATATCGTTTTTCATTAAAATGGTTTTCATTCATATCTGTTTCTTGGCAATTATTTTTGTTTTCCTCTAAGAATTCTTTTATAGAGAAAGTGCACATTTGTAAACAAATACGAGTGCTGACTACAACTCAACTTTCTCGTTGACAAAACATTGCTTGTTTTCATTGCATCTTATGTGCTTCGATATGGATCACGTATTGTTACCAAACACACGGATACCATTCCTTGTAATTAAATTTTTAATTATAATTTAATCTCTGTTACTTGATATCATTTCTTTTGTATGCTCCGTGGTTGTCAAAATTAAAAACTCAATAACAAGCACAATCCGTAGGAAATTCAAATGTTTTGCCAACGAGGAAGTTGAGCTGC
>CM063497.1:13166761-13199261 GCA_032207245.1 Pardosa pseudoannulata
TATTTAAAATATCTAAGAATTGATTTTGTTTTGGTTTGGTTTTGGAATGCTACGGTCTACTTTTTGCAACACGAAGGCTAATGAGACCGGTCTCACAAAAAATACCTCCTCTAATTTTTATTTTAATATTACATCCGTCTCTATTTATAAAAAACGATGCAACTACAAATGTGTATGTATATGATATATGTATATTTATTTGACTTGTTTGTGTTTACAAACAAAAGAGCTGTGTTTAGCATGAATAAAGTATTAATACATGTTAAGTAAAATTGGAAAAAATATATAAATGATTTTACACACCTTTGGGTTTTAATTCCTCGTATTTCTGCTCCCATAAAATCCGGGTTTTTTGCCAAGAAAGAAAACATTGACATGCTGTCAATTTTCGGGAGGTTGTCTGATTGGTAAATCCAGGTAGAAGAGACATTTATGACAAATTGAGATAACTAAGCTATCTAGATCGATAAAATAAACCTTCAGGTTTAAATAAAAATAAATTTTGATAGCTAGAAAATTTCAGGAACTTGCAAAAACAAAATCGGAAAATAGTGCGCGCTTAAAAGCAATACAAAAATATTGGTCTGCATGAACGATGACATCACAACCAATCACGGAGCTTTTTGATGTCACGTGATTTTCGCTTAACTTTAAAATTAATTTTTTAAATGATGGACCCAGTTTTTTACATTTTTGAGAACATTTTTGGAATCTACGAGTCTGAAATTACCAGAAAAACACTAAGTTGTTCGAATCCCCCACATGTGCAAATTCCTCATTTAACACATTGTATGAGAGACACGTACTAGTACGTTTTCTGATATAAGCATAAGTATACAATAAAAATTAAGTTTAAGGTACATTAAAGACAAAACCAGCCTATATTAGCTGTGTAATAAAAAATCCATCAAAAAGTGTCTATATGATGTGATTTAAAATGCAAATTCATGTTTCAATCGTGTGCTGCGTATTTTTTTGAAAATTATTCTTTATTCGACTTCAGATTCTGAAAATATAAGCCAAATTTCATAATTACAAGATAATAATTAAAAACTCTCTTTGTAGTATTCTCCATTCTTTAACCCCTTCCCTGTCTTGCCCGTACGTCGTACGGGCACAGCTTTCGGGCCTTTACTAATTAGCCCGTACGGCGTACAGGCAATCTGATTTCTATTTCGTTTGCACTGTTTCGGCCGTATTTTTTTTCAATTTTAGTAAAAAATTATAGTCCAGTAAATGATAGTTTGCAGTTCATTGTAGTATTTACTCTGAATGGTTTAAAAGCGCGGGTTTTTTTCGCATGTTTTGTATCAGAAGACGAATTATCTTTCAGTGTATAGCTTTCTGGTTGTATTTTACTAACCACCTGATAATTTTATTGATGCAAGAGTTGAATATTATATTTATACTTTTAAATAATGGATAATTCAGAGCGTATATATATATATATATATATATATATATATATATATATGTGTGTGTGTGTGTGTGTGTGTGTGTGTGTGTGTGTGTGTATATGTGTGTATATACATATATTATATATATATATATATATATATACATATATTTATATATATATGTATATATATACACATATATATATATATATATATATATATATATATATATATATATATATATATATATATATATATATATATATATATATATATATATGTGGATTCGAACTGTGATGCGGAATCAAAAACTGAATTTTCTGTAAATGATAGTAGCGAAAGTTTACTAGATGACCTGGATAGTAGTGACTCTGATAGTACAGTGGAATCAGTCAAGCAAGACAATTTTTATGAAATTAATTGTGATAATTCTTCGGATCCGCCTCCTAGATTTGCTTTAACTGGTTTCAAAAAATTAACTTGGATATCAATGAGACTAAAGGTAAACTTTACTTCTATGATGCTTTCTCAGAAAGAAAAAAAGTTGTAATAAATGCTTAAAAATATTAAAATTGTTAATTTTAATAACATATTTTTATTTAAAAATGTAAAATGAACAAAAAAAATGCAATTAAAAAAATGTGACATTTTTTGACCGAATTCTTGAAAAAAAATGAAACTGTCAAAGGGTTAAAAGCCAATCTTGAACAGCTACAACAGCGAAATTCCATCACTGAAAGCATCATCTAACCTATATTTTTTTCTTAGTACAAGATCTAATTAGAGCTGCACTTATTCTTTAAATTCAGTTTCGAACGGCTATAATTTAACAACTGTTAGATACTTTAGTTGTTAAAACGAGTGTAAAATGGCGAAATGAGAACATCATTGTCGTATTCTACGAGTTTACGTGCGATGAAAAAAAGTTGAAAGGAAAAACATGCAAAAGACATCCAAATATTTATAAATATTATATATACTTCTGATATATAATATTTATAAATATTTTAACTCTTCTCTATTACATAAAATTCTGAAAGTGGTTTTTGAATAGCTGTATATTTATATTTAATAAATGTTAAAGACTTTGGTTGTTAAAACTAGTGTAAAATAGGGGAACTAGAATATCATTAATTGTATTCTATGAGACGAATGCAAATTGAACGGGGAAACATTCGAATAACATCCACATATGTAGAAATATTATACTTTAATATACTTGAAGCAAATTCTGGAATATAGCATAAACCATAGTAGGCAAATCAGTTAAAAATGAAAAAAAAATTCTTTTCGAATCGTGAATATGGTGTTATTATTTTCTTTGAAAAACATTCATTAGATACCAGATACACGACAGTCATAATTTAATTTTAAAATAATATATAATTTAATAATAAAAATACTGTGCGTTAAGATTAAAAATTTGTCAAAAACTTGTGATCATTTTTTACTACTTTAAAACTCATCATCTCACAAAAAGCTTTTATGTTTTCGCTATGCTTATGTCATATATTTTGCGGAGATAACAACCAGATTTGGCAAGTTATTAAGTTTAACCAATCAGATTACACTCCACGATTGTGGGAAGTAAACGAAGTGGAAATATTCCTAAGACAACAAAAGAAAACAGCACGTTCTTTCATTTAATGTACAAGCAAACAATTTTCTTGAAAAAGTTATTATCTTGGCTCAATATGCTTGAATTCGAAGTTTACAAAATTCAAATGGCACGAAAAATGACTTCCACTTCTAACGCCTACTCTTTCCCCGTGGAATGTAGTAATATCCGTTTCCCGCCGTCTTTTTAGATTTGCCACTTGCGAAATCTTGGCCTTATATCATTTTTATTCCCCTTGACTTCATTTAAACACTAGAGGGGAAAAATACTTTTGCTTTTAAAGAGTGTGAACGCAGGTGAAATTACTACAACCAAATGTTGTGGAAGCCTTTTGTTTACGGTCGCCGTACTTGAAAAGAATCGAGTGTTACATCAATTTTAACGACCTAGAAGAGTGACAGAAATTTCCGCTTGAAGGAAAATGTGTTTTACAAAGACAAAAATGGCTAATCAAAGCAGAGCCTTGACTTTTGACTTCGGTAAAGTTTATGGAAGTTTTGTGTTCTTGTTATTGTTTGAATTGCGATACGGTTGAATGAATTTAAATTATTGTTTTACAGAATCGTGTTCTGAGCCATTGTAGCATTGTTGATTGTTAAGAGATTAATTGATGTTAATTGAATTATAAATAATCTGGTCGTCATTTTCTTTCAAGAAAAGTAGATTCAACTGATTAACGAAAACAAAAATTAAAATTTGTTTATAAACTCAAGTCATCGCCTTGTTATTTCTCTTGCTGCTTTATTTGTTAAGTTATTAATAAATTTTTCTGTGACGATAAAAAATGACGCAAGGACCGAATAAATATGGAACTGTTTTACGATATCGGAATTCTTAGATTCAAGTCCCACTTTGACATAAATTATCATAGCTGTTATGATGTGGCTTTAACAGAGATTCCTGTCACATCTTCTGTTAAAATTGATGTTCTACCCGCATATTATCTTTTTTATTTTATTTTTTCTTTGTAAGTTGCGAATGGCAACGAAAGATTTTTTTTAATAAAATCATGGTTGTTCTTTCGTATGTGAAAAAAAATGGCTCTTGAGTTGCTTTTGTGTTTTGATATATTAATATAATTTACGCCATATATTCTTCTATGTGACATTTTCTGTGTTTTAAAGATCTCGCATATGTAAATATAATAAAAGGTGTTTTATATTAAAAGTGCGATGTTTTTGAGCAATTAATTAACGCCACTGAGAACATACTTCTGATTTCGAAACCCAAACGGAACAATTCCTACAAGCTGAAGAGTAAGGGAAAGTTTGGAAAATGTAGAATATTTAACAAAAATCAGGGAGAATTTGCAGATATTGTATAAAAAATAGGGAAAAGGGATTTATTTTATCTAAGCTACTTGTTATAAATTTATTTGGGGTAATTTTAAAGTAATCTAAAAAGTTTCTGGAATATAGCACTTTTAAATTAAGAATGCTTTTAAATTAATAATGTTGCTAATACTTAAAATGACAACCCCCATTTTAAATTTAATTATATCTGAGTTAATATTGCTTGTATCATTTGGTCAGGGAGAGTTGGGAATTCTGTTATGATATACATGTGATATAAAGATAATGTTTATTTGTACGCGACTTCTGTGTTGTCAAAGAATCATTCGAGAGTTATACGCTAAAGACAAAAAAAATAATGCTTTGATTAATATTATTATACTGAAAATACAATAGTAAAGTTGTGGACACATGTGATAGCTTTAGATACATAAAGGATCGTCCGGTTGTAGGTCACTGATTGCGAATTAAAAGAGGCGTGGTAAGACATTTCGTAAAACTACTTTCTCTGAAAGAGACTTTGGCAGGCAATGTCAAGTTCTGTTGAAATCTGGTGAATAATTTCCACCATAAAAGCTAGTTCAAGAAGTTGCTAATCATCACTGAACTAGTCTACCAGTTATTTACTGAAGAAATAGCAAATCTGCCAGATTATGTTCCCAAAAATTTTTTCAAAAGGCTTAGAACTGCTACAGTCTTTTATCCATTTATTAAACCCACTCTGATTTGGTATCATCGACGTTGAAGCCTCGTTCTGGATTTAGAATGATAATTTAGTTGAGTTTCATTTATTTTAATCGCGACTCTGCACGTTTTAAACGATAATCAACAGTTCATACAGTCATACATTCTAATAACAGTATATGTTCGTCAAGTTAATCAAACGTATTTTACTTCAAAAGTGTGGAAAGATAAATTACAATATTAGAGCTCATGCAGTCATGCGTCTTAGTAACTGTAAAAATTCTTCAACTGGCCATGTACATTTTACCCTAAAAGTATGGAGGCAGTTTAATATACGTTTCTATATTACAGTTGATACAGTAATTGTCTCGTATTTTTTACCTCAAAAGTATAGAGAGAGGTTTAGATAAATTCCTATACTACAGTTCATACAGTCATGCGTTCTTATAACAGTATATGCTTGTCAAATCGTTCAAGTATATTTTACTTCAAAAGTGTGGAGACAGTTTTAGATAAATTCAGATATTAGAGCTCTTGCAGTTATACGTCCTAATAACTGTAAAAACTCTTCAACTTGCTCATGTACATTTTGCCTCAAAAGTATGGAGATAGTTTTAAATACGTTTATATATTACAGTTCATACAGTCATGCGTTGTAATAACAGTATATACTCGTCAAATCGCTGAGGTGTATTTTACTTCAAAAGTGTGGAAACAGATTTAGATAAATTCAAATATTACAGCTCATGGAGTCATGCGTCTTAATAACTGTAAAAACTCTTCAACTTGCTCATGTACATTTTACCTCAAAAGTATGGAGACAGTTTTAGATAAGTTTCTATATTACAGTTGATACAGTCATGCGGGCTAATAATTGTAGATGCTTGTCAAATCGCTCAGGTGTATTTTACTTCAAAAGTGTGGAAACAGATTTAGATAAATTCAAATATTACAACTCATGGAGTCATGCGTCTTAATAACTGTAAAAACTCTTCAACTTGCTCATGTATCTTTTACCTCAAAAGTATGGAGTTAGTTTTAAATAAGTTTCAAAAGTATACAGACAGTTTAAGATAAGTTTCTATATTACGGTTGATACAGTCATGCGGGCTAATAATTGTAGATGCTTGTCAAATCGCTCAGGTGTATTTTATTTCAAAAGTGTGGAAACAGTTTTAGATAAATTCAAATATTACAGCTCATGCAGTCATGCGTCTTAATAACTGTAAAAACTCTTCAATTTGTTCATGTACATTTTACCTCAAAAGCATGGAGATAGTTTTAAATACGTTTTTATATTACAGTTCATACAGTCATGCGTTGTAATAACAGTATATACTCGTCAAATCGCTCAGGTATATTTTTATTCGAAAGTGTGGAAACAGTTTTAGATGAATTCAAATATTAGATCTCATTCAGTCATGCGTCCTTATAACTGTAAAAGCTCTTGAAATGGCTCATGTATATTTTACTTCAAATGCCCCATCTCGATCGTCGTTCCAAGGGCACAAGTTTCAACCACAAATGCGTCCTTCTAGACTAGTTTTTGCAGCGCAGTTTAAACCAGTTTAGTAAATGTGCTGCTTTTGTGCAGAGTGAAAGTATTCGACGATGAATATTTATGAGAAATTTAGAACGAAATGAAACTTTTGGATACGGAATCGTAATTATTTATTTGTTAGTGTTACACCGTGAACATGAAAATAATATATCATTATCAGTAATACAAATGAAATTTTGTTCCCGCTAGTAGAATCGCAACAATTTTAATTGGTTTCAAGTTCTCAAAAATATCAGAAAAACAACGCTGTCTTACAGTAGTAAAAGAAAGTATGTAGTAAGTTTTATTACTTACAAATTGATTGGTTTGGATTTTAAATTCACACAATGCCTTTTTTATTTAGTTTTAATGTATTAAAAGTATATTTGAAAGCATTAAGTATTAGGTACAGGCGCATCATAGACGCGGTGTTTTTTTTCCCCAAATTTGGCGTTTTTTTGGCGGTTATTTCTGACGTCAGTACCCGACTATTCGAGAAATTTCAGGATATTCTTGGTGTCGCCTAGGTGAGGTTGTATTTTATTGTTCTTATCATTTTCTGGGATTAAAAAGTGGGAAAAGTCACCGCTAGGGGAATATTTGGCGCTGTTTTATAGAAAATAGAGTGTTAACAAATGCAAATTAATATGGAATACAATTACCTTTTATTATGCACATTTTCTTATTTAAATCAAGTGCAACACGTCAACACTTTTCAAAAAGCGCAAAATCTACATAAATACCGATAAAGTCTCGTGATCTGCAATATTACGTATGCTGAGCAGAAGAAGAAGTTCTTTATTCCAATTTCACGTTACATCCATTGGCACAATTAAGAAATTAATTTCCGTATTGATTTGCATTTGTTAACACTCTATTTTCTCATACAGAGCGCCAAATATTCCCCTAATGGAGACTTTTGGAACTAATTTGTTTTATCTCGGAATCCTTGTCCCCCATCTTGTTTAATCTTCCTACAACATGTGGCGTCATTCTCGCAAATAGATCGCGCTACAGAACACTGTCAGTTTAATTATGGCCACCCGGTATATATGTATATATATACATATATATATATATATATATATATATATATATATATATATATATATATATATATATAACTTGATTTTTTTGTTCGTTAAAACTGCTTTTACTGTCACGCATGTTTGCAAGATATATTGTGCACTCAAACTTTAAATTTTAAGTTTTTAAGAACAAACATACTTACTAACTAAACTAACTTAAACAAAAACATAAGTTTAAGCCTATTTTGTATTTTTAAAACTTGTTTATAATTTTACCCCTTTTTGACACGTACTTATTTCTCGAAAACAAAAAAAAAATATTATTATCTGAGCAATAATTTTAGTTCAATGACAAGAAAAAGTCATTATATAGAAATGCTGAAAATTTTGTGCCAAAATATGAAATAAGCTTTGAGAAATCTTGCGTGCAACATTAAAACTTTGCATTCTGAGAAAAATCAATATAAAATAATAAATAAACTATTGCCAAGCACATAAATCATTAGAGTGTATTTTATATTTTTAATCAAAACTTTAAAACTAAGCGGAATTTTTCTATGCTGTTTATTTTTAAAGTAGCTTAAAATTTTTAACTTTCCAGGATTGAAATACCCTAAGACGCAGATAAAAAAATGGTTTGTTTTTAGGCTGAGAATAATCATGCAACAAAAAATGATCGATGACTCAGTTTAAAATTAATACATATGTTTCTAATCTATTATTTAAGCCAAATATAAAAGAAAATTATTGACGTCATATCTAAGTTCAGTGATAAAACGTAAGAAAATCAGGCAGACGATATTTAAGTAATTTAAAATAAGAAATTATTAAATGAGATGGTTAAAGGAATGACGTCATAATGCTAGAAAAAAATGTTATTTTTACCTATTTATTGTGTGATAAATTGATAAATTTAATTGCCTGTTCTTAATTGGGGAAAATAGAGCTCATAACAATGACATCAAACGCTCGAAAAGGGCGGAAGGGATGGATTTCGAACGTTTTAAAGGTGACATTTTTCTTGCTGGGATATGAAGCACATTTCTACCAATTTATTTTAGAACCGGATGGATATTTTATGTGTGCTACCATATTACAGTCGACATATGTCACTGGTGACTTCTGCGTCATAATGATGTCAGAGAGTGAAATTTATGGTACTAAATTCCTATTTCTGGTGATTTCTGACATCATTATGACGCAGAAGTCACTAGTCACATATGTCGATTGCAATATGGTAGCAGCCTAGAAGATAAACTTGACTCGTTTTGAATTTTGCTAACTGTAACTCATCAAGAATTAAATATGGATGCCTGTATCCATTCCAGGTCCAACCGCTTCATAAATTCGAGGACAGACGGACTGATAATTTAGGATATTATTATATAAGAGAAGCGTAGAACATCTCAATCTACAAGATATATATATATATATATATATATATATATATATATATATATATATATATATATATATATATATATATTGAAAAATCAAAAATTTTGTATATTTGAGGTTCTTGAGACCGTTAAAGATTTTTTCCCACATTGAAAAAATAAATAGTTATAAAGCAATTTCAAGCATCGTGAAAATCCTGATATGAGGCATCAATAACTGCAACATGTAATTATTTGGGAGGAAAGAATTGAATCGTGAAATCTCTTATTATTCTTTTTAAATCTTAGTTTATTTGACAACTATAAAAAATAACTCAGATCTGAGAATCGATCATTACTGTAAGAGCTAGAGCACAGAATATAATATAAAACCGCGTAAACTTTCAATTGAGTCCGAAAACAGGTTTATGCCTGTCTATTCTCAATAACACGATTTCGTGACGTGGGAGATTTTGAACTAACAAAGTCGAATCGAAATGTTTTATTTTAAAAAATAATGATATTTCTCGTCCTTTATGACGTTTGCTTTCAGAATATAATGGCATGTAATACTCAGCTACAGCTGTCATGCATTTAAGATGATGAAATAATTCTGTTCTATACGGACATTTCGAATCCTAGCAGCTTTATTGCGGAGACTTCGCAGCTTCCAAGCAACGAAAATTGGAATTTTTCCATATTTAGCCAAAAAATGTTCTTTGATAGCCCTGGTAAAAAAATTAATTTGGTTGACCTAAATATACAAATACATCCTGTCGTAATAATATGGTTGGCCTAAAAATACATAGGCACCCGGTAATAATAATTTGGTTGACCTAAAAATACATAGACACCCAGTAATAATAATTTGATTGACCTAAATATACAAATACATCGTTTTATAATAATATGGTTTTCCTAAAATACATAGACACCTTGTAATAATAATTTGGTTGACTTAAAAATACATAGACACCCTGTAATAATAATTTGGTTGACTTAAAAATACATAGACACCCTGTAATAATAATTTGGTTAACTTAAATACACAAAAACATCCTGTCGTAATAATATGGTTGACCTAAAAATAAATACGCACCCTGTAATAATAATTTGTTTGACCTAAATATACAAATACATCCTGTGGTAATAATATGGTTGACCAAAAAAAAAAAAAAACACAGACACCCTGTAATAATAATTTGGTTGACTTAAATACACAAATACATCCTGTGATAATAATATGGTTGACCTAAAAAAACACAGACACCCTGTAATAATAATTTGGTTGACTTAAATACACAAATCCATCCTGTCGTAATAATATGGTGGACCTAAAAAAACACAGACACCCTGTAATAATAATTTGGTTGAGCTAAATACAAATACAATCTGTCGTAATAACATGGTTGACCTAAAAATACATAGACACCCTGTAATAATAATTTGGTTGACTAAATATATAAATACATCCTCTCGTAATAATATGGTTGGCCTAAAAATACATAGACGCCCTGTAATAATAATTTGGTTGTTATAATATACAAATACATCCTATCGTAATAATACTGTTGACCTAAAAAAGAACAGATACCCTTTAATAATAATTTGGTTGACCTAAATACAAATACAACCTTTCATAGTAATATGGTTGGCCTAAAAATGCATAGGCACTCTGTAATAATAATTTGGTTGACCTAAAAATACATAGACACCCTATAATAATAATTTGGTTGACTTAAATACACAAAAACATCCTGTTGTAATTTATATATATATATATATATATATATATATATATATATATATATATATATATATATATATATATATATATATATATATATAAAAGATACTATTTTCACAAAATATTTTTTTCGAATCCCTCAAAAAAAAAAATGCTTTGTGGCTAATTTTTTTCAACATGCAGTGTTAGAGTTTTCCAAAAGTATTACAAGAAAAAAATTACACAGCAACCTAATCCAAACTCTTCATTTTAAACTTTTTGTGATTGGAAGATTAAGAACTAGTTCGATGACGTATAAAATTAAAAACTCGTTGATAAACAAAGAAATGCGCGGAATAGATCTGAATTGACAAGACGCTATTACTTAAAATACGTCATACTAACCATTAATCAGCTCAAATCAGCAAGCGTGTAGGAGTGTTCAGCAACAAACTATCCACTCTTGAAGGTCTTTCAAGCTGATTGCAATCTGAATAGATATTTTTTTTAAACAAAAAAAAGTTTTTGCTCTGGAGAAACAGTCAAAAGCAACAGTAATTTACTCTCTCACCCTGAAATAATCTTTTGATAACTAGAAAATCCTAATTTTAGACAGAGTAACAAAATTTCTTCATGTTTGTGATTTATGACGAAATGAGGATAGAATCTATTCATGAAACGTGTAATGAGGATAAACGCCGCTGTATCGCGGAAATGTCTGTTCGAAGTTTTCCTTAATGCCATATTAATGCTATAGCTGCAAGCTATTTATATTTTATGCGAAATTTTAAATTTTAGAAGTGACTTCTAATCATACAGATAACGTTTATTTCGTCTGTATTTTAAAAATCAAATAATCAAAAAATTTGTGTTCACTGGAGAGTCAGAAATGCTCACTTGCTGTTATTTAATGCCCTCTAACGAGCCATGCCAACTGTTGGCGCATGCGCACCAACGTCATATTTCGTGTGGAATACTGCCATTTTGGACAGACGATAGTTCGCTATCATAAGTGAGTGAGTAAAAAGTGATGTCAAAACCCGATGTTTGAATCATTTATTAATGTTGTGTATTTTGTTTTGTTGTTTATCCTCGAACTCAATGTCTTACATTTTGTACTGTTATGTTTTATGCTCAGTGTGCTATGTTTTGTTTTGTAGTATAATTTAGTTGCATTTTTGTGGCAACACTTTTTTGTAGTTTTAAAAAGGAGAACAATTTGCGAGTGATGGCCGCACGTTGCTGCTGGCATTATGATTATTAAAATAAGTTTAAAGACAAATGTTATTGTCTATGTTTGTGTTTGTGTTATTGGTCCGCGTCGACACCCGAAGCTCACAATTAATTTTTCTTATGTTTTTTTATCAAAATTAATGGCTGTAAATAACTGTATGAATTTATGTTGTGTGTAAAAATAAAAAAGGAAAAGAAGCAGCTGGTCCGTCGATTCCTTTAAAAAGAGTGATACAGCACAAACAGTGTATCAAACAAAATTTTTAATAGTTACTATATTCATTATAAAAATCTTCCATTTGAAGTTGCCTAAAAGTGATGTGTCTACTTAAATCTGAAAAAAAAAAGTGAGAAAAGTGAACCCACATGTTTGAAATTCAATATTTAAACCAGCAGTCGCCAAATGGTGAACCGCAGGCCAACAACATTCCGTGAAAAATTTTAATGGTCAGCAAAAAAAGGATGATTTTTTTATTTAAAAGCTGCTAATTATTTATTGTATCCTATTTTATTATAAGTTGCTAAAAGCTATATTTCAATCATCTTTGTCAAGATTTCATTTTTGACTTTTTATAAAAAATAAATATTCATCACCGAATGAAAAAGCATTGAAATTTTTAATTTAAACAACAGTACCGGGTGACCGAGCTCCGCTCGGAGAAAACAGGTATCGAAGCTAACTCGAAGATTTAAATTTTCAATTGTGATTTATCAAAACAATACATGCCATAAGAGAATTTGTGAAACCATTAGTGAAAAGATAACCGGCTAAACTGCACCATTGTAAACTATTCTAAACAAAGTTGTTTGGAGAGGGAACTATTCTATACAAATGTAAAGTTTGAAAAGTCATAGAAAATAAAATGTAATTGATAACAAAAAATTATACAATTAAAGAAATGGTACAAAGTGAGCAGTGTAAAGATTGAAGTGTGTTGAATGGAGAAGCATTCTGACAATGACGGTATCTTCTAGTTGTCCATTTGCGGGTATAATTGAGTTGATCGCTTGTTGTTCCAAAATTCCGGCTCCTTGAAGCATTTCATGTAGAGGTGCGTTCTGCATGTTGAAAATGTAGCTTGAAATCTGATGAATGTTGAAATGTCGAACTTTGTTGACGGTGATTTGAAATCGAAATCAGTTCCTTCACACGTTCGCTGCTACCGACGCACTGGCGCGTCAGAGCGGCACCTCCTGGTATGCCGACGACGCACTAACGCGGCGACGGACTTTGATAAGTTATATGCTCTGTGTTTAGTGTGGCTTTGGAAATTGAATGGCGAGGTTGTTTCGGCACGTTAGTGAAGCATTATTTTTTAATTTTTTGTGGTTGGTTTTCAAAATTTTTGTTTGCATTATTTTTTTTACTATATCGTTTATGTGTTATATATACTTTGCTACATTAATTTAATATTTAGAGTTGATAGAAAATAAAAATGGAAACCGATATCAAGGAATAAAGACAAATCAATAAAGACTTTTATTATTATTATTATTATTAATTCGTCAAAACTACAGCCAATCGATTCCTCGTGGTCTAAAACCCCCTGGTACCAATTTTCACTTGGTTTGGACGCATGAGAAAAAAGTTTGCCCGCACCGGGGTTCGAACCCGGCCCTATCTGTAGCGCCGAACTACGTGACCTTAGCGCGTCAAAACCGATGCCAATCGATTCCTCGTGACCAAAAACCCCAGATCCCCAAGTTTACTACAGTTTATTAATTCTGGGGCGATTTTCGACTTGACAACCATTCCTCGTATTATAGTATAGGATATTTGTGCAAAAAAAAAAGTCTTGCAGTGATGTCATTGGAGCCACTGTCATCTCCACATACGGATGGTCGATAAGAACACATATCACACTAAAAATGAGTAATGCATAAGAAAAGTTTTTTAAATGACGATATAACTTTTTATTTTAATATGTACATTTTATATTAATAAAATAAAAGTTTCGTATTATTATTCTATAAATATATTTACTGCCTTTTTTTATTTTAAATTCATATAATTGTTGGTCCTCCAAATAAAAGTTATATATGTAGTGATCCGAGAAGTTCTAAAGTTCGTCGACCGCTGATTTAAAACCGTATATATTATACCCTGTCATCTTAAAATTCAATATAATGAGTACAAAGAAAAAAAATTAAGAAGTATCAAATTTATCAAACAAAATGGAAACGTGCAATTTTAAATATTCATGATTTCTTAATTTCCTTCAAAAAAAAGATAAAACTCTAACACCGCTTTATCATATCAAAATCATTTCAAGATAATTATTTTCATTGCAATCGGAGAACGATCGCAGACGACTTTTGTTCTTACAACTGAAGTTACAGTTTGGTAGGTGTGTAACAGTTATCAGTGGAAAAAAAAGAAATGGCGACATAAAAAACGGAATTATATCTTGGGGATAAAGTTGTACTGGAAATGGTCTAAGTCCGAAAACAATAAGCAATTGTAGTTGCAAATGATGGCTTTTGGTGTAGTAAGACAATCACACAATGTACTGGAACTGCAAGTTTTCATTCAACTGAAAGATAATTATCGTACGCTTACACGAAAAACACTATCCAAAACGACTGCTTCATAATTAAGCACAGTAAGCATACGTAAAAAATTAATAACTTGCTCTATTTTTCCCATCATTGATTTAAATGCATTCAGAAAGAATGATTTCGTTTTTATCAATACTTATTTAAAGAAATTATTATAATATATTTTAAACAGGTTTATACAGCAATGTCTAAAATGAAATCACAGTTAGAAAAAAATATTTTAAAATATTTTAATTCTTTAAAAGGCGATTTGGCCATTTTTCAAGTATTAAAATATTTTTTGGGATTATAATGGTAGATTAAAATGGTTTGGGTTTGAGAATGACTTAACCCATTATTGCCTGGCGTTCCTTTTTAGATATCGCTAAAAATAACTTGTAGAATTGTTACAATTTCTTAGAACGAGTTTTCCTTTTGAGAGTAGGTGGAGGAAAATCTTATAAAATTCTACAAATTTTTCAAGTAATTTTTATTATTCCGAAGTTTTCCTTTCGGATCGACACTTTGATTTTTCGAACAGCTCACATCAATTTAATTTTCTGCAGATATGTAACTGAAATCATGACTTCATCTATAAGGCGATTTCACGCAGTAGGGGAAATTCTCAAATTATGACAATGAGGAATTTGCACATGTGGGGGATTCGAACAACTTAGTGTTTTTCTGGTAATTTCAGACTTATAGATTCCAAAAATGTTCTCAAAAATGTAAAAAACTGGGTCCATCATTTAAAAAATTAATTTTAAAGTTAAGCGAAAATCACGTGACATCAAAAAGCTCCGTGATTGGTTGTGATGTCATCGTTCATGCAGACCAATATTTTTGTATTGCTTTTAAGCGCGCACTATTTTCCGATTTTGTTTTTGCAAGTTCCTGAAATTTTCTAGCTATCAAAATTTATTTTTATTTAAACCTGAAGGTTTATTTTATTGATCTAGATAGCTTAGTTATCTCAATTTGTCATAAATGTCTCTTCTACCTGGATTTACCAAAGGACAGTCAGACAACCTCCCGAAAATTGACAGCATGTCAATGTTTTCTTTCTTGGCAAAAAACCCGGATTTTATGGTGGCAGAAATGCGAGGAATTAAAACCCAAAGGTATGTAAAATCATTTATATTTTTTTCCAATTTTACTTAACACGTATTAATACTTTATTCATGCTAAACACAGCTCTTTTGTTTGTAAACACAAACAAGTCAAATAAATATACATATATCATATATACACACATTGATAGTAGCATTGTTTTTTATAAATCTTGGATTAAAACATCCAAATTAAGTATTAAAACCACCATTTTGGTTGTAAAATTTATTAACATTCTTAGATGTTTACTTTTTTGTGTGTAAAATACTAATTATTTCATATGTACATTCAACATATATTAATCTCATGAATTATTTTGCTCAAAATAAACATGGCTATCTTATATTTAAGTTTCTTTATTAAATAATTTACAGAGCTGAAGAAATTTTGTAAAATAATATTAGTATAAATTGATTTGTATATGTGATTATTTTAATGTAAGCTATGCACTTTTGATTTAATGTAACTAGCCTTTCTTTATAATATTTATAAAAAAAAGTTCATGTGACTTTTAGAAATGTATGCATTTTTCAAATTTGTTTTTTGTTTTATTTTAAATTTGTAAAGTTTCTTTCATTAATTAAAAGGTAAGTGATATACTTGGTTATTCTTCTGCTTACTTAGTCTATGATAAGTGATAATAAATATTTAATGTTCATACTCAGTGAACTGGAGGAAAAAAAAGCATCTTCCTGAATAGATTTTTTGAATTTTACTCTTTGTATATTATAATGTATCTCTGCCTAGTATAAAAAAAATAGTGAAACATTTATTCTAGTAACAGGGTAAAAGAAAAAGTGCTTACTCACACATCAGAGTAATTGAGATTTAATTACAATTCTGTATTAGTTTTATTTTAAGAAATTTGTGAGTAATACTACATTACGAATAAATAAACTTTCTGAATAGACTTATTGCATTTTATAGTAGCACTGTTTGTATATTATAATGTATCCCTATATGATATAATATAGTGAGTTATTTATTCTATTTTATTAACAGGTTACAAAAGAATTGTCAATTAACACAATATCAGAGTAATGTGGATTTAGTTATTACAATTCTGTTTTGGTTTTATTTTAAGAAATTTTTAAGTAATGCTACATTACGAATAAGTAAACTTTCTGAATAGAGTATTGCATTTTTTAATTTTACTGTTTGTATATTATAATGTATCCCTACATGATATAATAAAAATAGTGAGTTATTTATTCTATTAAGAGGATACAAAACAATTGCTTATTAACACAGTATCAGAGTAATGTGGATTTAGTTATTACAACTGTATATTAGATTTATTCTCAGTAATTTTTGAGTAATTCTGGATTACGAATAAGTAAACTTCCTAAATAGATTATTGAATTTTTTAATTTTACTGTTAGTACATTCAATATATCTGCATGATATAGTAACAAAAATAGTGAACTATTTATTCCGCTAACAGGATAAAATAAAAGTGTGTACTAACACAACATCAGAGTTATGCAGATTTAGTTATTATAAGTGTATTGGTTTTATTCTAAGTAATTTTTGAGTAATACTGCATTAATGATAAGCAAAATTCCTGAATACCTTTATTACATTTTCCAATTTTACTGTTTAAGTGTATAATAATGTGAACTGAAAATTTAAAATAAGAAAAAGAAAATTAAAGATTTTTACATTGAAGCTGGTATGCCATTTATATTACATATTAATAAACATTCCAATAGCAATCACATGAAAACACCTACTGTATTTGCAGTTGACATATATAGAAAATTGCTTTATTATGATATTACTTAGGTATCAATACTATCATAAAAATTTAATGATTATGTGCAAGGGAGGAAAATGCATAAAAAAGCAGTTTTAAAGCTTTTCCACAGGAAAAAAAAACATTTTTTCAAACTTCCTAATTTTTGTAATTCTCAATATTTTAAGAATATTTGAATGTGTCCAATTTCTATACTTCTTCAGGATATCTTAAGAATATTTTAATGTATCCAATTTCTATAATTCTATAAATAGTATGAACTGACATCATAACATATATTTTATTTTTTATTTTTGATATAAAGAAAAAAATACTTAATAAAATTGGTTAATTGATAATATTACATTATAATAAATATTACAACAGCAATCAAATGAAGATACTGAAAATATCTTCTCATTGCAATTAGTTGTTGTATTTTTACAGAGTAGCACAATACAATATTTAGAGTATGATTTTTTAATGCCAGACATAACAAAAAAATTTCTATTATATGCGATACTTTACACAAAAACAAATTTAAAAGTCGCCTTTTAACATGTAAACAGCATAGGCGCTCGGTGTCTACATGAACGATGACGTCACAAACTCGGCGGAGAAAAAGTATCGTTTTTGAGAGACGTTAAAGAGTCCGCTATAAAACCCATTAGAAATCACTCATTAGGCCCCCAAATGAAAGAAAAATAGCTACTGTCCTGCTTACTTTTTTGTCTTCTATCCTTTAAAATCAAAATTAGAAAACGTGAAAATTCCTCATTCTGGCTTTAGTTTCAAACGGAAGGGCAGTTTATTGTTAGTCTATTTGTTGTTGTAAACATGAAAATGAATGGGAAGAGCATTATAGTAGTTCGTGACGTTGCGACAAATTGCCTTATTATAAAACTTCATTTTACAGTACTTATTTTACATTCAAAAGCAAATGTACAAATAAATCTTTTTTCACGAAGTTTTTCATTTTTCATAGATGGCATCGTAGGATATTTAAAACGATAACTGATCGACGTTCTGTAGTATTCAAAGTTGTTTTAACTTCATACATATTTTATTCTGTGCAGTCCATAATAACTTAGATTTAAGAAATGCATCGATTTGGAATTGGCAGAAATTAAATGACGATATAACTTTTAATTTTAATATGTGCAATTTTTATTAATAAAATAAAAGTTTCTGATTATTATTCTATAAATATATTGTCCTTTTTATTTTAAATTCATATAATTGTTGGCAAATAAAAATTATATATGTAGTGATCCGAGAAGTTCTAAAGTTCGTCGACCGCTGATTTTAAAACCGTATATATTATACCCTTCATTTAAAATTCAATATAAGGAGTACAAAGAAAACAAATTAAGAAGTATCAAATTTATTAAACAAAATGGAAACGTGCAATTTTACATATTTATGATTTCTTAATTTTCTTTAAAAAAAAAAGATAAAATTCTAACACCGCTTTATCATATCAAAATCATTTCAAGATAATTATTTCATTGCAATCGGAGAACGATCGCAGACGACTTTGTTCTTACAACTGAAGTTACAGTTTGGTAGGTGTGTAACAGTTATCGGTGAAAAAAAAAAAAGAAATGGCGACATAAAAAACGGAATTATATCTTGGGATAAAGTTGTACTGGAAATGGTCTAAGTCCGAAAACAATAAGCAATTGTAGTTGCAATGATGGCTTTTGGTGTAGTAAGACAATCACACAATGTACTGGAACTGCAAGTTTTCATTCAACTGAAAGATAATTATCGTACGCTTACACGAAAAACACTATCCAAAACGACTGCTTCATAATTAAGCACAGTAAGCATACATAAAAAATTAATAACTTGCTCTATTTTTCTCATCATTGATTTAAATGCATTCAGAAAGAATGATTCCGTTTTTATCAATACTTATTTAAAGAAATTATTATAATATATTTTAAACAGATTTATACAGCAATGTCTAAAATGAAATCACAGTTAGAAAAAAATATTTTAAAATATTTTAATTCTTTAAAAGGCGATTTGGCCATTTTTCAAGTATTAAAATATTTTTGGGATTATAATGGTAGATTAAAATGGTTTGGGTTTGAGAATAACTTAACCCATTATTGCCTGGCGTTCCTTTTTAGATATCGCTAAAAATAACTTGTAGAATTGTTACATTTCTTAGAACGAGTTTCCTTTTGAGAGTAGGTGGAGGGAAATCTTATAAAATTCTACAAATTTTTCAAGTAATTTTTATTATTCCAAAGTTTTCCTTTCGGAATGACACTTTATGATTTTTCGAACAGTTCAATTTACTTTTCTGCACATACATAACTGAAATCATGACTTCATCTATAAGGCGATTTCACGCAGTAGGGCAAATTCTCAAATTATGTTATTTTAGTTTCAAACGGAAGGGCAGTTTATTGTTAGTCTATTTGTTGTTGTAAACATGAAAATGAATGGGAAGAGCATTATAGTAGTTCGTGACGTTGCGACAAATTGCCTTATTATAAATCTTCATTTACAGTACTTATTTACATTCAAAACAAATACAAAATGAATCTTTTTTCAAGTTTTTTTTTTTTTATAAATGACATCTTATGCTATTTAAAATGATAACTGATCGACGTGCTGTAGTATTCAAAGTTGTTTTAACTTCATACATATTTTATTCTGTGCAGTCCATAATAACTTAGATTTAAGAAATGCATCGATTTGGAATTGGCAGAAATGACTCGGACATTAAAGGGTTAAAAAATCATTTAGCTTGTTAAGTAAAATTAACTTGATTTTAACACTTTTTTCTTGTGGCAATACAGCGTATCCATAATTAAACTTCCCTACTTTAAAATTGCCTACAGTTGAAACTATTGTTTAGAAAATTATGAAATGTTCTGTAGGACATAATAAAGAGATGGAAATTTGTTTGAGTGAATAAAAGAAAAAAAATTTTAAAATTTTGCAAATTATACGTTTAGCTGACATTTATTCTAGTTTAAAAAAAGTATTAGAGGTTTTAATGCTCAAAACCAAAAGTCGTATGGGTTAGTGTCATATATCGATACCTATGTTTTCTATTCTTATATCATATCGATAACTGTTTCTGTAACATAAATTTGTCAGTGTAGATTAAGGAGTTTGCCACGATCCTGACACGTGTAAGGTTTCAAAATGTAATAGCAACCCTAAAGGGAGAAAATCATGGTTGTTATTGGCGAAACTTTATCGCCTATCTCACTCGAGGTAACATCTCAGTTTATGGCAACCCTAATACAGAAATTCATGTTTCTTTTTGGCAAAAGTTAAAGCAGCCAGAAAAATTTTATACTTAGGGTAACATTTCTGGACATATTCTGTAAGGACTGTATTAAAAGACGCCTTTACCATGAATACCTACGATTAATTCTTTATTTAAAGATAAATTGACAAGAATGCTGTTTTTGGAGAGTGAAATAGTTTAGCTTGGTATAACAAGAGCTTTTAATAATGAGAGTTCAAAAAAACGGTGAGTTCAAAATAAATGTTCTAATGTCAGTTAGATATATTAAGTATAATACTAAATATACCGGGTGCCCATAATTAAACTGGCAGTACTCACAGTGTTCTGTAGCGCGATCTATTCGCGAGAATAATGCCACATTTTGTAGGAAGATTAAACAAGACGGGGTACGAAGGATTCCGCGAAAAAACAAATTAGTTCCGAAAGTCACTGCTAGGAGAATATTTGGCGCTGTGTAATAGAAGATAGAGTGTTAACAAATGCAAATCAATACGGAAATTAGTTTCTTAACTGTGCCAATGGATGTAACGTGAAATTTGAATAAAGAACTTCTTCTTCTGCTCAGCGTACGTGATATTGCAGATCACCAGACTTTATCGGTGTTTATGTATGATTTTACGCTTTTTTAAAAGTATTGCCATATTGCATTTGAACTAAATCAGAAAACGTGCATAATAAAAGGTAATTTTATTCGTATTAATTTGCATTTGGTAACACTCTATTTTCTATTACACAACGCCAAATATTCCCCTAGCGGTGAATTTTGGAAGTAATTTGTTTTTTCGCGGAATCCTTCGTCCCCCGTCTTCTTTAATCTTCCTACAAAATGTGGCGTCATTCTCGCAAATAGATCGCGTTACAGAACACTGTCAGCACTGTCAGTTTAATTATGGGCACCCGGTATTTCTATTAAAGAGAATAAAATTGAAAACTATTATAGTATAAATTAACATCAACCAATTTCGTCATTTTACCACTTTTAACGAAGTGTTTTTCGCCACTAACGCCTAAGCGCCAACTGCGCAGAGAACTGAGTAATATTATAATCTGCACATTAACTTCTACCCGAAGCCAGAAAACATATTTCGCCATCGACAAAGCACCAAGGGATTTTTTGACGCCTTACCTTAAAGTCGTCTTGAGTGTGCAAAATCCTAGAAGAAATGTTGTTGTCATGTAGCTTGTGTTATTTATGTAAGGTTCTCTTTTATTTATCGATGAAAGAATAGTAATTGTTTATTTATTTTTAGTTATCTTGTGAAAACAAATGTTGGCAACTTATATATATATTGTCGATGTCCGCCATAGTTGTAACATAGTCGCAGTTGCTTTAAGAATAACAATAAATCTTTGTGTTTGTGATTAAGAACTCTTTCCTAAAATCTAAATTTTAAAAGGCTGATATTAAACCAACGGAACAGATGCATAATAAACGCCGTCCCTGTCTGCATGCTTTTTATTGGCGACTAACTGAAAAACGCGTGTTTGAAAAATCGCCAAGTAAAAAAACTTGGCGGCGGTACTCGTTTTTCACAATTTATAGCATTATTAAAATAAAATTAGCATAATAACTATAATTTGTTACGTTATTTAAAAACTAAATAACAGATTAGTAATATTTATGGTATATATATCAACACAGCATAAACACAATATATATTATTTAATAATATATATCATAATAAGCACTAATATTATAAAAAATCTAACACGTGAAGGGGGTCGCCTCCTTGTAATAAAAGAAATGAAAAAATAAATTTAATAACAGACACCAACCCACTTATCGCCCCGATAAAACCGCCAAAAATTGCCAAGTTTGGCGAAAAAAGAAACACGGCGTCTATAATGCATCTGTACCAAACCAACCTTATATTTACGAAGATTTCAAGTGTATTATATAACACTAGCATATAGCCCGTCATATCACGAGATGAGTAAAATTTTTAATTTTTCAGAATTGTAAAGTACTCTATGAAGCAGGTAAAAAAATAGTTTGTTTTTTGGCTGAGAATGATCTGGTACACGCTCAATAATTTATTTATCTTTACTGTCCGCATGTGAGTTGCCAACTTTAATTTATCTTGTTCTATACGTGATAGGATGGACAGCAGAGGTTTTAATATTGACAGTGATTATTTGGCGGTATATATCAATGATGTCCAAAATGGATCGAATCGGTTGCAAACCGTGTGGTTATGTATAAAAAACAAACACACAAACGAACAAACTTCTTAATTTTCAAAGATATGTAACTTAAACGCTAGATGTTTATTAATCCGTGAAATAGACTCCTAGACATTTAAGAAAAGAATTTGTTGCTGATACCGGTGATAAAATTTTCATTGCCACAAAAAATAATCGATGATCAAATTTAAAATTATCCCATATGTACCTAATCTATTATTTAATCCAAATATAAAAGAAAATTATTGACGTCATATCTAAGTTCAGTGATAAAACGTATGAAAATAATGCAGACGATATATAAATAATTTAAAATAAGAAATGATTAAATGAGATGGTTAAAAGTAGGACGTCATAATGCTAGAAAAAAAGATTTATTTTACCAATATTTCAATTAAAATTTATAATATTTAAAAAATTTAAATAAATTATAATTTTTCGTGCTGTTGTCCCTGAATTTTTATAAAGATATTTATTTATTCTAAAAGTTGGAGAATTTTTGAACAATGATTATTGAAGACGACTGCAAATAATATACCCGAAAATAGAGAAGCCTATTACAATATAAAAATAAAACAAAAATTTTTTAACAAAAATAGGAATTAAAAAAACACACAAACATAAAACATAAAAACAAACACTAACACCCAATATAAACATCCATCAAAAAAAATCAAACACGAAAGCAACATATAAATATACAAAAAACCCGAGAGAACATACACAACTAAATCAGCTCCAAAACCGATAAAAGACACCACCATTACACAAAAACCAAAACATACACAAAACACAAAATTAAAACCAAACAAACCAAACAACAAACATCCCAACCCAAAAAAACAACACCAATACCACTGAATTCAAAACCACCAACCACCCACTCAACCAAACAAAACAACTAAAAACCCAATAAACTAACAAACAAAACCACATTTAACCAACAACCTAATCTACATAAAAACTAAACATCCAAAAAAATTAACACCAACACATCAGAACAAAAGTACAAACTAAAAAAAAACAGAATAAACTTCTGGAATACGGATCCTAAATAAAATCTAAAAATCAGCTAACCAAATTCCAGTAGTTTAACATTCTGTACCAAGATAAATAATCACATATTTTTGATAAAAGAACCCAATTGAAAAAAAAAGCGGATTGCAGAATGATTAGTGGTGATACAAACATAAAAAGCCTAGATCAAATGAACCTATTATTATTGCTAAATTCCTTGATAATGCACAAAATGTTGCGTCTTATTTGAGTTCACGAAACATCTAGTCAAACTTGACCAGTTTTTCTTAAAACAACAATAGTATATTCTCAGCCTTTGTGCGGTCCATTATACCTACGTATTTCAAATGGATCTGAATGATCCGTACATGAAAAAGTCTACTGATAGTAATAATTTTTTATTTTTTCAAAGTAAATTTTGGCTAGATGCGTATTGTAACGATAAACACATATGTTGAACATGTCTTGTTGTAATAAGTTTTTTTTTTATCAAGAGTAAATTTTGGCTAGATGCGTAATTGTAACAATAAGTTACATTCGGTTCAGCTCTTTTTACCTCTTCCCGTGAGTCATCGTCAAAGACATACCAGAACAGGACCGGTTTGAACTAGAAAGAAACTTCGGACTTCTCCCAACCAATAGAAGGGTCCGTTGGTTTGAGGGATTCTGACCCCCCGCCGTTCTGGAGTGGACCCCTGTTTTTTTTCCGCAATGCAGTTGGATTTTTTTAGAGGACAAGGTTGTGACCAGAGGAGAGTAGAAAGTGAACGCCGCTGGCATCCGCGGCTTGCGGGTTTGACCTTTTGAGGAAAATCGTCGCCATATTGTTTTTTAGGGGCGACGCCGACTCGAGAGCAGTCTTCGATATCTACAAATGATAAGTTGATTACAGTTGTATATTCCTTAGACATTTATTTAATTGTATAAATTCATTTAATCAAGACTTATTGTCCATTAATGAGTATTAATTTCTTCTTTCTCAAACACTAGTCCAACGTAACATTATTTTTACAGTAATGTATCAAAAAACGCCCTCTTCTGGTGAAATGTTGAACTTTTTTATTGGCTTAAATAAATTTCCATCCTTTATGTATGATATACACAACATTTCATATCTTTCTGAACAATGGTTTAGACTGCAAACAGCGCTTAAAAGTTGTGAAATTTAATTATAGATGTTCTATATTGGATGTTATAAAATATATTACACGCCCGTTGGCTGTTATAAAAATGTAGGATACTTGTTCCACTAAATAATATTTATAAAATATATTTTCTAAATACATCTACCTTGAACTATGGCCGAATCGGTTAAAATCGTTAATCGACACCCGGGTTTGGTTGAAGAATTGGGTTCCCCCGCCAACTTGGCGATAATGGTTTGAGTATGGTCGCCTAACATTTTCTCCTGATCTCACCGTGTACAAACAATCTGTATCTATATTATAATTTATATGTTATTTGCATCCAACTCTCCTTGTGTCACTTTTTTCTTATATATTAAAAGTGCGCAATGCTTAAAAAATTTAGATATAACAAACCATTAATGGTTCACTATGGCTAATTTTAAATAATGACTACTTAGCCCCTTCCGGTAAAATGACGAGTCTAGCTCGTCATTAGTTTTTCATTCCATACCGCACAATGACGAGCTACACTCGTCATGCGATTAAATTTACTGTTAAATATGATAATTAATTTAGTTTAAAATTTCTAGTGTACTGAATTTGGCAACACTTTTATCACTCGTGAAAATCACAAGTCACTATTGCATATTGTTTACTTGGTACAAGTCATTGCCAAATGAATGAGTCAGAATAAAAGAAAACCTACTAAGAAATGCCGTGTGTGTTACAAGAATCCAATTAAAAGTGAGACTACTTGGCGGTGTAAACAATTAAGAATTCCTTTGCACTTTGTTTTGAAAAGTACCACTAGCTTGAAGACTATTATCTGTATACCTTATTAATGTTTTGCTTTGATATTTTCTTAATTTTACTGTTTCTGATATTATTTAACACTACGTAAAAAGTGGATTTTAATTAAGAATATGTAAGAATTGTAAAATGAAACAAGTTTTTTAAATAAAAATTAAATGGTTATTTCATGCACAGTTTTTCATTATTAAATCATACCGGAAGGGGTTAAGAATTGGGTTCTCCTTGGCAAATTTGGCTAAAATATTGGCGATATTTACTAAAACACAAAGGTAATCCATCCAAACATTGCATTTCTTGCTTTTTCTGGCGACTTTAATGAATGCACAGTGCGCCATCGTAATAGAATTATATACTCTTACTTAATTAAAGAAAACGACTTGAAAACCGGACATTTATATTAATGGGCAACTGATCCCTTAACAGTTTACAAACGCAACAGCTCCAAATTATTAAAAGTCAACCATAGTGAGCCATTAATGTTTGTTATATCTAATTGTTTTAAGCATTGTACACTTTTAACATATAAGAAAAGAGTTACATAAGGAGAGCTGGATGCAAATATCATATAAATTATAATATAGATACAGATTGTTTGGACACGGCGAGATCAGGAGAAAATGTTAGGCTACCATACTTAAACCATTATCTCCAAATTGGCGGGGGAACTTAGTTCTTTAGTTAAGCCTTTAAATAATTTAGAGCTGTTGCGTTTGTCAACTGTTAAGAGATCAATTGCCCATAAATATAAATGTCCGGTTTTTAAGTCGTTTTCTTTAATTAAGTAAGAGTATATAATTCTATTACGATATCGCATTGTGCATTCATTAAAGTCGCCAAAAAAAAGCAAGAAATACAATGTTTGGATGGATTACCTTTGTGTTTTAGTAAATATAGCCAATATTTTCGCCAAATCTGCCAAGGGGAACCCAATTCTTCAGTAGTTCCCGACACCCCCCCTCCCCCAGTAAATACGCACCTTTATTTTATTTTTTTTTTCAACATATCACCCAAATACGTGTATGAAAAAAATATAGTTGTAAAAGTAAAAAATTGTATAGTGTATAATTAAGAATTCATTAAAAAGTAATTAAAGTGTACATATTGCCTTTTAAAACCATTTACGTTAGCCTTAATTTTTTTATTTATCTTTTTTTTTTAAGAAATAGCAAAGTTTGGGTGCGCTTTGACGATTGTTTTTGAAGATTTTGAGGCTTAAAAATGCAAGTTTTACCATAGAATGAGATGCATTGTTGTAAAAACAATGAATAACAGAATGAAATTATTTCGAAACTAGAACAATAGGTTGTATTATTCTATACAAGAAAAAAAAGGAGATCAGTTTTGCTTGTAAATCTGAAAATTTTGTATGTTTCCGATTTTCTTTTCTTACGATATTGTAATATTGTTAACGATGTTAATACAGACAGCTTTCAGTTCAAAAATTTCTGACCTGATATCTTTTTTATGGCTCGAATTTTTTATAAAGTCTGGTTCTGAACCTTCCTTTTTAACTGTAATTTAAACTCTCTATAACGAAAATTTACAATATAATGCATAATAACCCCTAACTGCCACGGGTATGTACATAAAGTGGACTGTGCTTAATGTGATCAGTTTGGCACACAGTGTTTTGATAATAATAACCGATTGATAAAAATAAACGATATGCAAAATTAGATAAATTTTAAACCCCTTTAATTCACACTTAGTAAATAAAATGAAAAAACTTATTGAAATAAAACTGTTTTATTTATTGAAATAAAACTGTTTTTATTTATTGAACTGTTGTTATTTATTGAAATAAAACTGTTTTTATTTAAGTCTACTTTGATTAACCTGAGCATAAAAGACTAGTAACCTTATACTTGTTGGTATGATCTAAATACAACATTTAATCATTCAAAATATACTATGCATTAGTGCAGTTCCAGTAATTATATTGCATTCCATTTATCAATTACATTTTTGTAAAAGCTTTTTACCCCTTTAAAAGTCACCTACATGAATTCTATTGAATTTAATGAAATTAGTGTATGATTATTATATATGAACCTTAAAAATGCAAAATATATTAAAGTTTTTCTTTGCAATCCTTAGAGGGGTTTGCCTTAGAGGATACCATAGAAGGAATTGAGGGGGTTAACTGAATTATATTGGAAGAACAATAAATAAGTGTTCTTGAAAAAGTAAAATAAATAATTTAACAATTTATAAGTGTTGTTTGAATTGATACTTTTGTTATGGGGTCATAAGTGAAAAACAATTTCATTACAAACTCTCAAGGTACAGCAGGTATATAAATACATAAAGGGTATCTGCCAAAATAAATTTTTTCAAATCCATGACTTTTCATGACTTTCCCTGATTTAGCAGATCATTTTCCATGACTTTAAAAAGCTTTCATTAAAGTATATATGAATAAAACTTCTGATGTACATACAAATAAAATATATGCTTTTAGAGAAATGACAGGAATTTTATCATAAAAAAACTATAAACTTACTTTATAAGTGTTAATAAACTCATACATAAAAATAAATTGTTGTATCTACATACCTAAGTTTAATCGTATAGCCATTTTTCAATCAAAATGTTTCCAATTTGAATTCAGGGTACTTTGGTATTATTCAGGAATAATAGCCAAATATAACCCTATAATGTTTATATACAATATCCCTAGAAATAAACTTATATTTTGTGTAAAAATCTTAACTAATTTTTATTAAAAAATAATTATTATTATATTAATAAAATTTTAATCTACAATTTAAGAAAAAACCAGAATAATATACATTTACCCACCCATTCAGCTTTCTTGCTTTGAGTTTCCTTGGCGAACAAATTTTACTTGGCAATAGGGTCAATAGGATAATACATAAATACCAAACTCAGTAACTTCAGCCAAATGACGAGTAAAAATAGAATTAAACAATTCAATGCATTTTTTTTTAATCGGTAGTTTAGCGGATCCATGACTTTCCATGACTTTTACTCATTTTACTTGAAAAATCAAGACTTTCCATGACAAAATTAATCCATTGTCTAAATCCATGATTTTCCATGACTTTCCAGGTGCGCGGAAACCATGTAAATATCTGACTGGATATTTTTTTATGGCTCGAATGTTTTATAAAGTCTAATTCTGAACCTTACTTTTTAACTGTAATCTAAACTCTCTATAACGAAAATTTACAATATAACGTATAATAATCCCTTAACTGCCACGGGTATATACATAAAGTGGACTGTGCTTAATGTAATCAGTTTGGGACACCATGGTTTTGATAACAATAAACGATATGCAAAGTTAGATAAATTGACCCCCCCCCTTTAATTCACACTTACTAAATAAAATGAATAAACTTACCTTATTTTTATGTACTGTACATTACTCTTTAAAACAAGAATTGTACACATAATTTTAAAATAATTGATCCATTGTTGACTTTCTACAATTTTTTCTAAGAAGCTCATTGATAAATTGTTAGTAATCATGTGTTTTAAAGTCATCGGAGTGGTGTTGTACTTCACGTTTCAATCAGTGGCGTGCGGTAGGTTTTCATGCAGGGTGTGCAGAGAACATGGATTTTCCAATAAATCTTTAATTATTGACACATCTGAGTTCTCCATTCTGAAACGGGTTATTTATTATGAATATAAATTTAAAGATTACAATAAATAAAATATTTACCTACGAGTAGTCGAGTTATAACTATAAAAACAGCTAAACTTATGAGAATTCTACTAGCACTGAGGCAAAATTCATGTCTTTTGTTGTATGGTGTCATATCGGATTCGGAAAAGCAACTCCTCGGGCTTCCACGTAAAACATATATGTTCAGCAAACGTAGCACCACTTGGCGCCCGTCGCTGCGGTGCCTCATCCGGATGCTCATGGGTGCCGAGAAACCGAACGTCTATTCCACGTGCAGAGGATTTCGCTGCACGCTGGCACAATAGAGCGAAATGTTTCTTGTTCGGTCAGTGGATTAAATTATATTTATTAATTGTTTTTAACATTTGGAAATCATATATTCTGCGAAAAACATCTTGACAATTTTTAAAAACAAAACCAGGGATATGGTGTTACAGATATAACTTATATACTGTCTGTAAAACATAATGAATGGTAAATTTTGGATTGTTCTGTTAAAATTCGTTTCTTTAAAACAAAACAACATTGTTTTTCAGCTAATTATTTCAATAAATAGAATACATCACCGAAATTACTTTTCCACTCTAAAACATTTCACTTTATATTGATGAAATACTTCTTTTATATTTCCACGAAAACAAAATTTTACAATATATAAATTTAAACGTGAACCGTCTGCAAATTCGTACGGCCAGTTAATCAGTTAAAAAACCAAACGCGCTTCAGCACGTAAGTCCCCGCTCTAATACAACGCTTAATAAACCGTACCTTCGGATGATTCAGTGCCATAGTATGCTGTTCTTCTCCAGTAGCCCATACATATAAAGCGTGATTTTCTATTAGTGCGCAGCGCGTACACATAAAAATTTCTTACGTTTGTTTGCTTTTGAACGCGCTACGTGGTGCAGCACCTAGTACCGCACGCGCTGCGGGAATACAAGCAAGCAAATCAACATAATATTTGAATATATTATAAATAATATTTATTATATACCATATAAAGATAGGTAGACATAGGTGCAGAAAGTTATTGTCCCTCATAATTTTGCCAGGGTGTGCAGTGCACATCCTGCACATATGGACCGCACGCCACTGGTTTCAACATTTCCAATGCATTTCTCATTTCAGCACTTCTAGGAGGTGGCTCAATATCAAGAAATTCTCCATCTGACTCATCAGTTCCATCACCCTGTTAGTTTACATTCTGATTCTCGCCGGACTTTCATATGGAGAGCGCCAGGTACCCGTTACCACCAAGAGAACACCATTGAACGACACCGTTACGGTGGTGCAGGATGGCTCGTTTGGGGAGGAATTATTCTTGGTTCCAGAATTGACCTGCATGTTCAGAGTTTAACGATGACAGGCCACATCTATCGGGATGTCATTCTGGAACAACATGTACGTTTGTTTCGGGGCGCCATGGGTCCTGAATTTCTGTATATGGATGACAACGTCCGACCTCACCGTGCAAACATTGTAGACGAATGCCTTCAATCGGAGGATATCACCCGTACGGATTGGCCAGCATACTCACCGGACTTGAATCCAATAGAGCATGTGTGGGACATGCTTGGCCGACGAATTGCAGCCCGTCAACCCCCTCCCAACTGTCTATCGGAACTTCGGAGGGCATTGCTTGATGAGTGGTGTAATTTTCCCCAAGATCAGATTGATAATCTGATACTCAGCATGCGTAGGCGTTGTAACGCTTGTATTGCATCGTCCGGGAGACATACTCCGTATTAACCATCATACTAACCATGTTATACTGTTTTCTGTAAATAGGTTCTTTTTTAAAATTTGCTCCAGGGAGTAAAAATCGCAATTTTTATTAATTATGTCAAACATGTAGCATCTTTTTTGCTCTTTACCTTTTGTTTAATAAATAGACTTTACAAATAAGTCAAATTTGTTTTGCTTTTGTCTCTTTCATTGCCTGAACTTCATTATCCTTAATTTATGGACATGAGTGTATATTGGCAGAAAGGTAGGTATATGTGCCTGTATTGCTAGTTGCATTTGAAGAACAAGCTTTATAACCAGTCATGGAAGTTTCAAAAAGTATTTAAATAAAATTGATAAATTAATCACTCAAAATTGTGAATGATATCAATTTGGAGATCCCCAACGTTTTCTGCAAATTTCCTGTAGCAGGAAAGAAAATAAACAAACTCACGAAACGTTTTAACCTTACGTTATCCCGAAACTCAGCACGCAGTCGCAAATGCGTCTTAAAGTATCAGAATGTTTTGCCTTCGCGTTATTTTACAACATCATTAAAAAAAGGTATAAAAGTTCCTCATTAATGAAGTCTATATCACCAATTTAGAAAGCCCAAAACTGAAATTGCTCAAGTTTTACCCGATGCTGTGAATGTAATGATTATGTTACAACGTAGATGATTGTGACAAATCTCACTCTATGGAATCATTTTAATGTGTAGAAACTGTGTTCCTAATTCATAGTTCCCACTCTTTTGCTTCTGAAAATTTCAATCACTTTTCAACGACTTTTCCAAAACCTGATATTTTTTTCAAGCACCTCTTTGATACGGTGTTCATAATTGAAAAAAAATTTAAATATCTATCCAAAACAGTAGAACTTATATATATAATGTTCACTCTTTTCCCAGGGAGAAAAAAAAAAAATTCAGGCTTTTGAAATAGTGTAAAAAAAAAAGAAAGGGCTATAAGCACAGGTATACTAGTTTAAAAATACAGTTTCTTTTTAAAGTATTCGAAAGTTTTTATTTTTTTATATCCCTTTTTAAATCATATTTTATCAAGCCAGCGACAGTAGCTAGTGCATTTTGCTGTACCTGAAAGATGAGTCACGAGACAAGCCCACAATTGCCGATAACGATATTTCTCAATTTTCAGTGCAGATATGAATGTCCCCTCCACACTATGGTCTACTGCAAGCCATCACCACTGTCTGGAGGGGGTATGGCTTATGGTGGTCGATGGCAGCAAACGGTAAAATAGCCTTGACGAACGATGGCTTCGGAGGTGGTTTTTCTCCAAAGGTCAAAGGCAGCCAGATGCGCCACTAAAGTGCGCAGTAGACCCAATGGATGAATCCATGAGCTCGCTCATTGAGTGGCCCAGCGTGTGGATGCAACCCCTGAACCATCGTTCAAGGTCCCCA
>CM063497.1:13209261-13366761 GCA_032207245.1 Pardosa pseudoannulata
TATATATATATATATATATATATATATATATATATATAAATGAATTTGTGTCTGTCTGTCTGTACTCGATAGACTCAAAAACCATGCATGCAATCGTCGTGAAAATTTGGGAAATTCTTAGTTATATCCCTGGGAAAGTTTTTGTAAATTTTTAACGTTCGAAATCCATTCCTTCCCTATTTTTCGAGCCTTTTATGCCATTATTCCAAGCATTATTTTCCCCGGTTAAACGCAAATGATTAATTTTTAAATTTATCGCATCATAACTAAGTTAAAGAAGCAATATTTCTAGCAATGTGACGTCATCCCAAGTAATTGTTTTAAACGCAGTTTTCCTCGGTTAAAAGCAGAAGATTAAAATTCTCAATTTATCCCATAAATAGGTGAAAACGATATTTTTTTATCATTATGACGTCATTCCTTTAAATATCTCATTTATTCATTTCTTATTTTATATTATTTAAACACCGTCTGCGCAGTATCCATTCGATTTTACCTGGAAATTGAGATATAAATTGATTGACTTTCATTTCTATGTGAAGCAAATTATAGCATTTTTTTATAAGAACTAATTTTAAATTTAATTCTTGGTTATGCACGAAAAAAAATCTTTATTTAAAAGTAATTTATTAAGTTCACCGTAGTGAAGCAATGGCACAGTTGCTAGTAGTATATATAAATGTCGTCATGAATAGAACATTAAGCCTAATTCATGTGTTCTTGTACTATTATTACAAGATCCTTATTCCTTCTTTTTTTATTTATGCAAATAATTTACATTTCCAAAAGAAAATAAACCGTTTAAAATAATACGCTAGGCTGTTTCTCCAAAATACCCTGAATTATACCTTAACGGGAGATAAGAGTATTTATTTGCGCTCAAATATGTTAATGATCCTAACGGGATGCACGAAAAAGAGATTCATTCTTAATGTTCTTCAAACACACGTGGCTTATTCAAGGTAGAATACTCTCTCGCCATTTAGCAGATGCATCCACTTTTCTGAAACTAATGAATCATTTTCTCCGCCTCTGCCGTGATTACTCAACTCCACTCACATTTTAACTTTTGAAAACAAAATCAAAAGAAAAAGTGAGAACTCAATAAATTCATTATGAAACTTTACAAAACGGAAGAATAGGTCAACAGAAGTCGAGACTGGAATCAAAATTAAAACCCCCTGAGGATAGCTTCAACAACTGACCTGTTTACCTCTCAGAAAGAGGTACTTTAGAATCAATGCGTTATTCCCGCCATTTATCACTTACGGTTTAGAACTTCATCTTTGTTTCCGTTCTTAATGGCTCGACGGAAGTTAGTTGGACAATAGACGTTGCGCTGGGTTTCCTTATTTTATTACCAGGAAGGGTTATGCAAAGGCTAATATACTATAGTTTAAAGAGAACTAATTCCAGCATAAAAAAGATGATCTTTGTAAAGATAATAAGTAAAAACTCGTAAAGATAATTTTCTGTTCAAACTGCAATTATATGAGAATTCAAAACATCTGTGATTCATTTTTAACAAAGCTTATATTGAAAACTTAACATTATATTATAAGTCTGGCAAATAAGAGCTGTAATTGTTTTGGTGGTGTTGTTTAACACTAGATTTACGGACTGAGCCAATTTGACTCAATTTCTAAAAATTTGATCAATATATATATATATATAACTTTAATATCACTTTTCAAAAACATACGTTGGTAATAAAATTATGTAATAAAGTATATGTAACGTATATGTTAAGTAATAAAATATATGTAAACTTTCATTCCTCTTCCCCGCAGACCCCTCCATTTCGCATTATCAAATGGTGTGTACCTATTTTCACGGTTGTGAGCCAATTGGACTCATAGAATGGTTTAACAGTTAATCGCATAACATGAAATTTATTGGTCCCATCAGGACTGGGCAACAGTCAAGATTTTATTTTCCAATTGGCTGAAGAGATAAGAAGTAAATATAGAGAAGAAGTCAAAACACTTTTATTTCAATGACAGAAATTCATTCTACTGACGCACGGAAGAATTGTCAAGTTCAACAATCGTGCAAAAGAAACATATGTAGAAACCATTGTGCTCAATGAAATAGAAATTTTTGCGGAAAATGGGTTTCAAAAACAGATATTATATGTAAAAAAATGTTTTCAATGAATTTTTTGATAATAAACATTTTATTTAAATTAATTTGTAACTATTTTCTTTGCAAAAACTTCCATTTTCTTGTATTTGTCAAATGGGCTCACTTCAGTAAAAATAGGTATAGGATCAACATCCGTAAATCTAGTGTTAATCGTTTTTTGAGTAATTCTTATGCAGTTCCAGTGATATTTATTGAATAACTCTTAATTATAAACTAATCCCCTATATAATAATAGCCTAAGGTGTCTGTCGGCAAATTTTTGAAGCGGTTGTACCTGGAATGGATTCCTCGGCTAAGGGCAGGCGATTAAATTTATCAATTTATTCACGTAATAAATAGGTAAAAATAACATTTTTTTTTTCTAGCATTATGACGTCATTCCTTTAACCATCTCATATAATCATTTCATGTTTTAAATTATTTAAATATCGCGTGCATTATTTTCATACGTTTTATCGCTGAACTTACATATTAAGCAAATAATTTTCTTTTATATTTGACTTAAATAATAGATTAAGTATATAAGTGATAATTTTAAATTCAATCATCGATTATTTTTTTGTTGTAATGAAAATTTTATCATCGGTATTAACAATAAATTCTTTTCATATAAGTCGAGGACTACTAAATATCTAACTTTTAATTTATATATATTTGGAAATTAAGAAGTTTGTTTGTTTGTTATACATAACCACACGGTTTGACTAAATGAATTCCATGTGATTCTAAACTGCATTACAGGATCGGGAGACTCTAGAGGAGTATGACGATAAATAAACTATTGAGAGTGAACCAGATAGTTCTCAGCCAAAAAACAAACCATTTTATTACCTGCCTCATTGGGTACTTAACAGTTCTGGAATATTAAAAATTTTACTGATCCCGTCATATGATGGGCTATATGCTAGTACAATAGATTTCTTGATTGATTTTCTATACATAAATTGAGGAACTTTTACTATTAAGTTAAAATTTTGAAAGCTTAGAATTTAATGAATTATTATAGCTACTGACTTGGTAAAGAATACTGATACAAAATACCTCTTATTTAATCACGCATCATATTCTGTAGGTTCTTTGGGTGTACAAGAACATGATAAGAGCGCCTGCTAGGTTCGTACACGAATTTGGATTCTACCATTTTATCATTAGACTATGTTGATTTGGATTGGAAAGATTGGAATTAAATTCCAATGTTTAACTTCATTTTATGCAATCGAATTGCTCCATCAACTTATAGTTCTTGGGTTTTGTTTGCGAGATGTCATAATTAGTGCTGGTGGTGGGGAGAACATTTACAGGCTCCTCCACACTATGGTCCACTACAAGCCATTACCACCGTCTAAAGCGGGTATGGCTTATCGTGGTCGATGGCGGCAGACGATAATATAGTATTGGCGAACAATGGCTTCGGAGGCGGTTTTTCTCCAAAGATCAAAGGCAGCCAGATGCGCATTTGAAGTGCGTAGTAGATCCTATGGACGAATCCACGCTCTCAGCTCATAGAGTGGCCCAGTGTATGTGGATGCAACCCGTGAACCATCGTTCAAGGCCATCATCAGGAAGTGGTGAACAAGTGGCCATAGAGTGGAGGCTATATAAGGATGTTACGAATTTTCTGCACGAACAAAGGTATCAAAGGTGGTGATGCAACTGGACCCTATGGGCCGAGCCCGTCAATCTTCTATCAGTAAGCACAAAAATGACAACGAGCGAAAAATAAACACATAAAAGAGCAAAGAGATAGAAGGGTGGATTCGTGAGTTCATAACACAAAACTAGAGAGTAGAGAGTTTAGGGATAGGAAAACATAAAATATTTTTGTGGCCAGTGACATCCGTACAAAATAAGCCGAAAAATTTGAATAATAATGAGTAAAATCAAAAAATTAAAAAAATTTTGGAAAAAATAAAATATAAGTTTTTGGCATGGCCACTAGAGTACGCAAGCATTTTTGTGGAAATAAGAGAAATGCGCATGATGGCATAAATAATGCATGACTGTACAACGAGGAATGTTTGTCTTTGGCAGTTAAGATGTCATGAATTGACAATTCTTATTTATTTACTGACCAACAAAAACACATGCTAGTTCACACTGAATCATCACAGAACAAAGCAACGATTTTCATTCACAACACTCATCAAAAACCGAGAGACATTCTACGCGAAGTAAAAGTTGTAGTTCTTTAGACATCCTACGTGAAAAGTAGAAGTTGTAGTACTTTACAATATATAAAGCCCAACATCATATACATTGAATTTTTAACGAATTTTCATTGCCTTTATATCTAACTATGAATGTAACATCATTAAAAATGATCCAAATTTAAAGCTTTTAGGTCATTCACTGGTAAATACTATCAAAAGCATTCATAATAATTTTCAACAAAATATTTTGAGAACTTTTTGAGAAATCACATTTCAAGTTTCAACATTTTATTAAAATTACCGTTCTGAGAAAAACGCATTTGAAGTTTATGAAAGCAACTTTAACTGTTAAAAATTTATAATACATGTTTAAAATTCCCCACACTTTCTTGCATCACAACTTTCTAATTACCAAGTTGCTTATTATTAAAAATACTAGAAAAATGTTTAAACTAATCTTCAAGAAAATTTAAAAAGTTTTGTCCAAAAAATGCTCTTTAAGACTTTAAATTCACAACTTCCGGTTCCGAAGCCGCTACTTCCGTTTTGTTTTGACAGCTGTCAATGATGTTTAAACAGCTGATAATACCGGTGATAAAATTGTCATTGCAGCTAAAAATAATCGATGATTCTATTTAAAATGATCACATACTTACCTAATCTATTATTTAAGCCAAATATAGAAGAAAATTATTGACGTCATATCTAAGTTCAGCGATAAAAAGTATGAAAATAAGGCAGACGATATTTAAAACTTTCTAATTGCCAAGTTTCTAATTATTAAAAATACTAGAAATATGTTTAAACTAATCTTCACGAAAATTTAAAAAATTTTGTCCAAAAAATGCTCTTTAAATTCACAACTTTCGGTTCCGAAGTCGCTGTTATATATTTTGTTTGGACAGCTCTCACTGATGTTAAAACAGCTGTCACTTTTCTTTAAAATGCCGTAGAGACAAAACAAAAACAGATTTAGAAGCCTAAAAGTTGAAATTTTAGAATAGAGAAATTTAAAAAAAAAAAAGTTATGATTTTTGGCAAAAAAAAAAGACGTTTTCAAGGTAGACGGATACTTTAATTCTCTTTTAACTAAAACCATTCTCAAATTTTGGTAATTAAATTATTTAAAATTTAGTAATTAAGTATCAAATTTTAGGAGGGTCAGGGCCTAGGCCTAGTTAACCCGTGCTTTAATCAGGCCCTGGGGATGGGGAAAATTTTCTCTGGTTTGGGAGGTGGAGCAATGGTTTCAAATAGGTTGAGAATCACTGCTGTAGACGTTACATCAAATCTGTTCTCTAAATCAAGTTCAAATGGGATTAAAATATGGCTATCTGGTTTTGTGTTGCAGGTGCAGAAACTCCCTTCGCCGCTGCATGTGACGTGAATACATAATGAGTTCAGACTAATTGCTGTTGGTATAAATTATTGAGTGGTCTGAATATGGGCCAAGGATTGCCACTTCTTGCCACAGCAGGACATTGATCGGAGACACTCGCTAAACGGGGACGTGCAGACATTTGGTGACGCAAAACACTTTTGGATAGATTTTGGCGCTCGCCTATATCTTCCCGGCGTAGGCTACTGCATTTAAAAACTACTGATAAAGCTGTCGTTGATAGCAGCTTCCCTCGCAGCTGCACTCAAGGGCGCATTATTTAATGTCTCTTCATACAGATTAGCCATGTCATTTTCAATTAGAACAAGATGTGCCTTAATTTAATTTTTTATTCTTTTTGCCACAAGTGACGTAGCTAGAATTTTCTTTTTCGGGAAGGGTCCTATCTTAATCTAAAGTTCTGTGAACTTCCGTAAAAAAAAGATCGTTACACATGCATACAAAATTCATACATTCCCTATATAATAATAGCCTAAGTTATCTGTCCGTCTGTCCTCGAATTTATGAAGCGGTTGGACCTGGAATGCATGCGGCATCCATATTCGATTCTTGATGAGTTAGGGTTAGCAAAATTCAAAGCAAGTCTTTAAAACTTTAAATATCCATCCCTTTCCCCCTTTTCGAGGGTTAAATGCCATTATTTCAAGCCCCACTTTATCCATTTTAAGAGCAGGTGATTCCATTTATCAATTTGTCATATAATAAATAGGTAAAAATAACATTTTTTTTCTAGTATTATGACGTCATTCCTTTTACAATTTCATTTAATCATTTCTTATTTTAAATTAATTAAATATCGTCTGCCTTATTTTCATACGTTTTATTACTGAATTTAGATATTACGTCAATAATTTTCTTTTATATTTGGCTTAAATAATAGGGTGCTACCATATTACAGTCGACATATGTCACTGGTGACTTCTGCATCACAATGATGTCAGAGAGGGAAATTTATGGTACCAAATTCCCATCTCTGGTGATTTCTGACGTCATTATGACGTAGAAGTCATCAGTGATATATGTCGATTGTAATATGGTAGCAGCCATAGATTGGGTACATATGTGAGGATTTTAACTATAATCATCGACTATTTTTTATTGCCATGAAAATTTTATCATCGTTATTAACAACAAATTCTATCTTCATTCAGGGTGTAGTGGGAATGATAGTTTCATTCCTTTACTTCCATTAATTACTGTGGCAAAAAAATTGGGAAGAACTTAACGATAACTTCGACGTAGCTAAAAAAAACTTTAAATTATCTTTGTAAATGAATTCATTGTGATTCTAAACTGCTTTCACAGTATCGGGGGACTTTAGAGGAGTATGAAGATTAACAAATTATGGAGTGTGTACCAGTCAATTCTCAGCCAAAAAACAAACCATTTTTTTTACCTGTCTCATAGGGTACTTCACAATTCTGGAAATTTAAAAATTTTACTGATCCCGTCATATGACGGGCTCTATGCTAGTTAAAAAACGATCGTTACACACAGATACAAAATTCATACATACATACGTAATTTTGCATGCATACATAAATACAGTAGAACCTCGATTATCCGAAGTAATTGGGACCGAACGTACCTCGAATAATCGAAAATTCATCAATAATTATCTAGTTTAATATGTAGTATCGTTATTGGTACAGTACTATTCGACTGTTCTGGGACTCGGACGTATAACTTTCCAAATCTCGGAGCTCCTATAGAGCAATTTGTCGCAACGTCACGAACTACTATAATACCCTTCCCATTCATTTTCATGTTTACAACAGCCAATAGACAAACAATAAATTGCCCTTCCGTCATAATTTGAGAATTTGCCCTGCTGCGTTAAATCGCCTTATACCGTAAAGCAGCGTTCTACCCTTTTGATCATCGTTGGAGGAACACGTATAATAATCAAGTATTTTATATTAATTTCCAATGAATAAGAATTTTAAAATATAATTGCAACTTAGCATTAATTTTTTGTTAAATAATTAAAAACTAATATTTCAAATGTTCTTGTTAAAAGCGTGTTTCACTACCAATAAAGTTATTCCGTCTCCAATTGAACGCGAGAGCATTTTAAAGTTGTCAAAATCTAGCATACAATAAAACATAAACCTACAGTGGCGCCATCTTTCGGGTAACGGAGAAAATATTTTCTTAAATGAGAAATATAGAGATTGATTACCTGCGAAAGTCGGTAAATTTAATGACTTTTATGGTATTTAGACATAAATACGGTACATGGGGAGGGAACGCCTGCCCTGGGAGGTACTTTACTCAAGACAAAGGTAAATTCCAAGTTCCGGGGGATCCGCCGCCATGTTTTTGGCTCTATTTTTGTACAAGAGATCACCAAATTGTTGCCAAGTGATGTTTGCAATTTGTGTATTAAGTTCATACCCAATTTCAAAGCATATCTTGAACAAAAAAGGTTTAGAATTTTGTTAAGATGAATACAAATTTAAATTTGAGTTTTTAATGTATTTAAAGGAGCTTTTGTACTGTTTATGGAACTAAACAGTACAGAATTTTTGCAATAAGTGCAAATTAAGCAAAATATAAGCATTAGTAGGTTATATTTAGGCAATTATGCTTATAAAATATTTAGTTATATTTATAAAATACGGTTGCTATTTAATGAAACTATTTT
This sequence comes from Pardosa pseudoannulata, assembly GCA_032207245.1. Lineage (NCBI taxonomy): Eukaryota > Metazoa > Arthropoda > Arachnida > Araneae > Lycosidae > Pardosa > Pardosa pseudoannulata. The sequence goes on from CM063497.1 coordinate 13,217,603, forward strand.
AAAACTATCAAAAGGTTAAAAAGTAATAAAGTACGGTACAAATTACTTCGAGAAATTATTAGCTTAAAATGGAAATATAAGAACGGAGTAAATGTTTTAAATAAATAATAAATTTTTAGCTTAAAATTCTGAAGAAAGTAAGGGAGTGAAAAGATTTTTCTTATCTAAGTGAGGTAAAGCTCCCCTTGATCTTCCATAACAATAACGGTAGACGGTCGCAATAAAATTACTTTTATTACTTAGCGTATCACTTTTAACAGTGTAATACACTATAAAATAATATAGTTTAAAAGCAGAAAATTGTCGCCATTTCAGATTATATAAGTGTTACTTCTTGATAGAAACAAATAAACAAAATGGAAAATATTAATTTAATCAAGATCTTTTATCCAAACCGCTGTGTCCTTGTCTGAAAATGATCTTAATCCCGATTTAAAAAAACAAACCTATAAATATCAGCAGGTGCTGCCATCTATTGATTTTTAGAAAAGATATTTGTAAAATTTATTATAAAAATAATTTTTAACAGCAGATAATACGCGGTGGCGTAAAATACGCATTAGAAGAAAATTTAAAGTTTTTAAACGTATAATCCGTAGATTATATGCAAGAAATTAGGGTAATTTTGAAGGAACAGATGCATTATAGAAGCATGTCCCGGCTGATATAACAGACTTGAGTTTATAATGAAATGCAACACCCACCTCACACCTAAGAATGTCCTGAGACTTTTTAACAATTTCAAAAATAGTAAGAACCGAAATAACTATACCCGCCATAGTTAAATTATTAAATCCCAAAAAATAAGAACAAAATGAATACATTCCAAACCAAAGCAACCAAAGCTGTTTGATTTAAAATATCCTGATACTTTTTAAGAATTTAAAAAATAGTAAGAACCAAAATAACTTCACTCGTCATAACTACATTAAATAAATCCCAGAAAATAAGAACAAAACTAAAATGTTCCAAACCAAACCATCTTGTTTGGTTTAGAATATCCTGATACTTTTTAACAATTTCAAAAATAGTAAGAACTGAAATAACTCATCCGTCATAACTAAATTAACTAAATCCCAGAAAATGATAAGAACTAACACAAAATTACTTACTAAATCTCAGAGAATGATAAGAACAAAAAAATACAACCTGACCTAGGCGACTGTAAACCAAAAGAACAACTAAGATGCAAATTTCTCGAATACTGACGGGTACTGACGTCAGAAATCACGTGCACCAATGGGGTGCAAGAACACATTAGAGCTGCCATACTTACTACTAAAGTCAAGGCAAACACACTAACCCACTCATCGCACCATAAAATCGCCAAATGTGGCGACAAAAAAAACACGGCCCCTTAATGCATCTGTACCGAAATTCCAAACAGCTACGAATATTCATGCCAGTAGTGGGTTTCACACTCATGAACTCTAGTCCCAAAGTGCACGTCCTATCCATTAGGCCAAATGAGGGGTTTTGTGCCAAATTAATAGCAGAAACACTAAAACTAAATGATTAGGAAAAATTCTTAAAATAAAGTATATGCAACACTGTAGTTTAAAAAACAATAAAGATATAATAAATCACCAACTAGAAATTTTTTTCATAACATTTCTGATGACATTTTTTACACAGTATAATCAATTCATAAAAACACTTTCCAACAGGACAAAGCCCCGTGCCACAAGGCTAAAATTCTGTTGGAGTGGTTCCAGGAACATGATGCTGAATTCCAGTTAATGTTCTGGCCGCCTAACTCACCGGTTCTCAATCCAATAGAACACATTTGGGATGTCATGGGACGGCAACTCAGAGTTCAAAGACCACCCATTCGCAATATCTCGGATTTGGGTAACCGTTGCTTAAACATCTGGTACAATCTGTCTCCCGCCATCTACCAAGGACTTGTGGCATCCACCCCAAGACGGTTTGGAGCTGTGTTGCGGTCCAAAAGTGGCCTAACTCGTTATTGACAGGTGGTCATGTTTTGGCTCTTGATGTATATAGCAGTTTATATACAGGGTATCTGCCAAAATAAAATTTTTCAAATCCATGACTTTTCATGACTTTCCCTGATTTAGCACATCATTTTCCATGACTTTAAAAAAGCTTTCGCTAAAGTATATATGAATAAAACTTCTGATGTACATACAATTAAAATATATATTCTTTTAGAGAAATTACAGGAGTTTTATCATAAAAAAACTATAAACTTACTTTATAAGTTTTAATAAACTCACATACATAAAAATAAATTGTTGTATCTACATACCTAAGTTTAATCATATAGCCATTTTTCAATCAAAATGTTTCCAATTTGAATTCAGGGTACTTTGGTATTATCGAGGTGACCATGAATAATAGCCAAATATAACCCTATAATGTTTATATACAATATCCCTAGAGATAAACTTATATTTTGTGCAAAAATCTCAACTAATTTTTATTAAAAAATAATTATTATTATTATATTAATAAAATTTTAATCTACAATTTAAGAAAAAACCAGAATAATATACATTTACCCACCCATTAAGCTTTTTTGCTCTGAGTTTCCTTGGCGAACAAATTTTACTTGGCAATATGGTCAATAAGATAATACATAAATACCAAACTCAGCAACTTCAGCCAAATGACAAGTAAAAATAGAATTAAACAATTCAACGCATTTTTATTTAATCGGTAGTATAGCGGATCCATGACTTTCCATGACTTTTACTCATTTTGCTTGAAAAATCATGACTTTCCATGACAAAATTAATCCATTGTCTAAATCTATGATTTTCCATGACTTTCCAGGTGCGTGGAAACCATGTATATATGGACAAATGAGAAAAAAGGAAAAAAAGTAAAATTGAACGCAAAAACATATTAACAGAGCAGAAATATGTAACAACGAAAAGATAAAATATTTATAACCAAACATAAGTATTGTTCCGAATGCTAAAAAAAAAATAGACAATAAATGTTCTGAAAAAAAATTTTTTGGAATTTCACATAAAACCAAAATTTAACTAAAAAAATCAAAGTATATTTTAAAAACAAAACACTGCAAAAAATATTTATTTTGTACTATTTTTCAAATGTACAGATTTACATACATATATAAAATTGGATTGTCTGGAACTTTACAAACTTTTATGAATTGCAAGAAGACAAACAGTACTTAAAGAAGTTAAGAATGCTTCAATATATAGAAACAAGGTTCGAAACTGCCTGCTTTATGTAAGAATAAATTTCAAAAATACTAAACGAATATTTATTTTGAGTAACAAAACTATACAAGGAATTTTAAACATATTTTGGTTGCTAAAAATTTTCAAATCAGAAAAATTAAAGATAAAATTCAGTATATATCACAGTGGCGTGCGGTCCATATGTGCACTGCACACCCTGGCAAAATTATGAGGGACAATAATTTTCTGCACCTATGTCTACCTATTTTTATATGGTATATAATAAATATTATTTATAATATATTCAAATATTATGTTGATTTGCTTGCTTGTATTCCCGCAGCGCGTGCGGTACTAGGTGCTGCACCACATAGCGCGCAAACGAACATAGGAAGTTCTGATGTGTACGCACTGCGCACTAAATTGAAAATTCCGCTTTATGTATGGGCTACTGGAGAAGAACAGCATACTATAGTACTGAGGCAAGTGCAGCTATTTTTCCTGCACTTGGCATTCAGAATCATTCGTTTATTAAGCATTGTATTAGAGCGGGGACTTACGTGCTGGAAGCGCTTTTAATTTTTTAACTGATTAACTGGCCATACGATTTTGCAGACGGTTCATGTTTAAATTTATATATTGTAAGATTTTGTTTTCGTGGAAATATAAAAGAAGTATTTCATCAATATAAAGTGAAATGTTTTAGTGTGGTAAATTAATTTCGGTGATGTATTCTATTTATTGAAATAATTATCTAAAAAACAATGTTGTTTTGTTTTAAAGAAACGAATTTTAACAGAACAGTCCAAATTTTACCATTCATTGTGTCTTACAGACAGTATATAAGTTATATCTGTAACACCCTATCCCTGGTTTTGTTTTTAAAAATTGTCAAGATGTTTTTCGCTGACTATATGATTTACAAATGTTAAAAACAATTAATAAATATAATTTAATTCACTGACCGAACAAGAAGCAGTTCGCTCTATTGTGCCAGCGTGCAGCGAAATCCTCTGCACGTGGAATAGACGTTCGGTTTGTCGGCACCCATGAGCATCCGGATGAGGTACCGCAGTGGCGGGTGCCGTGTGGTGCTACGTTTACTGAACATAGAAGTTTTTCGTGGAAGCCCGAAGTGTCGGTTATTCGACGCCGATATGACACCATACAACAAAAGACATGATTTTTGCTTTAGTGCTAGTAAAATTCTCATAACTTTAGCTGTTTTTATAGTTATAACTCGACAACTCGTAGGTAAATATTTTATTTATTGTAATCTTTAAATTTATATTCATAATAAATAACCCGTTTCAGAATGGAGAACTCAGATGTCTCAATAATTAAAGATTTATTGGAGATTCCATGTTCTCTGCACACCCTGCAGGAAAACCTACCGCACGCCACTGATATATCAGATATAAGTAAACAACTTTTAAGAAATAAAAATATGCTATATACATAACATAAAAAATATAAATAAATTTTTTTTATTAAATTTTTCTATTAGCGTCAAGCATAGAAAGCCTTATTTATTGAAATAAAACTGTTTTTATTTAAGTCTACTTTGATTAACCTGAGCATAAAAGACTAGTAACCTTATACTTGTTGGTATGATCTAAATACAACATTTAATCATTCAAAATATACTATGCATTAGTGCAGTTCCAGTAATTATATTGCATTCCATTTATCAATTACATTTTTGTAAATGCTCTTTAACCCTTTAAAAGTCACCTACATGAATTCTATTGAATTTAATGAAATTAGTGTATGATTATTATATATGAACCTTATAATTGCAAAATATATTAAAGTTTTTCTTTGCAATCCTTAGAGGGGTTTGCCTTAGAGGACACCATAGAAGGAATTGAGGGGAGTTAACTGTCAAACCAATTCCCTTGTATAGCCTGAACATATTATACTATTTAAAATTTAAATTATATTGGAAGAACAATAAATAAGTGTTCTTAAAAATGTAAAATAAATAAATAATTTAACAATTTATAAGTGTTGTTTGAATAGATACTTTTGTTATGGGATCATAATTGAAAAACAAATTCATTACAAACTCTCAAGGTACAGCAGGTATAAATACATACAGGGTATCTGCCAAAATAAATTTTTTCAAATCCATAACTTTTCATGATTTTCCCTGATTTAGCGAATCATTTTCTATGACTTAAGAAAGCTTTCGTTAAAAGTATATATGAATAAAACTTCTGATGTACATGCAAATAAAATATATGCTTTTAGAGAAATTACAGGAATTTTATCATAAAAAACTATAAACTTACTTTATAAGTGTTAATAAACTGACATACATAAAAATAAATTGTTGTATCTACATACCTAAGTTTAATCATATAGCAATTTTTCAATCCAAATGTTTCCAATTTGAATTCCGGGTACTTTGGTATTATCCAGGTGACCATGAATAATAGCCAAATATAACCCTATAATGTTTATATACAATATCTCTAGAGATACTTATATTTTGTGCAAAAATCTTAACTAATTTTTAGTAAAAAATTATTATTATATTAATAAAATTTTAATCTACAATAATAAAAAAAAAAACAGAATAATATACATATACCCACCCATTCAGCTTTCTTGCTTTGAGTTTCCTTGGCAAACAAATTTTACTTGGTCAATAGGATAATACATAAATACCAAACTCAGTATCTTCAGCCAAATGACAAGTAAATATAGAATTAAACAATTCGATGCATTTTTTTTAATCGGTAGTTTAGCGGATCCATGACTTTTACTCATTTTGCTTGAAAAATCAAGACTTTCCATGACAAAATTAATCCATTGTCTAAATCCATGATTTTCCAGGTGTGCGGAAACCATGAACATCATAAATAATGAAAATTACTATAAAAATATATTTTAAAAAATTACATGATTAGGAAGTAGCAATGCTACACAATAAAATTTAATAAAATGAAATAAACTGACTTTATTTCTATCCATCTAGTATTATGAACATTTGTTACTCTTGAAAAGTACTTTATGTAACTATAATTTTGGCAGACACATTAACAGCTTGATGTACTTGATGCAATTCTTGAAATATAAAAGTTAATGACTAACAATTTATATAATAATAAAAACAGTACATTTGGTTACAGAAAACAAGTCTGACAACCTCAAATGTATAACAAATATGTCAAAAAGCCAGTAATCCTAAAATTTCTCAAAATATGAATAATCATTGGTTATCCTACATCAGCCAGAATAAATTTTTAACCATACTTGCATTTACTAACAGATAAATAATTGTAAGCATATTTTATAATACAAATGTAACTAACTGCTCAAGTATATGAAAACAATTTTTAGATATTTTTGAACATGTTTCATATCTAAGTTCAACAAATAAGTTTAAAATAAAAATTAATCACATAACAAAGTTTTATAGATTGCAAAAATTATTTTTGATCAAAAGTAATCAAATTACAATTGTATGCAAATGCATAAATTGTAACATACACAATATAAACATAGGTTCCTTAATAATCCAATTACAATGACAATTCATTTCTTGAAAAATATATTTTGCAACTACGTGCAATATTACTACAGTTGAACCTCGATAATCCGCACCTCCGAAATCCGGCCATTTTCCAGATTTTAGCTTTAATTTTTAATAAAACCTTAATTGCACGCACTTTTCATATTTCTTATGGAAAGTACCCTAATTTCCTGCCTATAATCCGCGGATTATACATTAAATTTTAAATTTTTTTCTGTTTAAAATTATTTTTAAAATAAAATTTACAAATATTTTCCCCAAAGAATAATAGATGAAATGCTCATATTTACACATTTTTTTTCTTTAATGATGATTAAAGTTTTTTCAACCCAGGACCAGCGGTTTGGAAAAAAATACCCGATTAAATTAATTTTTTGCCATTTTGTATATTAATTTCTATCAAAAAATAACACTTGTATAATATGAAATAGAGACATTTTACAGCATTCTGCATTTTGTTTCACTTTCAGCTCGCCAGATGGCGCCATAACTACAGTTAAAAATTTAAAGTCAGATCGCAAATAACCATATTAAATTGAAATAAAAAGATGCATTTTAAAAATTCTAAATTTTAACATCTTTTTATGTAAATATGTGTTCGAATAATTTATTTGTATCATTGTTTCTGTATTAATTAATATATATAATTATATATATATATAATATATATAATTATATATATATATATATAAATAAAATAAAATTGTTTGAGTTCCCATCAAAATCCAAATTTATATAATAAATGTTTTATTGTAGTTAATATATAAAACAGAGACAAAATTAATGATTGATTTAATAATGAACCAATAAAGAAACAATCAGAATCCCATGTTAATGTATAACAGAAGTGTTATATGTAGGGGGTCACAGGATTCCTTATTTTCCTAATTTTTTAAAAAATGCATGGTTTTTAACAGACCTCTATAATCGGGAAAATTCCAAAATCCGGAAGCCCCACGGACCCGACCGTTCCGGATTTTCGAGGTTCAACTGTAATTATAATTTTGAAGCATCTAAAAATCTAATTTATACAAGACAAGATATCAGCTTTCAAACGGCAAGTAAAATATCCATGCAAGCCATGGGTAGTGACAAATCAACAAAGGAATAAAAGAGAAAAAAAAAAAAAAAAAAGACACAATACCATATTTACAGCACAATCCTCATATACTTTACAAACAACTTTTGTGTACCTTATATAAGCTCAAAGTATAATAATTACAAACTTTCAACAAATACATTTAAAATAGCACTACAGTAGAACATAAAAGGATGAGTTATTCAACCATACCTTCTTGCAGAAAATAAGAAATGAATGTGTACACTGTTAATGTAAAAAGTAACATTAACAAAAAGTAGATGATATATTATTCAGGGTATCTGCCAAAATAAAATTTTTCAAATCCATGACTTTTCATGACTTTCCCTGATTTAGCAGATCATTTTCCATGACTTTAAAAAGCTTTCGTTAAAGTATATATGAATAAAACTTCTGATGTACATACAAATAATATATATGCTTTTAGAGAAATGACAGGAATTTTATCATAAAAAACTATAAACTTACTTTATAAGTGTTAATAAACTCACATACATAAAAATAAATTGTTGTATCTACATACCTAAGTTCAATCATATAGCAATTTTTCAATCAAAATGTTTCCAATTTGAATTCAGGGTACTTTGGTATTATCCGGGTGACCATGAATAATAGCCAAATAAAACCCTATAATGTTTATATACAATATCCCTAGAGATAAACTTATATTTTGGGCAAAAATCTTAACTAATTTTTATTAAAAAATAATTATTATATTAATAAAATTTTAATCTACAATTTAAGAAAAAAAACCAGAATAATATACATTTACCCACCCATTAAGCTTTCTTGCTTTGAGTTTCCTTGGTGAACAAATTTTACTTGGTCAATAGGATAATACATAAATACCAAACTCAGTAACTTCAGCCAAATGACAAGTAAAAATAGAATTAAACAATTCAATGCATTTTTATTTAATCGGTAGTTTAGCGGATCCATGACTTTCCATGACTTTTACTCATTTTACTTGAAAAATCATGACTTTCCATGACAAAATTAATCCATTGTCTAAATCCATGATTTTCCATGACTTTCCAGGTGCTCGGAAACCATGTATATTATTAATATATTAAAAATGCATGCAAGACAACCAAATAATTTTCTTAATCACATTAACACTACTATAACTGTCACATATGGCAATATGTTTGGTTCATTTCACATTTGATTTACATATATCAGGATTATAAAAACAAACAAATCACCTTTTATCACCTAATGAAATGATCAAAAAAGCTTTAAAAAAAATATAGTTAACGATATCAACCAGTTTACTTATTCATGCAGGAAAATCCTTTGGTTCAAACATTAAAATTATTTTATTATTACATAAAAACTTTTATTTTTTTTAATCATAAAAATGAGATAAACTTTAAAAATAAAGAGGCTTTGAATAAACAGAAAAGAATTACATATAATTTATTTTATATACTTATGGTTAAGGGTTTTTCCCCCCCATGCATCTTTTTCTATGAAAACTCGAACATTTTTTAAATCATCCATATATAAACAGGCTTGCAACTGCTGAGGTACTTTCAAAAAGGTGAGAAAAGTAACAAATAATACAGAATAAGTGACTAAACATTGAAAAAAAAAAAAAAAAAAAAAAAAAGCGATTTTTTTTTTTTTTTTTTTGTCCTCTTGATTACAGATGCTATTAAGATTTTTCTATTTATTTTAACTCGAAATCAAATGATTCATGATTTTAGCGTCAAATACAAAAAAAGTTAAAAATTTTGTTTAACACAACTCAACATTGCTTTTTATTCAAGAAAATCTATAAATTAGATATGAATACATACAATACATTAATTTTATAATCACAATTTTCTGCATATATTAATGATGCTTTCAAATATGTACATAGCTAGGTTAGAGTATCTAAACAAAAAATGTGAAGAAAAAGAGAAATGTGTGTTTTGACGTAAGTTACTTTAATGTATTAAATGTACATTTCAGTACAAATGTAGATTTCAGGAACTTCTTTACGACTTTTTAAAATCACTAAATTCTGGAAACCATATGACTAATTACATTTTAATAAGAAAAATATGATTAGAGTGTCCCATTTTTGGTCTTTTATTAAAATATTTTGTTATTAATTCAGATTTTCTATTTTCATTAACAGACTTTTGCTGTGTTACAACATGAAAAAAGTGACTGTTTACTTAAAAAAGAGACTAAAAGTGATCAATTGTAAAAAAAGTGACTAAAGGTGAGAAAAGTGACGGAATTGCAAGCCTGTATAATTGTCTATGAATTTGTTAATTGAAAGTTGATTGGTTTGGAGAACTAGGGTTTACATGTTTGCTACATGAGGACCAGTGAAATTGGGACTTATTGTATCACTGTACAGAAAAATCATACAAGTTGGTAGCTAAGTGATTCTTAACAACTATGAACATCCATGCTAGTAATGAGATTTCAACCCACAATCTCTGCCACCAAAAATTGGTGCTCTACCTGCTTTGCCGTTGTTTGGCTTAAAGTATCCATCTACAATGAAAACATCATTTTTTGTCAAAAATCATAAATTTTTTTATTATTATTTCTCTATTATAAAATTTCAACTTTTATGCTTCTAAATCTGTTTATGTTTTGTCTCTACAGTATTTTAAAGAAAAGTTACAGCTGTTTAAACATCAGTGACAGCTGTCAAAACAAAACGGAAGTAGCGCCTTCGAACCAGAAGTTGTGAATTTAAAGCCTTTTAAAGAGCATTTTTTGGACAAAACTTTTTAAATTTTCGTGAAGATTAGTTTAACATTTTTCTAGTATTTTTTATAATTAGCAACTTGGCAATTAGAAAGTTTTGAAACAAAAAAGTGTGGGGAATTTTAAACATGTATTTTAATTTTTTAATTAAAATTGCTTTCATAAACTTCAAATGCGTTTTTCTCAAAACGGTATTTTTAATAAAATGTTGAAACTTGAAATGTAATTTCTCAAAAACTTCATAAAATATTTTGTTGAAAATTATTATGATAGCTTTAGATAGTAAATGACCTAAAAGCTTTAAATTCAGATAACTTTTAATGATGTTACGCTCATAGTTAGATATAAAGGACCAAAACTTTTTACCGAATGTAAATTATGCAAAGATTTTAGGTGATTCACTAGTCCAGTGTATAAGAAATGTGTTGCATTAAAAAAAATTTGAAATAATTTAATTTATTAAAAAAACAGACCTTTTGAAAACACCAGATTTTTTTACTAAATTTTCTTCAGTTATTAGAAATTTTATAAAAACTTCTCCAGAAATAAAGTTTTTAAGTGCAATTCTCTATGATAATATAAAAAATAAATCTAAATACGTAAAAACATAAACTAGTTTTTACGTTTAAAGAAAAAAGTTCTCTGAATGTAGACGGATATCTTAAGAACTGAGAAAAGATAATCAAAAATGAGATAAAAACAAGGAATTCTAAAAGAAACATCTTAAAAATAAAATATTTCACAAAAGAGTCTTAAAGCTGTAAATAATGTATGATAAAAAAAATAAGAATCAGTTTCTAATTCTTTATAAGCATACTGGAAAAAGGAAGGTGATGAAAATACAAAACCACAAAATAATTAGGATAGCTAGATTCACTGATCTAGAATGTTAACATAGATCATGTGTAATATTAAGAGAAACAAACAAAAAATATAAAAACATGTAAACTATCAATATTTAAACATTATTTAAACAATATATTATTTAATCAATATTTAAACACTAAAAGTCTAAAATAAATATGCATTTTTATTTTTTAAAAATATTTTTATATAGTTTAAAAAGAAAATGTAATGATTTTTAGGTAATATAATTTTTTAGTTATAATGGCTTGCTGAAACTATCATAAACCAACATAAAAAGAAAATTAAATTCCCTCACTTTTTAATAATACAAATAAGCAATGTACAAATTGTACAATCATATACATGCATATGTATACCCTTTACTCTAAGGCACTCTTCAATTCCCAACCAAAGACAAGAAAAAAAATACGAAGAATGTAAGTTAATTAACAATTTTTAAGAAAAAGGAAAATTTGCAAATGAAAATATTAATTTGAGGTAGTCTTTGGCAATTTCTATCTTTACTAAATTGAACAAATACTAAATAAGTAAACTGAATCTATACTGTAGTAAGCAATAGAACATAAAAGACAAATAACAAAATGTGAAACTTCAGCTGATGAATTACTGAAAAATAAAAGAAAGGAAATTTATCTGCAACACACCTAACATAAAATATTTAATTTATAATACTGATTATGGGAGGTAAATAAATATTGATTATTGAGAATGCAAGAAAACTAGTTAAAAGTTTGGATTTCAAACTTAATTTATTTTAACTGCCAACACTGGTTCTAATATCAAATTGCTTTTATTTTATTATTATTATATATATATAGCTATAATGTATATATATATATGTCAGGTTTAAAAATGGGAGTTAAGAATTAAGCAAGTTATAAGTAAAAATAGTTAGAACTCATTAATGATAACGTAATAGGAGAAAGACGCACCCTCGAGCAGAAGTATACAGAATGAAGAAGCTGACGCGGAAGTAGACATAGGAATTTTGCTTAAGTAGCAACACCAAAAGAAACAGTTCTGAGCAGGAACTCAGGCTAATAACATTCTCAAGCTTGTCATGGTAAAGTATGAGAACAAAGGATTTCAAAATGGCATAGCTATGGACAAAAAGATTATAATAAAGAAGTTTATATATATGAAATGAATTTGTGTCGTCCATGCCTTAATCACTCGTCCATGTCATATATAGATTATACTTACTTTCAATATTATATAAATTCAGAGAATAATGAGAAGGGAGAGGGAGAAATTTTTTATATACCTGTTATATCTAATTGACCGAACGTTCTAAAATTAAATACTAATCAACAAAATGAATATATTAATTCAAAATTAGGTTGTTTCTTATATGCATATATACACAAGTGTGCAAAAATTAAGGAAGATATTACAAAATAAAATAATAAATTATTGAAATTATTCTAAATAGTGTATCTTTTTGAATTTGATGGTTGCTACTGGGGGATTTCCTAGAAAAAAAAAACTAAACTGAAATCTTAGTTCTATGCATTTGAATACACTGACATACAAATAAGTATTTATTTGAAGTTATAACTGTTTATTATGAAATAAGTGTTAATTGCACAATAAGCAATGTAAATTTATAAGGAACTGTAAATTCATTTTATTGGAAACGACTAAATGTTAATGATTTTAAACAATATGAAATCACTGAAATGCATTAATGTGTTGTCACTGTTAAACAGTTTACAGCTTTAAAATTAATCATTTTGAATCAAATACATTTTTAATCTATTGATAAGATAAATTTGACTTTAAGAAATATGCCATGAAATATTGTTTTAAATGGACAAGCTTACCTGTAATATAGAAAAGTGTTAATTTGGACTTGATGTTTATAAAAAAGATATTTTGATAATTAATTGTTGTTCCTGTAACAATTTCAAAACTTGTTTAATACTATGTAATGGCTTTGTTATCTACAAATGCGATAATTAGTCTATTCAGACAATGTTGTTAATTACTGTTAAAAATGTTCATAAATAGTTTAAATATATTACTATGTTACTATTTGTATCGATAATGCTTTGCTAAGATGATAAATGATATAATTAACATATAATTAATAATATATAATTAATATAAAATTAATGATATAATTAAATCTATAAATGATATAATTATTTTACTGTATTTTTTCATTGGAATTAGATGTTCATCACTGCATTGACTATCCATTTAATTTTTTTTTTATACAACTTCAATTGAATTTTATCATATATGTATATAAGGTGGTTTTTCTGTACTTATTACTATGAATACTTATTTTTATGTCTTTTGAAAACATTCATGCATCTTTTTTTCACAGTAGTAATTGAATAGTAATTTTAGTTTCCCAATCAATTTTGGTCTTTGGGTGACTAAAAACTTTGACTCCATTCATATAACTGAATAAAATTTACATTTGATAATTTATGTATGTGATCAAATATTCCTACGAAAAAGTCAATGTGAATGTGCCTCTAAGTGAAAAACCTTGAAATTTATATCATTTGTAATCAAAAATCCAGCAGTAAAGAAAGTTAATTACATGCAACAAATAATTGCATGTTGCATGAATATTAGCTGTAATATATTGTTAGTAAATTTCAAGCAGAGATTTTAACTTTAGTATATTAAAGCAGTAACTGTTTTTATTTTAACAATCAAAATGAAAAACTTACCAAACTTCTTTCAGAAGATCTCACTCTTAGATGTTAAACAAATTAGCCTTTTTAGAATTAGGTTTCAAATTCTTGAATATCAAATGCATTTTATTTAGGAAACATCTGTTTTCTGGTACAATAAGCACTAGATTAAACTAACCCAGACACAGATGTGAAATATCCCCCCCCTCCATACACATACTCAAAATCACCCACAAAAATCAAGAAAATTCATCCTCTCAACGTTACGTTTATCAATTAACACCCGTTCGAAGCTTTTAGTTCAGCAAATCACCTCTTCTTTTACTCCCCCCCCCCATGATGACCAAAAATACTGACTAGTAGAACACATTCTAAAGCTGAAACATGAAACACAAGTGATAACATAAGTTTGAGGAGAAGTCTTTTTAATTCATTTAAAATTTGTTTTTGCTTCTATGAATTCAAACAGAGTTCCCACTCTTTTTTGAGAAGAAAAATTAAGGACTTCTAAGGACCAAAGTAACTTTTTATAAGGGCCTACTTGAAATACACAGCATAACGACATAAACCCTATTTCCTGAGGAACCTATTTTAATGATTATGAACCAGACAAGGCATGTTCAAGAAATGCCCTACAATATTTCAGAATTAAGTTTTTAAAAATGTATAAAAATTAATATAAGATAAATCTATTTGACAAAAACTAATTTTGAAAAATGTACATCTAAAGTTTTTTGAGTGATCAAACTAAAAATAAATTGTGAATAAAATACAATATTATAAACAGTACTTTCTGAGGGTTTAAAAATGACTCTGATATATGTTTTTATATACTAGCTGATTATACCCAACATTGCCTGGGAAAGAAGAAAGTTTTAGACTTTTCTATTACATTCAATCCAAAGAAAATTAAACTTCCATAAGTAACTGAAATATCTACAAAACCCCCACCCTCCATGCTTCGTTTAATTAAAATCTGCTTGACTGTTAGCTATTAGAAAAGGACTGCTGACTTTATACTTTAAACCTGAGTATTAAAAAGTTTATTTATTTGTCAAATAAGTTTTCTAGCTTGTGACTATAAAAAATTATAATAAGCTAAAAGTATTTTCATACTTTTTAAGGTTATCAAAGAAAGGAATTTTGGATTACTAAAGTAATATACTGACAACATATATGCATTTGAGGATTTTCTTTACTATTAATACTGCACTTTGGGCTAGAAAATGTAAAAGAATGTTATGAACTTTGACAAATATTTATTTACTATTTACAAAGAAATTTCCAATAATGCAAATTCACATACATAATTTCATTTTGAAAGTTCAACAGATTTCTTTTTTTGTATCGGAAATTTTTTCGCTCAAGTTCTGTAACTCAGCTACTTTCTCTTTTATATCTTTCCATGGAAGAAATTGATAGTGTTCCAATTTCAAAATTAAGGAGTTTTTAAAGACCTTTGATGAAAATGAAGTAGTTTTAAGGGCCCTTATAAATGAAAGCTAAAATTAAGGAGTTCTTAAGGACTTTTAAGGACCGTGGGGAGTCTGTCAAACTACCATGGTGAAAATTTTCAATCCAGAAGATATTATTTCCAAACCCGGAATTCCAGGGTACCCGCTGAGCACAATTGCCCCTGATTGTGTCCTATGGCCCATGATCACATTAGTATGATTAGGAATTGGAATGTTTTATCAGGCTTGCAACTGCTGAGGTACTTTCAAAAAGGTGAGAAAAGTGACAAATAATACAGAATAAGTGACTAAAAAGTGACTAAACATTGAAAAAAAAAGCGATTTTTTTCCCTCCTTTTGATTACAGATGCTATTATTAAGATTTTCCTACTTATTTGAACTCTAAATCAAACGATTCATGCAAGACATGATTTTAGCGTCAAATACAAAAAAAGGTTAAAAATTTTGTTTAACACAATTCAACATTGCTTTTTATTCAAGAAAATCTATAAATTAGATTTGAATACATACAATACATTAATTTTATAATCACAATTTTCTGCATATATTAATGATGTTTTGAAATATATACATAGCTAGATTAGAATATCTAAACAAAAATTGTGAAGAAAAAGGAAAAAGAGAAATGTGACGTAAATTCTTTAATGTATTAAATGTACATGTCAGTATAAATGTAGATTTCAGGAACTTCTTTACGACTTTTTAAAATCACTAAATTCTGGAAACCATATGACTAATTACATTTTAATAAGAAAAATAAGATTAGAGTATCCCATTTTTGGTTTTTTATTAAAATATTTTGTTATTAATTCAGATTTTCTTTTTTCAACAACAGACTTTTGCTGTGATACACCATGAAAAAAGTGACTGTTTACTTAAAAAAGTGACTAAAGGTGAGAAAAGTGACGGAATTGCAAGCCTGTTTTATTTAAATGTTTAAAGGGCTCTAGATGGTGGTTGAAGTCTATTATCTTTTTTAATAATGTTCCACAGAGTGTTGTTCCATCAATATTTGCATTCAATATTTTTTTTTTTATAAAATTATTTAAATGTTAGTACATGTTTAAAACAGAATACATTCAGGTCCTCTTAAGAGTTGTGACATACTCTTCAGTTGGAGTTTATATTTTAAGCAGGGTTGGAAAAAAATCATGATTTTTTTAAAAAAATCAGATTCATTTGATTTAAATCAGATTTATTTGATTTTTTTTGCTGAATTCTAATTTTAATTATTGTTGTGTTTTTTTATTTTGTGCAATATACATGGAATAGTTTGTTATAAGTAACAACTTATCTATCTTGTATATTCTACGCACTGATTACTGAAAATTAAATATATAAATTTTAATCTAAATACATTCTATTATTTTGTAATTGGATAGTGCAAACTAAATAAGATGTAAATTTAAAGAACCAATTAAATATTCATTTAAAGCAAACTATTAAAAAAAAAATACAATTATTTCAATATTCTTTTAAGCAATGAATGATGGATTTAACTGTTTCAATAAAAACACTAGTTTCTATGCTTTATCCACTCCTAATTTGTAATGAAGGCTAGAATGAACAATACCAAAAGAAGAAAACTATCTCTATTCTAGGAGATGAAGACACAGCTGTTGTTATTTGGTAGATAAACTGGGTTTCAAGTTCTGTAATACTCTCCTTACCTCCCATTACATAAAATGAATTCCACTAGTCATAACTAGTCACTGTACTTACCCCTACTACTTACTTTCTGATAACAACCCCTAAATTCTTGGAAAGAACATGCTATCTATTGACACTTATTTACTTATTGGTATTACAGTGCTGACTGATTCCCAATTCCCCTGTCTTTGAAATATAGGTTTTAAAAGAAGTGAAAAAAATGATTTAAATCAATGGAAAAATCAACTGATTTAAATTAACTAATTTAAATCTTGCCAACCCTGATTTTAAGTAAATGAGGAAATGACAGAATATTTATTGGTTAACCCTTTAAAAGGTCACCTACATAAACTCTTTGGAATTTCATGAAATTAGTTTATAAATATTACCTATGAACCTTATAAATGCAAAATGTATTAAAATTTTTCTTTATAATCCTTAGAGGGGTTTGCATTAGAGGATACCATAGGAGCGATTGAGGGGTCGGGGGTAAACTGAGAAACCCATCCCCTTGTACAGCGTGAACATAATACTTTTTAAAATTTTAATCATATTGGAAGAACAATAAATAAGTGTTCTTAAAAAGTATAATAAATAAATAGTTTAACAATAAGTGTTGTTTGAATAGATATTTTTGTTTTCTTTGGTTTGGAGTGCTACGGTCTACTTTTTGCAACACGAGAGCTAATGAGACCGGGACCTACAGCTTAAAGCCGATTCCGAACGGCTACGAACATCCATGCCACAGTGGGATTCGAACCCACGAACTCCGGTTCCGAAGGCCAGCACCCTAATCAATCCGCCATCGTTCAGCTATTTTTGTTTGTTTGGAGTCATAAGTGAAAAAAATTGAATTATTAACTTTATATTTCAAATGTAGTACAATCATTTATTGCAAGTTTTAAATGCCAAAAACATAAAAAACCAAAAAAGCCATTCATATTTCTCAAAAATAAAGAGAAAAAAAAATGTTTAATAGGAGGTTTTCCTGCGAAACTACTGTCCTCTAAAGGGTTAAGAGGCAGAAGTAAAACTGTAGTTTGGAGTTTGCTAGATAGTGTTTCATATAGTTTGGGTTACTTTTACTTTATTCATAGTGGAAAAAATAACTGGAATACATTTGAGAGCAAGATTTTTAAACGGATAAACAAATCAGATAAGAGAATAAAATAGAGAAAAGTAATTTTCCTAATATAAGTAACAGTGAATCGGATTACTCAAACGACTTGAAATATTCGATTATGTAGATGATAAGAACAATTAAAGGGGAAAATGGATATGAAATAACTACCATTCCTAAAGTTATTTTATTTGTTAACTATGAAATTTGTCTAAAGTTATATATAATTCAGTTTTACTAGTAATTTGTTCAAATTTTAAAATGTTTTTACTGACAGTAATTATAAGTCTTATTTAAAATGACATTTTTTCTTAAAAAATATAACCATTTTCTTTAAAAATCATAATTGATCTTTTTTTAAAATATTACGAAACTTTCAATATACAAAATTCATACAATATCAGTAATCAGTAAATTTCAGCATACTGAATTAAAGTTACGATTTTTTTAATAATCTTTTAAGTGAAATTAGGCTTAAGAGGAAAAAACACCCTTGCATATCCTTTTGGATCGCCTGAACCTTGGGAAACATTTCTTTCTACTTATGGCAGTCCTGAACAGGTTAAATGGTCTAAAAGACTCCATGACTTTCATTACTAACCATATCTATTCTCCAAAACCATAATCCCCTTGCCTTTTTTTAAACACACGATTATTTAATCGTATGTTCCTGTTTCAATTCAAATGCTGATTGGCAGAATCAGAAGTGCAGTTTATAGAGATGTATATAAGGAAGAATTTTTTTTTTTTGGGGGGGGGGATGTATAATCTTATTTTTTTACACTATAATTTAAAAATAAAATGTTTTATTATTTTCTTTACACTTTGCAGAAATGGTCTATTCTTTGTCTTTCATTTCAAGTTCTATTCAACTTGCTTTCACTTTTGTTAACATTTGGACTTGAAATATTTATTTTTTCAATTCTCTAACAATAAGATCTGATTTTCCAGATTTATTTTCCGAAGACCATATAAGGCCTACCGGGGACACCTCTTCTAAAAAAAAAAAAGCCCTGTATAATATCTATGTTTTGGGTGTCATAGAAATGATAGTTTCAGTCCTTTACTTCTATTAATTACTCTGGCAAAAAAAA
Organism: Pardosa pseudoannulata; assembly: GCA_032207245.1. Classification (NCBI taxonomy): domain Eukaryota; kingdom Metazoa; phylum Arthropoda; class Arachnida; order Araneae; family Lycosidae; genus Pardosa; species Pardosa pseudoannulata. The sequence continues at coordinate 13,236,991 of CM063497.1, forward strand.
TTGGAAAGAACTTAGCAATAATTTCGACGTAGCTAAGAGAATTTTGAATTATCTTTCTAAATGAATTCAACGGGATTCTAAACTGCATTCACAGTATCGGGAGACTTTACAGGAGTATGAACATAAACAAATTATTGAGTGTGTACCTGATAATTCTCAGCCAAAAAACAAATCATTTTTTTACCTGTCTCATGGGGTACTTTACAATTCTGGAAAATGAAAAATTTACTGATTCCGTCATATGACGGTCTATATGCTAGTTATTTGAGAGTCATTAAGAACATGCTGCATTCTATTATTCATTTTTAAAGTAGTAAAAAGAAAGGAGTAGGAGGAAATATATCATAATTTTATTTCTCCAGATATCCAGAGATGGTTAGAGTCGAACCACAGAAATTTCAAGGATTTCTAGAGTATAAATCTTCCCAAATTTCAACCAGCATTTGTATATATATATATATATATATATATATATATATATATATATATATATATATATATATATATATATATATATATATATATATATATATATATATATATAAATATATATATATATACATATATATATAATATATAAAATACATATATATATATAATATATATATAAAATACATATATAATATATATATAATAAATATATATATATATATATATATTTATTTATTTATATTAGTGTTTCTTAAGAAATTACTTGGTAGATATTTTTATGACTCAATTTGTTAAAAAAAAATTAAATATAGTTATCTATAGGAGAAATTACTTGGTAGATATTTTTATGACTCAATTTGTTAAAAAAAATTAAATATAGTTATCTATAGGAGAAATTACTTGGTAGATATTTTTATGACTCAATTTGTTAAAAAAAATTAAATATAGTTATCTATATGAGAAATTACTTTGCAGATACTTTTACAACTCATTACTGGTCATTCCAAACTATAACACATAGTGGTTACCACTTTCAAAGTATCAAACAATAAAATATTTTGCTAGAATCTAAACTATTTTATCAGTAAACAGTAAGACTTTTTAAAAGCCCTTTAAATCATTTCTTTTACTATATCCTACAAAAGCAGGTTGATACAATTAGATTTTTATGACTCAATTTGACTCTGATTTATTAGACTTTTATGACTCAATTTGTTAAAAAAAAAAATTAAATATAGTTATCTATATGAGAAATTACTTTGCAGATACTTTTACAACTCATTACTGGTCATTCCAAACTATAACACATAGTGGTTACCACTTTCAAAGTATCAAACAATAAAATATTTTGCTAGAATCTAAACTATTTTATCAGTAAACAGTAAGACTTTTTAAAAGCCCTTTAAATAATTTTTTTTACTATATCATACAAAAACAGCTTTATATGAGTTAGTCACGAAATTAGAACAAATTTGTATAGAATATTCTTAACAAAAAATATAAACCAACCCTTAAGTTTTATCACATACATTAATGTTTAGGAACCCATTATCAGAAATATTAAGTTTTAACAAGCAAATTATTACTAAAAATCAATTTATATGAATGAAATTGTTATATGTACCAAAGAGAATGTGCAAGGATTGATTATTTTAGAGTTATGCTAGCAAAAAGTATATCATCTATGATGCATTATTTTCTTTTCAAAGGAATTTTAGGGTTTATTCAAAAATCGACATTGTTAGGCAAGCACAGATACATATTTTCAGGCAAAAAAAAAAAAATAATAATAATAATAATAAAACAATTTTTTTCTATTATTACAAGTTAGCATTAAAAATATAAATAAAAAATAAAATCAGTCAACTATATTTACATGGCTCTTGACCTTAACAAATGTCTAGATACAGATAAGCTAAAATTTTTTTATTATAACAAAAAGAAAACTTAATTGAATAAAAAACAACTAAAAATAAACTAAATACAAAACTATTTTTACAGCCGGCCAATCATTGAAAGATATATTTCAAATTTTCCCTAATTTAAAAATTTTGTAGGGGGGAAAAATCCAAAAATAACAATAAACTGAGTTTTATATTATATGTTATACATACTTTACATTTATCTTTTTAAAAAATATAGCTGTAACTTCTATAAATGGTACTGTTCATAAATGATTAATATGTAAGGAGGGATTTGTACAAACTTGAGCAAGTTATTCATCTGCTTACAAATATTGGCTCAATTAGCCCATAACTGAAAATGGAAAATATACAATGATAAAAAATAAAACATTACTTCATTATTTCATTGAACTTTTTCTTGACAGTCTTCAAAACACCTTTTAGTTTTGCGTACGTTCCTATAGAATTTGGTAAATTCTCAAAGGGAATATGGGATGAGACATTTTTCGAAAACTGATCATAGTCAGGTAACTTAACATATGGGCTATGACGGGATAATGACGGGGTACCTAACACTACTGACTTTGACTGACTTGTAGTCCTTTGGAGAGATTTATGGCACTCAGTTTCGTCACTAGATTTGATGTGTGTAGAATTAGAATCACTAATGTTAGACATTTCATTACTATCATCCTCCGATCCTATACATTCATCTTCGAGAATAAAGAAATCTTCTGGTTCTTTAGCTTCATTCAAATTGGTAGACGTATTATTACACTCAGTGTCTTGGGATGCTTCACTTGATAGATTATCATCAACACCAATACCCAGCTCCATAACTAATTTTTTCTTGAGCTCTTCAAGTTCCGCAAGAGATGGGGAAGATGTTCCAGAATTGATATCTAAAGAGGACTTGTGCTTGAAATGGTCATTTGAAGAGTCTGCAAATGACACACTGCGGTCCTCGTCAAATACTCGGAGTAATGTCGATAGCATACAGTCTTGAGATGTGTCACAGCTCTCTCCAGGTGGAGGGGGTGGAGGTGGAGGAGGAGGCTCACTTTCAGGTAAAGGTGGAACAAAGTCAATTTGGAAATTTCCTGAGTCACCATTTTCATCATCTGTAAAATTTAATAACACAATATAAACATTTTATTATTGTTTCCAATGTCAAAGCACCTTCTTTTATACAGGGTATCTGCCAAAATAAAATTTTTCAAATCTATGACTTTTCATGACTTTCCCTGATTTTGCGGATCATTTTCCATGACTTTAAAAAGCTTTCGTGAAAGTATATTTAAATTAAACTTCTGATGTACATACAAATGAAATATATGCTTTTAGAGAAATTACAGGAATTTTATCATAAAAAACTCTAAACTTACTTTAATAGTGTTAGTAAACTCACATACATAAAAATAAATTGTTGTATCTACATACCTAAGTTCAATCATATAGCAATTTTTCAATCAAAATGTTTCCAATTTGAATTCAGGGTACTTTAGTTTTATCCAGGTAACCATGAATAATAGCCAAATATAACTATATAATGTTTATATACAATATCCCTAGAGATAAACTTATATTTTGTGCAAAAATCTTAACTAATTTTTGTTAAAAAATAATTATTATTATATTAATAAAATTTTAATCCACAATTTAAGAAAAAACCAGAATAATATACATTTACCCACCCATTAAGCTTTCTTGCTTTGAGTTTCCTTGGTGAACAAATTTTACTTCGCAATAGGGTCAATAGGATAATACATAAATACCAATCTCAGTAACTTCAGCCAAATGACAAGTAAAAATGGAATTAAACAATTCAATGCATTTTTTTTTCAATCGGTAGACTTTCCATGACTTTTACTCATTTTACTTGAAAAATCAAGACTTTCCATGACAAAATTAATCCATTGTATAAATCCACGATTTTCCATGACTTATCAGGTGCGCAGAAACCATGCAAATAGCAAAGCTTTAAAAAATGCACTTCCAAACAGAACTTAAAAACTTTGTAACAGCAAAATTCTTATTAACTAGTTTGTAAAATTCTATTAATTTTTCTTACATTGATTTATAATTAATGTTTAAAAAATACAGTATAAGTCTAATTTTTTAGGAAGAAAAACAAATAAAAGGAGTGAATGGCCCAAAGAAAAAAAGGCGGGAACAGGCGAAAAAAAGGAGTAATGCCGTGAAATAAGGAAAAAAAAGGAGAGTTGCAGTGTCTGCACAGATAGTCTGCAGACTATACGTGCAAAATTACAGTACTTGCTTTTTTATACCTTAGTGGAATATTTTGAAGAATATTTTAGGAATTTCTAGAATTAAAAATAAAATTTAAAATTGCTGTAGTGCTAACATAGTAAGCTTCATTAAATTTTAATACTATTTATTTAAATTTTAAAAATAAAATGTTCTGATCTATCAAACATTTATAGAGTTACTAAAATTATGAAAATATAGAAATTTCATGAAAAGTCTCAAAAACAGAGAAAAAAATTGAACAAACCTGAATTCTCAATTTCCATATCTTCTTCATTTCGTTGCTGTTTAAAAGGTCTGTCACTTTTTAAAGTTAACTTTCTTTTTCTGCTTGGCTGTACATTCTAAAAATTAAAAGAATCGAAAAATCAAAGAAAGTTGAAACTCATAAATCAAAAATCAGAAAAACGAAAGCAACGCATAATATTTAACAACTTATACTACATTTAAGAAAGTACTAAGACATCTGTTTTATAAATGTTTATCTCATCTATGCTTATTTAAAAATGCTTGGATATAAAACAAAAGCAAAATTAAATGCAATTCCCTTGCATTATTATTCTTTATCAGCACCCACTATGAAATAAACTACAAATACTTATGTATCAAGCAGGGTTGTAATTTTGACCGGCCAAAACTGATTTTGACCAGGACACTGGATAAAAGTGGTTTTAACTGTCCAAAACTGGTTAAAAATGGCCAGAAGTGGTCAGAATTGTTATAAATAGTGTTAAATGGTTTTAATCCCCTATATAATAATAGCCTAAGTTGTCTGTCCACGAATTTTTGAAGCAGTTGTACCTGGAATGGGTACAGGCATCCATATTGTATTTTATTTTTACGAGTTAGGGTTAGCAAAATTGAAAGCGAGTTGTAAATTCACCCATTCTCCCTTTTCAGGTGTTTAGTGCTATTATTTCAAGTCTTATCCTTCCTCTTACTCTATACGAAATTCATTCTTGATAGGATGGCAAAGGCGGAGAGTAATATTTAAATTTCTGGACTGTTTCTACTTGAACCTTCATATACTCTAATTAGTTGGCTCACAACGTGCAGGTGTTGTACGCTTCGTAGGATGTCCATTCACTTGATCGTCGTACTTCTAGGGTTGACGGTTCTATCACCGATGCATCCAATTTTTTTTCATGTCTAATAAATTTAATATTTTCTTTTTCTTTTAAATTCTTATTCCGAAAGTTGTTTTAGTATTTTTAAAATAAATTTTTACTATTTTTTCAACTTTTTATAATTTTTATTTTATTAAATTCACGTATTGCTTTACAGATGTCCCTGGCCACATAAACATTTCATGTTGTGTATCCTTAAACTTTCTTCTCGTAATGTAATAATAGCCTAAGTTATCTGTCTTCGAAGTTATGAAGCTTTTAGACCTGGAATGGATAGAGCGTCCATATTGGATTTTTGACGAGTTAGGGTTTGCAAAATTCAAAGCGAGTCAAGTTTATCTTTTCCAAAACTATAGATCCGATTCTGAAGTAAATTGGTATGAATAAGCTTCGTATCACAGCTAAAAATACTGTCCTCTTTAAAATGTTCGAAATCCACCCAGTCCCCTTTTCGAGCGTTTAATGCCATTATATCAAACCCCATTTTAAGAGCAAGCGATTAAATTTATCACATAATAAATAGGAAAAAATAACAATTTTTTTTCTAGCATTATGACTTCATTCCTTTAACCATTTTATTTAATAATTTCTTATTTTAAATTATTTAAATGTGTTATGCATTATTTCCATACGTTTTATCACTCTAAATCAAATGATTCATGCAAGTCATGATTTTAGCGTCAAATACAAAAAGGTTAAAAATTTTGTTTAAAACAACTCAACATTGCTTTTTATTCAAGAAAATCTATAAATTAGATTTGAATACATACAATACATTAATTTTATAATCACAATTTTCTGCATATATTAACGATGTTTCGAAATATGTACATAGCTAAATTAGAGTATCTACGCAAAAATTGTGAAGAAAAAGAAAAAAAGAGATGTGTGCTTTGACGTAAATTACTTTAATGTATTAAATGTACATTTCAGTACAAATGTAGATTTCAGGAACTTCTTTACGACTTTTTAAAATCACTAAATTCTGGAAACCATATGACTAATTACATTTTAATAAGAAAAATAAGATTAGCACATCACATTTTTGTCTTTTAAAATATTTTGTTATTAATTCAGATTTTCCTTTTTCAACAACAGACTTTTGCTGTGATACATCATGAAAAAAGTGACTGTTTACTTAAAAAAGTTACAAAAACTGATCAATTGTAAAATAAGTGACTAAAGCTGAGAAAAGTGACGGAATTGCAAGCTTGTAGAATCCCAAGAAAATATTGATCAGGATTGTTTCACCATTGTGTCAAAACTACAAAAAATGTCCAGTCTAAAAGTTTTGTATCAAAAACTCCCAATGGATTACTTTCCGTAAGGTATGTAAATAAAACTAAAAGTACTTCAAATTCTCAATCTCTTGTATTGTGTAAAGAAATTTTCTTAGTCTATTTTCATAAAACCTGTGTATCTCGAATTTTTTTTTACTCCCAAGAGGTTCGACATAGACAGGTTTGACTGTATACTATACCTGTTCCACAAATATAAACGTATGATGACCCCGCACTTTAGGTTTATGAAAAGCCCCAAAAATTCTCGCCTTACACAAAAAAATATACAGTACCTCATTGGTTTCTTTAAAAAAAATTTTTCAAATTCTTTTTTTTTGCATTTTTATTTGATATCATTTATTGAGATGTGCCATGACAAATTTCAGATATATTTAGCATGCTGTCAAGCAAAAAACGGTTAAGAAACAGAATAGTATACTAATTTATACAGTCCACCATTAAAAGCTTTTCAAAAATCTTAATTCAATATTTTACTATGACAACAAATGGAAGCGGGGAAGTATTTAAACACTTTAAAATATAAATTTACTTACTGGCTTTGGCATATACTGTTCAACAAAACACCTTAACTGGTGTGTCTGCAAAGATGGAAGACCAAGTTCCTCAGATTCCTATACAAATGAAAAATAAATCTTTTTAATGAAATAAAAGAATAATAATTAAACATTAATACAGAATAAGCTTGTTATAAACAGAGTTCCCACTCTTTTTCCAGAACAAAAATTAAGGACTTTTAACAACTTTCCAAGGACCATAGCAAGTTTTTATAAGGGCTTACTTGAAATACATGACATAACGGCATAAACCCTATCTCTTGAGGAACGTATTTTAATTCTTATGAACCAGACAAGGCATGTCCAATAAATGCCCTACAATATTTCAGAATTAAGTTTTTAAAAATACTTAAAACTAATATAAGATAAATCTGATGAAAGCTAATTTTGAAAAATGTACATCTAAAATTTTTTGAGTGATCAAACTAAAAATAAATTGTGAATAAAAGCAACGTTTAAAACAGTACTTTCTGAGAGTTTAAATATATATATATATATATATATATATATATATTTATATATATATAATGTATATACTAGCTGATTATACCCGCCGTTGCCTGGGAAAGAAGAAAGTTTTAGACTTTTCTATTACATTCAATACAAGGAAAATTAAACTTCCATAAGTAGTTGAAATATCTACAAACCCCCATCCTCCATGCTTCGTTTAATTAAAATCTGCATGACTGTTAGCTATTAGGAAAAGGTAGCTAACTTTATACTTTAAACCTTTTAAGTATACGAAAGATTATTTATCAAATAAGTAACTAAGAAAAACTATCATATAAAAAAAACTAACAGGAAATCACAAGTTGATGGAGAAATGGATTGCATTCTAATTTAAAAATTAAGGAGTTTTTAAGGATCTTTGATGAAAATGAAGTAGATTTAAGGGCCCTTAAAAATGAAAGCTGAAATTAAGGAGTTCTTAAGGACTTTTAAGGACCGTGGGAATCCTGATAAAATATAAAGAACCATAAGTTTTTCACATTTTCAACCTCTAATTAATTAAAAAATTATTTGGTGAAATTAAAGGTCCTCTATCAGAGTAAATGATAAATATTAATGTATCTAAAATATATATGCACATATATGGAAGTAGTTTAAGTAATGGTAAAAATCAAAGTTTATGGGGAATAGCTATAAGGTATTTTGCTGGCTATACCACACAGTACCATTTTAGGTTAAATATTTGCATAATGTAACAAGAATTATATAATTAATAATCTTATTCCATAAATTTAATTTCCATTTTTTTTTAATATAGAAGGTTATTCAAAATAAATAATCCAATTTCAAAATTCTATATTTATAAAAATAAATGACATAGAATGGTAAATAATACAAAGGAAAAATATAGGAGCTTCCTAAAATAAATTGTGAATAAAAACAACATTTAAAACAGTACTCTCTGAGGGTTTAAAAATGACTCATATATATATATATATATATATATATATATATATATATATATATATATACTAGTTGATTATACCCAAAATTGCATGGGAAATAAGAAAGTTTTAGACTTTTCTATTCCATTTAATGCAAAGAAAATTAAACTTCCATAAGTAACTGAAATATCTAGAAACCCCCACCCTCCATGCTTCGTTTAATTAAAATCTGCATGACTGTTAGCTATTAGGAAAGGGCAGCTGACTTTATACTTTAAACCCTTTCAGTATGCGAAAAATTATTTATTTGTTAAATAAGTTTTCTAGTTTGTGACCATAGAAAATACTAATAAATTGAAAGAATTTTCATAATTTTTTAAGGATATCAAGGAAAGGAATTCTGAATTACTACAGTAATACACGGAAAACATATATGTATTTGAAGATTTTCTTTACTATTAATATTGCACTTTTGGCTAGAAAATGTAAAAGAATGTTATGAACATAAACAAATATTTTACATATTCTTGATATATATATTCTTTGAACATTACTTATCACCTGTACTAGCGTTCTTAGTACCAGTTTTGGGCAAATATAACTCTGAACTTACAAAACTAGAAAGTTAGGAGAATACGGCTAAAACTGATAGGAAGTGAAGAAAGCGGATCACATCAATGGAGAAATTGATTGCATTCTAATTTAAAAATTAAGGAGTTTTTAAGGACCTTTGACAAAAATTAAGTAGTTTTAAGGGCCCTTAAAAATGAAAGCTAAAATTAAGGAGTTCTTAAGGACTTTTAAGGACCGTGGGAACCCTGATAAAATAAAATTATTCATTCCAATTTGAACTGAAAACCATTATTTTTAGCAAAACAAAAACTGGAATTAATCAGTATATTTTTTCAGCTAAACCAAAAAAAAAAAGAAAAAAAAAAAAAAAAAAAAAAAAAAAAAAAAAATTAACTCTCATGAAGCATAAATTTGCGAACTTACACAATGAATTTCTATACAATCAATGAAAAGTGACACTTTTTTAAACGTATTTGCTAAGAGTTTTTGTAGTTGTGCCATCATACATGTAACAAATAGAAGCTAGTTGAGCACTTAAAAACATTTTTTGCTATATCCATGTATTACTTATATTTCTGAGATGTTTCTAATTTCAAGATCAAGGTCAAGATAATTGGGTTTAACAGAGTACCTAGCGAAGTGTAAGGTCTTCTCTTTAACCTCCGAACGTAAGCAGATCAAAACATAAATTTAAGCCTCTAGGCAAAAAGTGATCCAAACAAAAATTTAATACACTCCCGCTCACAAGGAAGTGAGGAGGTGAGAACATTCTCATAAAAAATTATGAGTAAACAACGCGTTGTCTAATTAGGGGATAGTTAGACTGTAACCTTGACAATGACCATTCGGTACGGTTAACAGCAATACATAGATTCAACAACATGAAGCTCAGAAATTATATAAAATAGGTAATACAATAATAAAAATAGGGACATTAAAAAGTTGCAACTTGGTACGGCAAATAAAAATAAACAAAAAGTGACAGCACTAACAAAAAGATATATTTTTGGTTTTTTATAAAATTTTAAAATTTTTATTAAGTATTTTTCAGTTTTTTAAAATTTTTATAAACATAAAACAAGGCAAAATATTACGTAAAACAAAAAATATACGAGAACAAAGTAGCAGAATGATACGATACCCAAAATATTGGAAAATGAAAAAATTAAAATAAAATAAGCCAAAAAATGAAGAAAATGGTACTTCACCATAAAACATAGCAATTAACAATTAATTAGGCAGTAAAACATAAAAACATAATTTTAGGAAAATTTACAGGTTGTGGTCGTTGCTGGGGACAGAACCATCAACCTCAGGATTGTGAACGAATGAATGGACATGCTACCAAGCATGCCACTCATGCTTAATGAATTGCATAAAAATAGCAAAGTTAACAAATGCAAGAAAAGTTTCAATCACCTCTCCTTCCTTTAGAAGGAGGAAGGACCATGTCAGGACGAAATAAAAATGCTCTAGGCCTTTTTGCCGAGCTTGGAACAGCAGGATTATACACAGGAAGATTGTGAAGTATAGGATTCTGAATAAAATCAATGCTACAGTGAAAGCGTAAAATAAGTCTTTTGAATTCAGGGAGAACAGGCCTGACTTTAAGAGTAGTATAAATTGTATCATTCCTTACTTACCAAGGAGCAGAAACACATTTTTTAAAGACAGAATTTTGAATAACTTTAAGACTCTTGAAGTGAGTAAGAGCGGCAGTTTCCCAAACAGGACAACCATAGGTCATAATGGATCTGATGTAAATTTTGCATAACAATAACTTTGTTTTCGTATGCAGGCGACTTCAATAATTGAGATATAAATTTAGAGTGCCAATTGCAACCTTCATTTTTCGAACAATGTTTTCGATATGAAGCCTCCAATTTAATTTGGAATCTAGGATAACACCTAGGTACTTATATGAAGATTCCCAGGGAATATCTTCGTCGTAGATTTTAAAGTTATTGTGATCAATAAAATTAAAAACATTCTTCGTAGTGAAAATCATTGCAGCACATTTAGCTGGTTTTACCTTTATGCGCCAGCAATATGAAAATATAACATTTTGAAATCAAGTGATTTATTCTGAATAACCCTGTAATTTGATATTAAAAACAGTGTTGGGCATTAATATTTAGTAAATATTTATAACACAGCTACTTTTAATAAAAAAACGACAGTTAATTACATTATAAGGCAAAAGATTAAATTATACAAGTCATCAAGCACATAATTTTTTAGAAAACACTTACATCGATCATATCTGGGGGCAGAGGAACATTAAAACCTGGGTAGTCAATCAATTTATCTGGATCATATTGCACTAGAGGGAAGTAATATTTTATAAGCAATGTTTCAAAATAAATCTTAAAGTCTAGTATCACAGATCAAATTTAAAGAAAAATATGAAGTCTTCACATATTCAAGCCAACAACTTCATTTTACCAGCACTTAAATATAAATTTAAAAATATTTTTAAAAATGTTAATCATTCAAACTCACTGTAAAACACAAATATATATTATACATAAACTGTTTAAGGCAAATTTAGAAATGAAATAACTCTGAAAATATAGCAAATGAATAACAAATATTTTAATCAAAATGTTTATGAGAAGCTTTCACTAATTTATTTCAAGACTGTTAGATACTATATTAAATCTAGTTTTCTGTATTAGCAAATGGCTCTAAAGTCAATTCGAACTGTAGTATTTATATTTACATTATCTATAACAAGATTAAAATAAATATACAGTGGACTCTGCTTAATGTGATCGTGGTTAATATAATCAATCGCTTATTGTTATTAAAATCACTTGGTCCCGGTTTTCTCTATTCATTTGTATATTAAAATTCTCCCTTTAAGTAATCGTTACATCAAGGTTCAGACTCTTTCCTCAGAAAAAAATTAAGCACTTTTTAAGCACCTTAATTTTCATTGTACTATGATCAACCTACAGCTAAAGCTTAAAAATTGAAGCTTACCATGAGCTTTATGACTTGTAAAATGACATTGAACAATATACATAGATCAATTTAATAATTTTATTAAACACAATTGTTAATATCTCATATTTTATGTTAAGACATCTTTCTTCACAAACATAAATTTTACAACAGCAATAGTCCTTATTGATCAAATGCTCCCCCCCTCCCTAAAAAAAATCTGAAATATTTGTAAAAATAAGAAAGTACTATATGTGGTGGAAGATCAACAAATTTCACATCATAGCAACAGTACTTTTAGAGCAACATAGATGTAAAATAAGATTAAAAAAAAGTACTTCTGTATTATAAACAGGTAAATATAATATTCACACAGAGAGAGAGAGAAAAGAAGATGCAGTATCTACACTATAAATGTTTTAATTAATTATGACATACTCAAAACAAGATTCAAGAAATTATCAATGCTATTTTAAAAATGTAACTGAAGAACTATTTCCATTCATAATAGATGATGAGAACCAAAATATATAGGGAGGGGTAAAAAATAAGAGAATATATCTAATTTTGAAGTTCAATTTTCTTTTTTTCTATACATTTTTTTAATTGGTCTAACTCTTCTTTCTCATCTTTAGCTTTGTTGAATCGATTGACGATTAATTACCAAGGGAAATAAAACTTCAGCAACCGATATTTGGATAAAAGTAAGCACTTTTTGAGCACTCAGAAAAAATTATAAATTTTAAGGCTACGAAAAGAAAATTAAGCACTTTTTAAGGACTTATTAGGGACCTTAAAAATGGATCTACAAAATAAGCACTTTTTAAGGATTTTAAGCACCCGGCCGAACTATGTACATCAGTTAATGTTATCAATTTCCAAACTAAATGGCAAAGGAATATTCACAATGTATTCAGAAGGAGCCCATTCTTTACTTTCGCTTCGCTGTTGTTTGAATTTCCGAGAATTCTCCCTCTTCCACCTAGGGAAACGAAAAATGAACAATGGGGAATTACACTTGTTCAGAATTTTGCTTGCTTACATGCAGTTTGTCGATAGGGAATCCAGAAAGTGAAATCATTTAACATTAAAACAAAAGATCAAAATTTTAATGTGGTTATGGCAGGTTGCCAAAAATGAGTCAGAGCAACATATCTCAGCCTCTATTGTGCAAAATTTTGAAAACTCGAGATGATCTTACTAGAAGAAATAGACAAAATAAAAATATGGAGACACATTCCAGTAGCTTCTACATTAACAGAATATGAAGTCTGTCAGATTGTCATAAGAAAATAGACGAATAATGGAACTGATGAGTTACATGAATAATTCCTTGATATCAAGCACAACACCGCTATGATGACTTTAAAAAACACTATGATTACGAACAATTTATCAATAAGCTTTTTAGAAAAAATTGTAGACAGTTAATAAATGATCATTTTTTTAATTATATATAAATTCTTATGTGTTAAAAGATAATACATGGTACATAAATATAAGGTGTGAATTAAAGGGAAAGTAAATTTATCTAATTTTACATATCGTTTATTGTTATCAATCGGTTATTCCTATGAAAATCACGGTGTCTGAAACTGATAACATTAAGCGGAGTCCACTGTATAAATAAGAAAGATAAAATTTTTATTAAATAAGTACCACATAATACTAAATGTACCTTTGAATTAGTTTGTTCATTTGGATAAAAAAAATTTTTTTAAAGGGTAAATTTTTCTCTTAAACTGTAATTAAATGGCTAAATTATATTACCATAATAACACTGGAAAAGTCAAATATTTACCCACAAACACATGCTAATTACAAATACTTTTTATTAAAAGAAAAAAAATAGTACCTCTCATTTGAGGTAAGTCCACATCACCATCTGCATCCCCGTCTTCTTTTATAGCTTTTGAGAAATAAAAGAAAATTATTATGAGCATAAAGAGTATAAAGAAAAACATTCAATGGCGGTAAAAAATCACAAGCATCTTAATTTCAAACACATGCCCTCTAAAATGGATCACTAACCAATTCATGACAGTTAATTATGGCACCGTATCATAACTTAAACATTGCTGCAATGTATATATGAATATTTATTTCATACATACACACACAATACAATATATATATATATATATATATATATATATATATGTATGTATATACATATATATATACATATAAAATACATAAGTATATACATATATATATGTATAAATAATGTACCTACATAATATATATATGTATAAAGTATATATATATAAAAAAATATATATATATAAATATATATTTTTATTATATATATAATATATATATACATATATTACACATATAAATATATATATATATATATATATATATATATATTATATATATAAAATATATATATATATATATATTATGTATACATATATCATCTAGTATATTATAATATATATATATATATATTACATAATATAAATATAAAATGTATACATTATATATATATATATATATATATATATAAATATGTATAAAAAAAATATATATGTATATATATATACATTATATATACAATATGTATGTAATATATATATATATACATATATTATATATATATATAATTATATATTATATATATATATATATAAATATATATTAAAAATATATATATATATATATATATATATATGTATATATATTCATATATATATATATTATATATATATATATATGTATATATATATATTTATATAAATATAAATATATATATATATATTATATATATATATACATATAAATATATATACATATATAATATATATATGTATATATATATATATATATATACAACATATATATACATATATAAATATATATGCATTTATATACATTATATGTATATACTGTATATATATATGTATACGTATATGTATATATATATATATATATATATATATATATATATATATATATATATATATATATACATACACACATAGAGAAAGTAATTCATAATTTTTTATTAGTACTTTGTATTTTATAGAATGGCATAGCCATTGGAGGGTAAGCATATAAGTAAAAAAGAATGACTTTTAAATACCTATATTAATTGGATATAAAAGAAAATGTTCTAAAAATTTAACTTTAGATAGTTTTAAAATATAAATTTGATAGAGAGCACCAACATCCCTGAGACAAAGTGGTAAAAATCACAATTAAATAAAAAAAACATATCAAATAGATTTTTTTTTAAAATTAAATCAGATTTATGATTTTTTGTTGCAGAATGAGGACATTTGAATTTCACAATATAGAAATTTTTTTTCGGTTTTCCGTGAGATTAATTTCGTTTTCAGTTAACTCAAAATCATATGGTTTTCCCATGTAGACACACAATTTTACAATCTGACCTAAATCCATAAAATATACAGCTGAACTCATACAAGTTGGCATGTATGTAACTCACATATTCTTAGGGAGAAAAAAAATTTAAAGCAAACTTGTAATTTGAAATTTCTTCCCTGATAAAGTCCCACTATCTAATAAAAAATTTCTTTCAATTCTTTTATAAAATTAATTTCAGATAGTAATTTATCTTTAAATAAATTTATATGATTTAATAAAAACAAATAAATTTCTATGTATTTAAAACTCAGAATTATTCTTTTTTTTGTCTTTAAGGTGTTCAGGTTCAGTCAGTCTTAGATTAGTTTGGAGAACTCTTGTCTCCTGTTTTGCAAAACAAGGGATAATGAGACCAGGATCTACTGCTTAACCCTCTAAGCGGTTCGCACGTACAATTCCGCCAGTTGTCACGTACAATTTTCGACCTCCAAAATTGTTCCGAAAATGGATGTAGTGTACATTTCTGCTAGTGCTTTCCCCCATGGAGGTTTGAGGTAGGAGGTTCAGGTCGATTGTTTAGGAACTGCACCCCTCTTTGACTCACATTTATTGAGGGATTCACCCCCTACTCCCTGATACACAAAGAAGCTGATAGCTTCTTATGGCTTTGTAAATCTCTATTTCGAAGTATTTCGTTTGAGGTAACACATGTATCTCTAATTGCACCACTTAAATATCTTGGATGACTTTAATAAAAGAATATAAACAATTCTTTCAAAGAATATTTTTATTTGTACTTTTAGAATCCATTATTTCTTATGGAATGATCTTCGAGACTTGACGAGCTTTATGTGTATTAAAAATTAACAATCTATAATGTCTATTTATATATCTAGTTATAACCGGAAGTAAAGGGACAATACCGAGGTTGGGTTTCCCGTATTCCAATCTAGTCGACAAAGGGTGAAGTAAAAAATCATAGAACACTTTTGTCACTGACACAATAAAACTTTAGCGTATTTTTGGAGACTTTTTCTCCTCTGTGTGTTCCACTCGGAGGGTTAAAGCCAATTCCACATAGCTATTCACATCCATGTCACAGTAGGATTCAAGCCCACAAACTCTGGTACCAAAGATCAGTGCCTAACCATTCAGACATTGTACATAGGGTTGCAAAAAACCCACCTACCTAGAGAAACCCAATTAAACCTACTGTGAAGTGGGTTTTATTAGGTTTTTTAGAAATTGGTGATATTTTTATTTATTTTCAAAAACTTATCATATATAACTGTTTTACCCTCTTTCAGTTTTAAATAACTATTCTTTGGAAATATGTATACAGTCTATCAAAATCCAGAAAAATATTTATCTATATCTATGGTAAATCCAATATAACAATTTGGGAAAAAAAATTATCTATGAAATCCATAAAGAAAAGGCCAAACGTTGGCCAATTGGTTAGGGTGTTGGCCTTTGGTACCGGAGTTCATGGGTTCGAATCCCATTGTGGCATGTATGTTCATAGCCGTTCGGAATTGGCTTTAAGTTGTAGGTCCTGGTCTCATTAGCACTCCAAACCTAACCATAAAGAAAAGGGCAAGATTTCCTGTGTAAAATACAGAATTATTTGACCGTAAGCCATAGTATAATTACAAGGTTTTCACAAAGATTTTAATTTATTCAAAAGAAATACAGATCCTCCAATACATCATATATCATCCTCATCAATCAGGTTATTAGTATTACCATTTTTTCAGTCTCAAAATCTAGAGGGTTAACTAACTTTAATGATTGTTGTATTCCTAATCTGTTTCTAAGTTTCGACCAAACCAACCCACATGTAGAGAACACTCGCTCCAGTGATGCAGAGCTAGCTGAGCACTTGTTTAGGGCTACCATAAAACAGCAAAAATTTATCATATCCCCATCCCTAACACGCATTTCAATAAGTTTCCACCACTATGCTGCACTAATTTTTTTAATTACATCAGTACTAAACATATCTTGAGGAAATATTTTGGGGTCTTATAATTTATAATTCATGAGGGGAATTAACCATTTATTTATTTAAGGGTAGAAAGAATAGATAAAATTAATTTGTTATCTGCCAAATATTTATTTAAAAATTTTTTAAACAATTTTCTTTACCCTGTGATTTTAAATGATCATTTTCTTTTTTTAAAATATATAAAAACTAACTATAAAAATATGCTTAGAAAATAGTTTTAATTTATAAAAAAAATAACTTATTTATTTAAGGGTAAAAGAATAGAAATAAAATAAATCTACATAAAAATAAAATTTTTCAAATATATTTCAATTTAGCAGATCATTTTCCATGACTTTAAAAAGCTTTCGTTAAAGTATATATGAATAAAACTTCTGATGTACATACAAATAAAATATATGCTTTTAGAGAAATTACAGGAATTTTATCTCAAAAAAATACTATAAACTTACTTTATAAGTGTTAATAAACTCACATAAATAAATTGTTGTATCTACATACCAAATTAATCATATAGCCATTTTTCAATCAAAATGTTTCCAATTTGAATTCAGGGTACTTTGGTATTATCCAGGTGACCATGAATAATAGCCAAATATAACCCTATAATGTTTATATACAATATCCCTACTAATTTTTATTAAAAATAATTATTATATTAATAAAATTTTAATCTACAATTTAAGAAAAAACCAGAATAATATACATTTACCCACCCATTAAGCTTTCTTGCTTTGAGTTTCCTCGATGAACAAATTTTACTTGGCAATTTGGTCAATAGGATAACACATAATTAACAAACTCAGTAATTTCAACCAAATGACAAGTAAAAATAGAATTAAACAATTCAATGCATTTTTTTTAATCAGTAGTTTAGCGGATGCATGATTTTCTATGACTTTTACTCATTTTACTTGAAAAATCAAGACTTTCCATGACAAAATTAATCAATTGTCTAAATCAATGATTTTCCATGACTTTCCCGTTGCGCGGAAACCATGTCCTTAGTTAAAATAACGTTCAAATATGTGGTATATGTCAATATATAACATCTTGCTTTGTGATGCCGAGTCAATTGTTTTATAGCCTTCACACTGATTTATTTGTATTAATTAATTTATAATTTCTAAAATATTACGTTAATAAAAATATTATCAGTTTTAGCAATTTAATGTTTTCTTAAATATGGTACTTCCCCTGCCCTCTCTTAATAACCGACCCCAATAAAACCCACCCAGGTTGGGGTTTTCTTTAAAAACCCAGGGGTTTTGCAACTCTAATTGTACAGCCACAAAAGAATTAATGACTAATGAAAAACAAAACTTACCTTTTCCTTCAGAATCATACAGAACCATTCCTGAACTTTCAACAGCTGCCTCACACAACCAACCAGGTGGGTAATCAAGAATTCTCATAAGGTACACATACGGTGGTATTTGATTCTTCCTAATACCAAGAGCTTCTCTCAATTCATCACTGGAAACATAATTAACATCTATTATTTGTTTTATGTTTATTTTTTCATTTCACAATATGTAAACATTTTATAAAAATAAAAAAAATAAATCAGGGGTAATTGTGCCGCTAAGTAAAAAGCCCTAAAATTTATATCATTCGTAATAAAAAAAATCTGGAACTAAAAAAAAGTTAGTAACAAATAACAAATAATTGCATGTTACTAATTATGTATTATGATTTAATAATGTTTATAATTATGTATAATTAATTTTAAAATTACTAATAATAAAATTATATACTAATTATATTTTAATATTAATTTAATCTATGTCTAAAAAAAATTATTTTTTATAAAATCGACCAAATAAAATTTATAAAATACTTGAAATCCAGATAAAAAATAAATTATTTCCAAACATTTTAATATATTAAAAGGAATTAATGAATCCCTAAATTGAATTTAAAATCTAAAAAAAAAAATATAATCTAGACAAAACCTTTTTGAAAAATGTCATCTAAGCTTTTTGATGATCAAACTTTTAAATTGTAATAAAAAAAATATAATATCTTTATTTAAATGACATTATATAAAATAAATATAATATATATTTATTATATATAATTACTAAAATATCTCATTTATTTCGAGAGAAATTTGCTTTTCTATACATTAATGCAAGAAAATATAACCAAACACAGAAGTAAAATATTACCCCCCCCAACACAAAACCATGCAAGGTAAAATCTGCATGATTTTAGCTATTAAAAACAATCAAAACCGTTTGTATGCAAAGATTCTATTGGTCAAATAATAATAACTAAAAAAACTGTCCCATAAGAAAAATAGGATATTGATATATGCATTGATAGAAATTTACATTCCAATTTAAAAATTATTTTTAAGGTGACAAAAAATTAAGAAGTTTTAACTATAAAAATCTTTTACTTAAGGTAAGGAACTGCCTGATGGATTTTTTTAATAAATTGTGACTGTTTACTTTTAACAATTAAAATGATAATCAACTTATGGAGAATCTCACTCAAAAAACAAATATCATCTTTTTTGATTTTTAAATTTTAATGTGAGATTTTATTTTCGATAAAATCTGTTTTCTGGTACAATAAGCACTAGATAAAAATATAACCAAACACAGAAGTAAAATATTAGAAACCCACACACACAATAAAAGGATGCATCCTAAATGCTACTTTTACTTAAACAATCAAAATTTTGAAGGTAAAGCTTATTGAGCAAATCACTTAAAAAAAAAAACTAATTACAAAATGCCTTATAAATCCTTCACATTACTTAGAATTGAAATGCCATAATAATTTTGAATTTTATCACAAATTTTTGTATTTTGTTTTTGTGAATCTGCTACCCATTGTCATAAAAATGAGTTTAACAGCTGTTTTTTTTTTAGCGCTGAAGACTAAAAAAAACAGATTGATAAAAAATTTTGAATAATTTATTTTTTTCTTTTAACAATTTTTAGGCATAAATTTTTTCATGTGTTTATAAATATATTAAAAAATTATGTGAATTCCATAAAAATTCCAAAATATTAGTTCTGAGATTAATCGCACAATCACCCATATATAAACAATGCAAGGGAAAGTCATTTTTTCCCATGAATGTTTATCTGTGCAGTAGTCATTTTTTTCTTCAAAAAAAAGATTATAATGATTAGCATAAAAATGAAAACAAACCAAAAAAAAAAAAACATGTGATACTCAATTATTAATTTATTAAACCTTTCTAATTGCCAAGTTTTTTTAATAATCGCCAATTATTAAAATATACTAGAAAAATGTTTAAACTTATCTTCATGAAATTTTTAAAAAGTTTTGTCCAAAAACTGTTCTTTAAAATGCTTTAAATTCACAATTTCCGGTTCCGAAGTCGCTACTTCCGTTTTGTTTTGACAGCTGTCACTGATGTTTAAACAGCTGTTAACTTTACTTTAAAATGCCGTAGAGACAAAACAAAAACAGATTTAGAAGCCTAAAAGTTGAAATTTTACAATATAAAAATAAAAAAACTATGATTTTTGGTATAAAATGATGTTTTTAACATAGACGGATAATTTAATTAAAATTACCATGGTGAAAATTTTCAATCCAAAAGATATTTAAAAAAAACACAGAATTCTGGAGTACCCCCAGTGCACAATCACCCCTGACAGATAAATGTAACAATGAAAAGGGAAAAAGTTTCAAAATATAAGAACAGCATATATTGACAAATACATTACCTTATTACACCTGGTTTAAAGTCATTTTCATTTTTTCCATGAACATGATATCGCCTTTAAGGAGTAAAAATAAATATTTTAACTTATTTAAAAAAATATATGAATTCTAGAACAAAACATTTATTACAAGACTTAAAAGAAGATATACACTAAAATGGTACATTAAAATAATACTACTTATAAAGATTCCAGGGTTAATAGTGGCAGGGAATGCAATTTCAGCTTTTAGTAAATTCAAGAAATAATTATTTAGGCAACAATTATAGGCAGAATTGTGATATTTAATAATGAAGGAAAAAAACTCACAATATATACATACATTAATAATATATATTGCAGGAACTTTATATAGCAAAACTAAATATTAAATTGTGTACTGAGTAACTATTATTTGATTAATAACAGAGTTCTCGCTCTTTTTCCCAAACTAAAATTAAGGACTTTCTAAGGACCAAAATAATTTTTTATGAGGACTTATTTGAAATACACAACATAATGGCATAAACCTTATTTTCTAACGAACATAATTTAATGATTATGAACCAGACGAGGCTTGTTTAATAAATGCCCTACAATATTTCAGAATTAAGTTTTTAAAAATGTCTAAAAATTTATATAAGATAAATCTATTAGGCAAAAACTAATGTTGAAAAATGTACATCTAAAGTTTTTTGAGTGATCAAACTAAAAATAAATTGTGAATTAAACAATATTATAATCAGTACTTCCTGAAAGTTTAAAAATGACTGATATATACATATATATCAGTCATTTTATTTTATATTATATATATTTATATATATATATATAGACATATACTAGCTGATTACACCTGACGTTGCCTGGGAAAGAAGAAAGTTTTAGACTTTTCTATTACATTGAATGCAAGGAAAATTAACTTCCATAAGTAACTGAAATATCTACAAACCCCCATCCTCCATGCTTCATTTAATTAAAATCTGCATGACTGTTAACTATTAGGAAAGGGAAGCTGACTTTATACTTTAAATATTTTAAGTATACGAAAGATTATTTGTCAAATGAGTAACTAAGAAAAAAATTGTCATATAAGAAAACTGATAGAAAATCATATGACGATGGCAGATCTTGTTGATGGAGAAATTGATCACATTCCAATTTAAAAATTAATGAGTTTTTAAGGACCTTTGACAAAAATTAAGTAGTTTTATGGGTCCTTGAAAATTAAAAAGCTAAAATTAAGGAGTTCTTAAGGACTTTTAAAGATCATGGGAACCCTGTTTGTGGGTTTGAACTTCACTGTTGTCATGCATATCCATAATCATTCAAATACAACTTTAAGCAATAAATTCCAATCTCATTAGCCCTCATGCAGAAAAAACAGCAAACTGTAGAGTGCTAATGAAATCAACCTAACTATCTAGTGTTCAAAATCAGTGCCTTATAGGGTGCCTATTGTTAGAAATTGTCTTCAAACCAAACTGAAATATCTAAAGCACTGCCTTTCAGGGTGTTTACTGTCAGAATTGATATTTTCCTGTACTAAAGGACACAATTTAAGATTGCACTACTTGCTACTACCAATTCGTTCTGCTTTATGGGTTGCATTTTACTTTCATGGTTTATTACCATATGGTACGATGTTTTCATGACGTGTCGCAAGTTGTACTTTTGTTTACATTTGGATCATCGGCCTTTCGTGCGATGTGCTTTCCCCCCACCCTTCTTCCAATTTTGATGATTTGAACAATGGACACCCAGCACATAGTCTGCGACTGAAGAAATTTGTTTTTTTAAAACACAGATAGTCTGCAGACTGTACGTACAAAATTACGGTAATAGTAATTTACTGCAATTAACAGAATCAGATGTGAATATTAATTAAGTAAATTTTCATTTTATCTCGAATACTACATAATACTTAAAGCATTTTATTTATAGAATAATATTATTTCCAAAATTCACTTGCTTCTTATCGCATTTTCCAAGCCACAGATATCTGTTGGCCATTTTTATTATAGAAGTAACATATAGGTAGGCCTCCATGATTGGTCTGCCCCCTTAAGAGGTATCGTATGGGAACTTGAAGAACACTGTGAGCATGAACGTATTTTACATTTCTTAGTCACCATTAATGAACACAGTAGATCTTTAGCCAGTTCAAGCCTCAAACTCACAACCCTGTGGTTATGAGATCAATGTCCTTGTCAACTGATCTACTGTGGCTCAAATTATTAACACATTAAAGGCGGGGGATCTTAACGAAAGTATGCTAGGCAACGTGGGGACTGCCCTGCCTCGCTTTTCGTCCTAAAGCGGGCGATATTTTGTGTAATCATAAAAAAATTTAGACTTAAAAAAGTTTATTTAAACTCTTAATACTACAAAAATATTAAAAAGAATTAAACACTAAGTACAAAAAATGTTTTAAAGTACATATTTATGAGAGGAATCTAGTATTTTTTATGAGTGTGATAATGTTGATAACACTCGCTATGGTGAAGAGGTGCATTGCAGAACTCACATTTGAAGCAAGTCAACTTTATTTTTTATGACAAATCATCTGCATATATATCTTCACTTTCGTATGAAACCATATTGAAGGATTTCAAAATTTATTGTATGTAGAATTTGAACAACTTCAAACCACAAAACGTACTATAGTCGAGATAAATCGTATTACTATAACTCCCACCTTTAATGTGTTAATATTAGAAAGAATGATAAGGAAAAGTTATTTTATCATTTTAAATAACTTTATAAATACTTACACATTTGGAACAAAATTTGATTTGGCCCTCTTTTTAGCTATAGCTATCTTTCTAAAATCTAGTCTCTTAGGACAGTCACTCATATGATGATTTTCTCCACAGTTAAAACAACTTTTTGTATATCTGCTTCCACTAGATGGCAAAATTATAAAATATTAATTTTAATTTAATGAGAGAAAAAAGGATTTATTTTAATTTAAAAGACTTAAAAAGAAGGAATACAGAGCTATTCTGCTTTCCTCTAACAAAAAATATGGGTCTAACCACAAAAATCCAAATTCAATAAAAAACAGAACATAAAATGCTATACACAAAAATACCAAAATTCAAACAATTATATATCATTATACATTAACTCTGATATAATCTTTTTAAGAAATCATAACAATCAGTCGACACAATTTGATCTTTGTAAGTTCACACATATTGAAGAGTCATATATTGATCAAATAGTAACAGACAACATTAAGTTAATAATTAAAAGTTATGCAACCATAGATACCAAACAATATGAATAAATAAATGTGCAAACTATTTGGGTGCAACAGCGACATTTGTTGGTAAATATTCCCAATAAACACAAAAATGTAAATGTATGAACGAATAAATGTCCTGTTAAAAACAATACTGTTTTAATTAATTTGTTAATGCATTAATTCTTTTAAACTTACAATAGGAAATTAAACAAAAAGATGCAAGTGACCAGGGTTGGAAAAAAAAATCAAAAAATATCAGATTTATTTGATTTAAATCAGATTTTTTCAAATTAAATCAGATTTATTTGATTTTTTTCTGAATTCTAATTTTAATTATTGTTGTATTTTTATATTTTTTTCAATATACATGAAATAGTTTGTTATAAGTAACAACTTATCTATCTAGTATAATCTACACACCGATTACCTAAAATTAAATACATAAATTTTAATACATTTCATTATTTTGTAATTGGATGGTGCAAACTAAATAAGATGTAAATTTAAAGAACAAATTAAATATCCATTTAATGCAAACTATTTATTAAAAAAAAAAATTCACATTTCAATATTTTTTAAGCAACAAATTATGGATTTAAATGTTTCAATAAAAACGCTAGTTTCAATGTTGTATCCACTCGTAATTGTTCTGAAGACTAGAATGAAAAATACCAAAAGAAGAAAACTGTCTTTCCATTCTAGCAGATATTTTGACAGCTGTTGTTATTTGGAAGACTAACTAGATTTCAAATTCTGTAATACTCTCTTTACCCCCCATTACATAAAATGAATTCCACTAGTCATAACTAGTCATTGTACCTACCCCTACTACATACTTTCTGATAACAACCTCTAAATTCTTAGAAAACATACTATCTATTTACACTTATTTATTTATTGGTATTTCTGTGCTGACTGATTCCCAATTCTCCTGCCTTTCGAATGTAGGTTTTAAGAGAAGTAAAAAAAAAATATTTAAATCAATGTTTTTAAAAAATCAACTGATTTAAATCATGCCAACCCTGCAAGTGACTATAATCATTTTCAAATAATGATTTTTTGTGGGAAAAATATGCATAAAATGTTCATTAAAAACAATGCTTAGATCAGAAATTAAAGGAAAAGAAAAAATATATTGGGAAAGCCTACTGAAAATGAAATTAAACACATTTTAAAAACATTAGAGGGTTATAAGAAGCTTATTTTTGTTATTACGGCAATTCATATCATTATTCAAAATTGTTCGAATGGATTACGATCATCTCAGATTTTGTTCAATTTTAATACATATACAGTGTTCTAATAAAGCAATTAAAAGATAATTTCTTTCTGGAAATTGGGATAGATAAAAATTAATATTCACAAGATACTAAATAATACAAGAAGGTGACAATAATGTGCAAAAACAGGAAATATCCAAAGTAAAATCTTGAAAACCCTCAAAATAACAACTTTAAAATAAAAATGATTCCTATAAAATCTTTTTTAAAAAATTAACAGCTTTAATGTAAAAACAAAAGTTTTATATTTAATTTTTATAAAGTGGCACTTGCATGTTCATTTAATATCTGTGAAGCTGTTAATCATTTAGTTCCACCTGAGAGCATGTGTAGCTTAATGTCATTTTTTGCCAAAAATCATAATTTTTTTAAATATTATTATTTCTCTATTGTAAAATTTCAACTTTTAGGCTTCTAAATCTGTGTTTTTGTCTCTATGGTATTTTAAACAAAAGTTACAGCTGTTTAAAAACAATTTGAAAATTTTTAAAAAAAAATTAAAATTTAAAATTTTTTTTAAATAAATGCTTTTTAAAGTTTTAAACAACTATTTTTCTCAGAAAATATTTGAAACTTAAAATGTTTCTCAAAAGTTAAAAACTTAAAAATTTGTTGAAAATTTTGATTTTGAATATTTTTATTTGGATTTAATTTTTAATGATGATTTTAGTGTAAAATGAAAATTTAAATTAAAAATTCAATGTGTATTATTTTGAAGGACCAAAACTTTTAAAAATGCAAATTAATGAAGAATTTTAATAAAATTCACTAGTCCTATGAAATGTGTTGCAAAAATAATGAAATAATTTAAATTATTAAAAACAGGGTTGGCTTAATTTGCCCAAGAAAAAAACCCGGGTGGGTTTTTTTCAAAAAAAACTTGAAAAAAAAGTGGGTTTTTTCAAAATTGGGTTTTTTCAAAATCATTATTTAAAATTCCACATATTTAACTAATAGTAGAAATATTGAGTTAAATCTATAATATATATTACATATTTCATCTTTGACAATGAGAGTAGAATTTTTTTTTTTTTTTAATTTGAGGAGGTCTAAACTGCTAGAAAAAAAAAAAAACTTAAAAAAAATTTCAGAGAAAAATAGTTACTTGTATAACAAATACAATGAAAAGATTATAGAAACAATTAAAAACCAAAACAACCAGTATTTCTGGCAAGATGATGAAAACTGACGTCTTTCAGCCAATATTAAAAAGAAATAATATGGCTAAAAAAGAATTACCCAGAGGGCTTGAGTATATTTACAAGAACATAAACAAATTAGAACTTTCTATATTGTATACAACTTATTCTAAATGTTATCCAGTCAGTGATATAAGTTTCTTTATCAGCTGTTATGATATAAGGGAAAAACTTGTTCATACAAACAATTGATCGATTAACTGTTATCTTGAAAAAAGGGTATTTTAATATGATTTAGTGATATAAAATTAAATTAGTATGTAAAATTCTAAATAAAAACATTAAACTTTTATGAAATTGTTTTTAATTTTTCCCTCTTATATAGATACAAGTGTAATAAATGTGATTATTAAATAAATACTGATCTCTGACAAATTAATTTATGCATAGGAGTATCCCATGCTTAGGGGTAAAATGACAAGATATTCTTTATTGATTGTTGATAAAAGATTGACTATCCATTATATATATGTTTCTTTACTCACATTTAAAAATCAAGATGTAAAAAACATAATAGTAACTGAAAATCTCATTTAAATTTTAAGATATTTTATTTGTTAGAAAAATTTTAGAATATGTAAAAAATAATTTATTTTAAAATTTCAAAATTTCTTTTAATTAAAGCAAAAATTTCTTCTGCATAACTTAAAATTGATTTTTTAAATTTTTAACTTTAAAAAGTGACTAACATTTTAAATTTATTTTGATCAAGCAATTATATATCCTGTCCTCTTACATATAAATTATAGAGACAAAACCCTGATAAAACCCGAAAACCCAAAGACCCTGATAAAACCCAAAAAACCAAAAAACCTGATAAAACCCGAAAAAAAAACCAAAAAACCCTGAGAAAACCCGAAAAAACCCACTGGGTTGGGTTTTTTCTGAAAAACCCGGGTTTTTGCCAACCCTGGAAAAAAAGTTACTAAATTTTCTTCATTTATTAGAAATTTTATAAAAACTTCTACAGGAATAAATTTTTTAGGTGCAATTCTATATGATAATATAAAAAATAAATTTTAAAATGTAAAAACATGAACTAGTTTCTACGTATAAAGAAAAAAGTTCTCTGAACATAGACGGATACCTTAAGGAAAGCTACAGATACAAGTCACATTACCTCCCCCTATTCCCCCTAATGTAGAAGCAGGGACCAAGCAGTTTGGCCTGCCACCTCCAGAGGTATTATTTGAAAACTTGGAGGACATTGTGATCATGAACATATTTTATGTGTCCCAGTCACCATTAGTGGACACAACAGCCCTTCATTAGACATTTCAAAATGGGATAAATAACAAAATAATAAATAGGTAATTTCCAAGTTCTGGGGGCCCTGACGCCATGTTTTTGGCGCTATTTCTGTACAAGTGATCGCCAAATTGTCGCCAAGTGATGTTTACAATTTGTGTATTAAGTTTATACCCAATATCAAAACATATTTTGAACAAAAAAAAGGGTTTCAAATTTTGTTAAGATGAATACAAATTTAAATTAGAGTTTTTAATGTATTTAAAGGCTCTTTTGTACTGTTTATTAAACTAAACAGTGCAAAATTTTTGCAATAAGTGCAAATTAAGCAAAATATAAGCATTAGTTGGTTATATTTAGGCAATTATGCTTATAAAATATTTAGTTATATTTATAAAATACGATTGCTATTTAATGAAATTATTTTAAAACTATGAAAAGATTAAAAAGTAATAAAGTACGGTACAAATTACTTCTCGAAATTAGCTTAAAATGGAAATCTAAAAACGGAGTAAATGTTTTAAATAAATAATAAATTTTTAACTTAAAGTTCTGAAGAAAGTAAGGGAGGGAAATGATTTTTCTTATCTAAGTGAGATAAAGCTCCCTGTGATCCTCCATAACAATAACAGTAGACGGTCGCAATAAAATTACTTTTATTACTTAGCGTATCACTTTTAACAATGTAATACACTATAAAATAATTTAGTTTAAAAATATTTCTTCTTCATTTTGTATTAAATTAAGACACAATTTTGAATAAAGTTCAAAAAGCAGTAAATAAAAATATATAAATGTGTAGATGTTCTAGAATTTGACAATATCTCCCACGATTGGCATCCCCACCGAACTGGTTTCTGGGGGCCCCCCGAACTGGGAAATAGCCTCATAAATAATTATTGAATTAGATTTATCTTGTCTACTAAACAACTCAATGAAAACAAAATAATACCTTTCATTTGTACTAGGCGATGCTTTACTATCCCCTGGACATTCAAGTATTTCATTGAAACTTGCATCATATCTACAATAAAACATAAAATATTGAACTAATTAAATCTATATTCAAGTGGACTGAATCCAAGATAAAGGAGATCTGATAAATATAATTTTAATTTTTCATAATTTTAATTATAAATTTTCACAAAATTAAAAATAAACCTTTTAGACACAATAATTAAATTACTTAATACGAGAACATACATTGGAATTGACACATTTCCACTTGGATGAACTTCTGCAGAAGAATCAACAGCAAACAGACATTCCTATAAAGGGAAGATAAAGAAAACATTCTATTTTAACAAGTATAATTAATTGTTATCTCATATATATACCATAAAGCACTATTTAAATGTTTCTTATTTGTAGGCTGTTTACATTAATTGACCATCCCCTATATAATAATAGCCTAAGTTGTCTGTCCGTGAATTTATGAAGCGGTTGTACCTGGAATGGATACAGGCATCCATATTGGATTTTTTATGAGTTAGGGTTAGCAAAATTCAAAGTGAATTCGAAATCCACCTTATCCTACCCCCTTTTCGAGCATTTGATTCTATTATTTCAAGCCTTATTTTCCCTCTTATTCTATACTAAATTCATTATTGATAGGATGGCGAGGGCGGAGCGCAATATTTAAATTTCTGGACTGTTTTTACTTGACCCTTATATAACCATCTCCTTCCCCACGTGTAAGCTGGCACATGGGGTAGAGTATTTGCCCATTTGGTCGTCGTATTTCTTGGGTTGATGGTTCTACCCCCGACGTAGCCGAATTTTTCTAAATGTCTAATTAATTTAATAATTTTTGTTCTTTCTTTTGAATTCTTGAAAACAAAAGAATACCTTTCATTTGTACTAGGCGATGCTTTACTATCCCCTGGACATTCAAGTATTTCATTGAAACTTGCATCATATCTACAATAAAACATAAAATATTGAACTAATTAAATATATTCAAGTGGACTGAATCTAAGATAAAGGAGATCAGATAAATATAATTTTAATTTTTGATAATTTTAATTATAAATTTTCACAAAATTAAAAATAAACCTTTTAGACACAATAATTAAATTACTTAATACGAAAACATACATTGGAATTGACACATTTCCACTTGGATGAAACTTCTGCAGAAGAATCAACAGCAAACAGACATTCCTATAAAGGGAAGCAAAAAAAAAAAAAAAAACCATTCTATTTTAACAAGTATAATTAATTGTATTTCATATATATACCATAAAGCACTATTTAAACGTTTCTCATTTGCAGGCTATTTCCATTAATAGACCATTTTATGATATTCTCAATAATATTAAAAGTATATTACTATGAACTTCATATTAAAAATTCTTTCAGAAAAAACAACGGTTATACATTCCACTGTAAATAGCAATAACCTTAGCTAGGACATTATTTTTTGATGCACTCAAACTAATTTTTTGCTAGAAGAGATAAAGTATTACAAAAGAGTTTATACAACAATAAATTAAAACTGATCAAAGCAATATTAACATCCTTTGTGAATTTTACAAATATAATAGGTAAAAACAAAATTATATTGATGTTAATAAAAATCCTTACATCTGAGAGATCAGAAGACTTTTCTTCTTTTTCACATTTTCCGGCAATGCAAAATTTGCTTAAATCTTCCACGCTGATACTTCCATTCAGTAATTTTGACACCAAATCATTAAGTACATACGAAAACTTTCTAAAATTAATTAGAGATAAATGTACTTATCAATATTTGAAAAATTAAAAACATTACACATATCAATAGTACTAACAAAACACTATATTTTGAAATACCAGCCAAATCATGTATATGCTGAAAATATGTTCTTTCTTTAACATTTATTAAAATTTCAAAACCCATATATATAGCTATAACAGGGTTTCCACTTTTTTTCCAAAGCAAAACTTAAGGACTTTTTAAGGACCAAAGTAACTTTTTATAAGGACCTACTTGAAATACATGGCATAACGACATAAAACCTATTTCCTAAGGAACATATTTTTACAATGATGAACCAGACAAGGCATGTTCAATAAATGCCCTTCAATATTTCAGAATTAAGTTTTTAAAAATACCTAAAAATTAATATAAAATAAACCTATTTGACAAAAACATTTTGAAAAATGTACATCTAAAGTTTTTTGAGTGATCAAATAAAAAATAAATTGTAAACAAAATATATTATAATCTATACTTTCTGATGACTTAAAAATGACTCTGATATATATGTATGTATATATGTATGTAATATTAAAATCCTTTATTTAAGTATTTTAATTTTAATTTAAGAACTTTTGTTCCTAAAGTGAGTTCGGGGTTTGCGCGATAATTCTGATTTTCCCTCCAGACACGATATAGACTTAGTACAGCCTCTGTCTGGACTACTTTAGCCAATAGTTAGTGAGTTTTCTTTAAACATGGGTATTTTGTATCACGTGGTCAATTATGCTTAGGGATTATTCGTAATCTTTTATTTTAGGAATCCCTACTTAAAAAGTATGTGCGGGACCAGATGAGCGGGGTGCACGAAGTTGTAAAGGTTTTTGCCTGTTGTACGGATTTCATGTTTATTACCAGAAATAAACTGTATTGTGATTTTGAATGATTCTCGCCAATAAAATATTTCATATATATATATGTGTGTGTGTGTATATATTAGCTCACTATACCCAACGTTGGCCAGGTAAGAAGAAAATTTTAAACTTTTCTATTATATTCATTGCAAGGAAAATAAAACTTCCATAATTAATTTAAATATCTACAACCCCCCACCCTCCCTCCATGTTTCATTTAATTAAAATCTGCATGACTGTTAGGTATTAAGAAAGGGCAGCTGACTTTATAAACCTTTTCAGTATGTGCAATTAAATTAAAAGTATTTTCATAATATTTTAAGGATGTCAAGGAAAGGAATTTTGAATTACTACAGTAATACACTGAAAACACTGAAATGTATATAGATACACTGAAATGTATTTGAGGATTTTCTTTATTATAATACTGCATTTTGGCTAGAAAATGTGAAAGAATATTATGAACATTAATAAATATTTTATATATTCTTTGAACAGTACTTATCACCTGTACTGGTGTTTTTAGAACTGGTTTTGGATACATATAACTCCGAACTTACAAAACTAGAAAGTTAGGAGAATACGGCTAAAACTGATAGGAAGTGAAGAAAGCGGATAGCATCAATGGAGAAATTGATTGCATTCGAATTTAAAAATTAAGGAGTTTCTAAGGACCTTCGACAAAAATTAAGTAGTTTTATGGGCCCTTTAAAAATGAAAGCTGAAATTAAGGAGTTCTTAAAGACTTTTAAGGACTGTGGGAACCCTGTATATATTATAGCAATATGGCATAAAAAAATTTCCTTTTTTTTAAATCTATCATATCCATAACATTGCAGATACAACATGTTCCAGATATGACAACAAATATTATGTCTTATATATGAACCTCTGGGAAATTTCTCAGTTTATTCAGAAATATATTAATAATATCTACATTAATCGCACAATTGTAATGTTTATAAAATGGAATTTTAAATTCAAACAGTTTTACAAGTTATTACATGACAACAGCAACAGTGTGCTTATATCACACATTGTTCATAAAATGAAATTGTTCTTAAAAGGTTAAAATTATGCTCATACATTCTTGTTTGGTAAATTTAAATTTTACAAAGAATATTAAATATAGATTACTTCATATTTCTTTCACTGTGTTTAGTATGTCTGATTAAATAGCATGATTACTACATAAAAATCTAAGTTTTTGGCTCTGTTTTTGTACAAGTGATCGCCAAATTGTCGCCAAGTGATGTTTACAATTTGTGCTTTGTTTTATATTAAGTTTATACCCAATTTCAAAGCATATTTTGAACAAAAAAAGGTTTGAAATTCTGTTAAGATGAATACCAATTTAAATTTTTAATGTATTTAAAGGTGCTTTTGTACTGTTTATTGAACTAAATAATGCGGAATTTTTGCACTAGGTGCAAATTAAGCAAAATATAAGCATTAGTTGGTTATATTTAGACAATTAAGCTTATAAAATATTTAGTTATATTTATAAAATATGGTTGCTATTTAATGAAATTCTTTTAAATCTATTGAATTATTATAAAGTAGTAAAGTACATTACAAATTGCTTTTAGAAATTTAACTTAACCCACTGAACGGACGCGTCGATGGGGGTTCGACAGTAAATTCCTGTTCGAAAATGGACCTGTTGACCCCTTCCCGTTCGCACTCGTATAACTCGTAGCGCACACTTTTGAGGAAAAAAAAATATTGCAAAGCGATAATAAATGAAAGAAACTAATTTTGAGTAACGGAACTCCTTTACTTTGCACGGAAAATAATTTAAACGTAGCCTGACAACTTTTAAACCGGCAAATCTAGTATGGTACGGTAAGTTCCATCTGGAATTTACGAAAATGGTGACTGTTTTGAAAGGGAAAAAGGAGAGGAGGGTGGTCGGTGGATGGGTTAAAACCAGAAAAAAAAACCATTGAGTAATTGTTTTAAAGAAATTATTTAAAATTCTAAAGAAAATGAGGGGATAAATGATTTTTCTTATCCAAAGGAGGTAAAGGACCACTTGACCTCACTATAAACAATTGGCGAAATATTTAAAAAACAGTGTAATACACTATAAAATAATATTTTTAAATATTTCTACTTTGTTTAGTATTAAAATTAGTTACAATTAGAATCAAGAGGTTTTAAATATATATAAATGTGAAATTTAACAAACATTGCACTTCCCTAAATTAGATATCCCATTTGGAGGATACAACTTACGGACTAATATTTAACAGTACAAAAACAAGCTTAAATACATTAAAACCTCAATAACGATATTTCAAACCTTTTATTATTTAAAGGGCTAGATCGAAATGAACAAAGATGCAAAATGGATGCTAGAAAATCCAAATTCAGCAGTCTTGAAGTATTGTTAATTACAAGAACCAATAAAGGTAAGGTATTCTAATCACGTGTTATTTCCCCCAATACCCTAGAATAAAGGTGCCAATTGACACCCCCACCTTTTTTGGGGGGGTGGCGGTAGAGTCCGAAAAGAATAGCAAGGTTTGCCCAAAACTGAGTTCTAGAATTTGGCGATATTGCCCACTGAACTGGGGCCAACCAAACTGGGATATGGCCTTTAAATTTTACATAGAATATTAAATATAGATTACTTTGTATTTCTTTCACTGTGTTTATTATGTCTGATTAAATAGAATGATTATTACATAAAAATCTAATTTTCGTATAAATTAAAAGATTCATTAAGGTAAAAGTAACACTTCAACCATAAAACAAACCGTAGAAAATGTAAGGATACCACGACCACTATATGTAATGACAGTAAAATCATATAAATTCTTTTAAAAATTCAGCAATACAATACACCATACAAATCTCATGACAATTTTAAAAATTACTATTCTTATATACTTACTCATCAACATGGCGTTTCTTGAATATAATATCAATGTCAGAATTGGAATGCAAACTCCAGTTATATTGTATATTATTTAGGGTATCTTTAAGTCTCTCATCTATTTAATATTAAGGTAAATAAAGTTAAACATAACACAAAAAAAAAATTCTACACTGATTTTGTATATTGTAAATTATAAATAAGTGATATAAACATATCACCAAGTCAATATTACATACATGATCAAATCGTAGCTTTAAATCTAGTCAGTACACAAATATATATACAAATATCATTTTTTAAAAATAGCACCAGAAAGAAATAATGGAAATATAGAAAGCTAGTATAAACAAAAATTTATAAACAAATGTGGTAAATGTAAACATGCAAATATAAACAATGTTGTAGTTTTATATTATCATAAACAATGTTTAATAAACATTGTTTATATTAATACAAAACTATTTTCTGGCACTATAATATTAGATTTAACATCATCTTAAGGTTTTGTTAGTATTAATGGAGTAGTAAATCAGAATTAAATTTAATTTTTTTTTTAATCAAAAATGTGCAAGGATACTTTCAGCAGTTAGGCGTTCTACTTCAATACGTAAATATTGAATGTTTTGTAGAGATGTCTCGGGAACTCCAAAAGGATGGAAATCATGATATACAAAGTTATTCGTAGGAAACATACCTTCGCAATGAGCTTTCCTGATATTAGCATGATTCCTTTCATGAATATTTTCTTCGTCATGCAAATTGCGAGAAACAAATCGATTGACACCAAAATTTGATGGATCATGTCTGTTATATTTACCTTGTTCATGGAGGGTATACCTTTGAGTCCTGTTTTTAAAATTGAAGGAATCTTGGCCGTTTAACTGATTTTCAACCACATTTTTGTTGTCATCACAGTTATCACTCTGAAAAGTTTTCTCCCCGGGAGCAGATTCATACTTACTTTCCCTGGGGAAATTTGATTTAGATAAAAAAGATTCAGAAGGAGCAGACTTTTTTTTCGATCCTTTATTTTTCTTCTTCTTGCGATTTTTTGAAATATTTTTACTAACTTCTTGAGCCTTGTCAGCCATCTTTTAAGAAACTTTCTGAAGTTACAGTTAAGCAAAAATTCTTTCGACTCACAATAAAGGAAAGGGTGCTACTATGTTGCAAAAGAGATAAGTCAATGGCGAAAATAACGACTTTCAACAGTCATGTCCCTTGAAGAAATATCTCGACCAGTCCGCTATTTGATTTCATACATAAAATGAATGAGAGAGGAACTGGTTTGTGACTTCTCCTCCCCTAATTACGCATTGGAGGAAGACGGAGCCAATCGGTGTAGCCTTCTTTGTTCTCCTGGCCAATCAAATATTAAAATTTTATTTATTTAGCTTCAAACCTTATAAGGATTTCTTTTGATATGTATAGTTCCATGTGGATTCCACGTGGTTTGTTGATTGAGTGAGGATTCTAATAATTGCTATGATAATATTATCTGATAAAATTATGAAAATATATAAATAAATAAAGACAACAAAAATCAGAAGCAAACTGTTAGTCTTTTTCACAGATCATACTTTGTATTAAAATAATCTACATTTCTCAGTCATTGTAAAAGTACAAAAATATGTATTTACATTATTTTGATAGTAAATGGAAGTATTATGCTTTTTGGCTTATTATTATAATTAATTATAATTGAAATTATACTGAATTGTTACTAGCAGATAAAATTATCAAAACTAATTTGAGATTTACTTAATAATGCATCATTGCATATTTATGTGCTATATTTGAAATATTTTCATTACAGATTGAAATACTGTATGAAATAAAGTCGAAACATGATCTAAGAAAATTAAAACACGATCTGAACTTACAAATGCAATATTTAAAAAAAATAATAACAATGTATTAACAATAAAGAAATATTATCAGGGTATAAAAACGCAGCTTTGTCAAAGTTCAACAGCAATTCTCGGATAGCAATAAAAATAGAGTGGGATTTATTGAATCCCAAACTGCGAGCGAGTTGCACAGATCAGTGATACAGTGATCAGCGATTTGTTCGATTGAATTCTTTTCGATTTGATTAAATTATTATAATCGTAATCATTATAACATCCCGCCAAATTTGTTGATACTGTGGTAAAAGCTGAACAAGTTCTACGCTAGTATTTTTAAATAAACTCTTGAAGTAATTTAAAATGCCTGCGAGAGATTATGTTGATGATAAAGGTAACGTAAAAATTTTATGAATTTGCGTTATGTATGTTTATTTTAATAAGAAAAGTAGTCAAAACTGAAAAGAAATTGTTCTCATCACTAGTATATGTCATTCATATTTATGAGATTTTGTAAATGTTAGTTTTACAATAACTGGATATATTTGTCCAAGAATTTACAGTTCGAAACATTTTAGCTATTTTTTGTGTTACTAATTTCTATTCAAAATGCTTTTATTTTGTAACAAATTCCTAAGTATTCCGTTTTGTATTTTGTAGTTTCAGCAATAGTGTTATTATGATCATTCCTAATTGCTGAATTATTCTAGTGACATGTTACTTATGATAACGTTATGGTGTAGAGAAAGGTTATGGCAATGAATTAAAAAGGATAAAAAATTAATATAAATAAAAAAATTTAAATAGAAAAATTATACAAAAATTTTTAAATATTTATTTCAAAATGAAATTTTATTTCTTCATTTTTAAGGGAGATTTTTCTAAAATGCTTAAGTATAAAGTGTGTAAATTATATATTAAAGATATTTCTTTTTTCTAGGATATTTATTTTAAAACAATAGCAGTTTTTAAACTTAGTAATAACTTCAGATTCATAAATTTACATATTTTCACAAAACAAGATTGTTTTCACTAATGCTAATTTCAGTTTTATAAAATTATAGTAATTTTTCACATTTTTTTAAGGGGGTCTAATTAGTCTTACATTTTGCAGAATGTTAAATTTTACTATTACAAATGCGAACGATTGGCCGAATGGTAGAGCGCTGCTCTTCGGAACCGGAGTTCGCGGGTTCGAATCCCGCTGCTGGCATGGATGTTTGTAGCCATTCGGAATCGGCTTTAAACTGTAGGTCCCGGTCTCATTAGCCCTTGTGTGCAAAACAGTAGACCGTAGCGCTCCAAACCAAAACCATTACTATTACAAATTGTTTTCCCTCTCACTTACTCTTTAAATTATAATGAAATATTTACCCATAAATGCTTGAACTGTTCAAAGTATATTTTTTTTCAGATCGTAGAAAATTAATTTTAATACTAAAAAATATTGATAAATTTGATTCATTTTTAAAAGCAAAATTTTGCTTATACTTCCTGTACACATTCTAATAAGATATTGGTGCCAGAAACAAAATTCCACTTTTTACGAATATTGTGTATCTTGAACTTATATCTGAAACCAAAGAATTTTAACAAGATGAATACACTTTTTATTGATTATGATTCAGATATTCAAAAAAGTAATATTTTTTAAATTATGTTTTTCAAAATATAATTATTTAACAGGCCAATTAATTTCAGGTATATTTGAGTAATACTAGGTAGCAAATTAAATATATCTATGAAATTATATCTAGGATAATATATCTATGTAATATTTTTTTAAAATTATATGTTTTTTTAATATATAAAATATAATTATTTAACAGGCCAATTAATTTGAGGTATATTTGAGTAATACTAGGTAGCAAATTAAATATATCTATGAAATTTCATTAAAATATTTCATATAATTTTTAGTCACGATGTGTACGAGAATAAATATTTAGAAAATAAGAAAAATTCAATTAAAGGTAAAAATACTTCCCTATAACTCTAAAAGAGTAATTACACATTTATACTTTACTCAGATTTCATTTGAAAGTTTGAAAAAAGAATGGTGTCGAAATGAACAGAAAAGATTGTAGTTTAATATACATAAAAAAAAAAATTTAAATTTTAGAGATCTGTGACTGTTTAAAAATCTGGACCTTGTCTGAAAAGTGAACAAACCCCTAATAACTAACATCAGCATTTTCAAGCACACTTTTATTTATAACTGTTGAAAAGTCCCTCATTGGTGACTTCTTGAGCTGTTATTTCTGTAATAACTTCACCTCAATTTTAGTTGTTTGTGACAAATTTTGTATGTACATTTAAATAGGAAGAGATTCTAGAGTTTGCCTACTCCAGGGTTTCTACGGACCTTAAAAGTCCTTAAGAACTCCTTAATTTTACCTTTTACTTTTAGATGCCTTAAAACTACTTAATTTTCATTAAAGGTCCTTAAAAACTCCTTAACTTTTAAATTGCAACACAATCAATGAGATCCGCCGAGGTCATGTGATTTTCTATCAGTTTTCTTATATGACAGTGTTTTTTTTTTAGTTACATATTTGACAAATAAATATTCTTTCGCATACTAAAAAGGTTTAAAGTATAAAGTCACCTTCCTTTTCCTAATAGCTAATAGTCATGCAGATTTTAATTAAACAATGCATGGTTGGTGGTGGTTTATAGATATTTCAGTTACTTACGGAAGTTTAATTTTCCTTGCATTGAATGCAATAGAAAAGTCAAAATTTCTTCTTTCCAGGCAATGTCGGATATAATCAGCTAGTATGTATATATGTATATGTATGCATATATATATATATATATATATATATATATGTAATGACTGACTGACATTATATATATATTTATACTTTTAAACCCTCAGAAAGTACTGTTTATAATGTTTTTATTCACAAATTATTTTTAGTTTGATCACTCAAAAAACTTTAGATATACATTTTTCAAAATTAGTTTTTGTTAAATAGATTTATGTTATATTAATTTTTAGGCATTTTTAAAAATTTTATTCTGAACTATTGCAGGGCATTTATTGAACATGCTTTGTCTGGTTCATAATCATTAAAATAGGTTCCTTGGGAAACAGGGTTTATGCCGTTATGTCATGTATTTCAAGTAGGTACTTATAAAAAGTTACTTTGGTCCTTAAAAAGTCCTTAATTTTTGTTCTGGAAAAAGAGCGGGAACCCTGTATTCAAATTTGACCTAAATTTAGTTTGGTTTTTTGGCACAGTATTGAAAACTTACATATACAGCTAACAGTCATGCAGTAATATATTATTTTGCAAGACTTTTCATTTGATTGCTAAATTGTGATCGTTTTTGTTGTTCAAAATTTTTGTTATTTCTTGGAGCAATCTGAAGAGTTTCTTGAGTTATCAAATCTTCTCATTTCTCCAGAGAATTCGTAGTAGTTGGCATGTCTGTATATATATACAGTCTGTATCGGTTATATGGTCAGCTCAGTGGTCCAGAAAAATCAGACCGTATAAGCGGGGTGACCGTATATGCTGAACAATACAATCCTATTGCACATATACCGTGCATTTTTAATCCATAACAGAAGAGCCTTATCCACATTCCCATAAGTTCACAAGCTCTAACATTTTCTTTTCCTCACTAATTTCAACACTTGAGGACCAAAGTTTGGCAGCTAAAATGTTGTTTAATGTCGTCCAAAGAATCGAATTTGCTTTGACAAAAGTAGTTTTTGAAAGATTAGTTTTTTTTTTTTTTTTTTTTTTTTTTTTTTTTTTAAATTTTTAATCAATTCATTTATGGCAGCAAATGATCAATTCTTTCTTTTCGAAGCCATAATTAAAAAATGAACATTCTTATTCATGATGCATGATCCAAATGTAACAAAATTTTCCTTTACTTGTATCGTCTCTATTTCAAATTAAGCAGGGAGAGAGAACTTCAACCAATAAACAGACAGATGTCCACCTCTTGTCAGGGAACAAGAGAACTAAGAGAGGTGTGATGTCTGCACAAACAAGAAAGGGGAAAAGGGAGGGAAATAAAGGCTTGAATTAAGTCCTCTCCAATTTCGTACTGACTTTAAAAAAAGGGGGGGGGACTTGTTGAAAACATGAAACTGACCATATAAGCGGTGCACTTTAACACTATTAAGTTAGACGGGTCTTTGGAAAACTGACCATATAGCCAGCACTGACTGTATATATATATATATATATATATATATATATATATATATATATATATATATATATGTGTGTGTGTGTATGTATGTATATATATATATATATATACATATATATATATATATATGTAATGTTGTATATTTCAGTACCCTTTTTAAGTTCTGTTCTTAATAATTGTTTTATTTTTCTAGCCAAGATTACTAGTTTTCTGTCTAGTTTTGTAACTCAAGATGGAAAGGGAGGAGATAAAATTTTGAAATATGGATTACAGTTGGTGAGGAAAAATTCATCTATTATGCTTAATTTATATATATATATATATGTAATATATCAAAATTATTTCACTTTAATATTTCCTTAAAAACCTCCTCTCTCCCATTCTAATTCCTTCAAATCTTTTTCCCAACCTCTAAAAGTCTTAATCAAAGGACCGTCCTCGACTTAAAAGTCTTCTCATTTCCCAAAGCTTTCTGTCCTATGGATGTCAATTTTCTGTCTATTCAACACGTCTTCCCGCTGGCAAATGGCTCTGTATTTTTCCTGAACTCAGTTTAATTCGTTAAGTGTCTTGTCCCTTGGGAAAATTCTTTCTGTCTTCACTCTTTGGTGCACCTCTGTTCG
Organism: Pardosa pseudoannulata; assembly: GCA_032207245.1. Classification (NCBI taxonomy): domain Eukaryota; kingdom Metazoa; phylum Arthropoda; class Arachnida; order Araneae; family Lycosidae; genus Pardosa; species Pardosa pseudoannulata. Next base: position 13,278,120 of record CM063497.1, read on the forward strand.
AGCAGAGGGATTTTTGTGTCTTTTTCTTGTCTGTCATTGACTTGTAACGATGTCCATTTTTAGTAGCTCTAAAATAAAGTTTTAATTTGACTTGTGCTGTTCTCTTCAATGAGGGTCAACTGCATAGTTATTACTGCTCAACTGATTAGGCTTCACCTTGTTCAGCAGTTGTATAACTCCTTGATTACATGTATTATATGTATATATATATATGTATCTGTGTATAATGGGGGAGGGTGTTAGAATTAGAATTAGGGTGGGGTGGCCCATAAGGGCACCAGCATTGTAGCCTAAGGCCTGTTGTACTGAAAAGCCCCCCATACACTGGAACAAAGAGTTACAATACAAGGTTAAGAAATATTAGCCATTAGATTTCAGAGAGACCAATAGCTGAGATAAATCTCAGCAACAATTTAACCAGGAAGTTGGTCAGTTCCCAAGACTCGATGAGCGAGGGTGTTACCCACCATAAAGTTAGACTGGTATCCATGTTAGATACAGTGCATTCTGAAGATTATGAAGGAAAAAATCAGAATTTGGAAATAAAAATGGTAAATTTATTTAGGAATTCATCTTTGGTGCTCTCTTGCTAATGATGGATTGTCTAAACCAGGGATGTGCAGACTTTTTCAGTTGTGTGCCAAAAATTGAAAAAAAAATAATAATAATAAGTTTGGCGGGCTAAGATAAAATTTTTTAAAATTTTAAAAACAATATACAAATTTTACGATTTAATTATCTTAATGAGATGAACAAAATTGCAATTTCATAATTAAAAGTTCCTTATACTGAGGTTCAAAGTGAGATGTACTAATTTTAAGGAATGAAGCTAAAGGCTCATTTGTCCAACTTCTTCTGAAATTATCATTTCTAAGGTTCATAGTTGAAAACACTTGTTCACATATATAAGAAGCAAACATAGCACTGATCTTCTGAGCATGCGATAATAAATTTGGGATATAATATTTAAACAAAGTAGAGAAGGATATGGATATATAATGTATAAATATGTATTTCTTTTAATTTGCCTCGTACCGGCAACTTAAAATTCCATCCGAGGGCCGGATAAATCCTTCAGGCAAGCCTTAGTTGGCCCATCCCTGGTCTAAACTAAGTAAAACTAAATTATGTGTGAAGAAGTTACGTGTTTTGTCGTAATTCCTGAGTTTCATCTCAGCGGATAATAAATGAACAATAGAAGAAACAAAAAATATATTTTACTTTTTAACTACAAAATATGAACTTTAACAGTTTTTGTGTTTTATATATATATATATATTTTAATACATTGCTTTTCTTAAGTTGATTGATATTTGATTTTACAGACAAAATTAGCCCATAGAGAGCAGGTGGCTTTAACTGTAGATCTTGATGATGTTGCTGAAATGCATGAAGACTTAGCTGAAGCTATATTGCTGAATACACGTCGTTATGGTGCTCTGTTTGCTGATGCCATTCATGATATGTTACCAAACTATAGGACTCGAACGGTAAAATATTAATTTTTATTTTTAATTATTTTTCTTGGATTTAAAATGTTAGCATATTGAGTCTGAATACGCATCTAGTAAGTAGTTTGAGTATGAAATAAAAAAGAAAAATATTGCAAATTTAGCACTCATTTGCAGCTGAGGATCACTTGTTTTATACAGTGTATCTGTTATTAAATCATTATTTATTAATCATTGCTTAGAATTTAATCTAACAAAAATAATTTTAACTGTACACAGGGTTGGCATGATTTAAATAGTTCAGATTAAAATTCAATAGTTTTCCTTGCATTCAATGTAATAGAAAAGTCTATTTCTGAGGCAATATAATCAGCTAGTACAAATAAAAAACATAAAATATATATGTAATATATCAAAATTATTTAACTTTAATATCTCTTCAAAAAACTCCTCTCTTCCATTTTAATTCATCTAAATATCTTTACCAGTCACAACATGGTGTGTTCAACGGAGTATTTTCCACTTAACATTCCTTTCTGATAAAACTGTAATTTCTGTCTATACAGCAGTTTAGGTGTTGGTGGAACATGTTTTCGCGTTTGCTGATATTGCAGTCAATTCGCTTATTAAGCTGTTTTTGTTGTAAATTCTTGTTGTCAGCGCTCTTGGGTGTACTTGTGTGAGAGCAGAGTGAACTCTGTGGCTTTTGATTGTAATTTGTCCAGAAGGACAATGTGCCGTGTTGCCGCTCTGAAATAAAGTTTTAAATTAGACTTCTGTTTCTCTTGAATATGAGACCACTGCATCTTTGTACTTTATGAATGCTAGCTGTGAACTTTCTCCTTGTGAAGGAGTTTTATAAAAAATATTACATATATATATATCAAAGTCATTTTTAAACCCTCAGAAAGTACTATTTATAATGTATTTTATTCACAATTTATTTTTAGTTTGATCACTGTAAAAACTTTAGATGTACATTTTTTCAAAATTTAATTTAATCAAATTTCAATTTATATTAATTTTCAGGCATTTTTAAAAACTGAATATTGTAGGGCATTTATTGAACATGCCTTGTCTGATTCGTAATAATTAAAATATATTTCTCAGGAAATAGGGTTAATGTTGTTATGCCGTATATTTCAAATAGGTCCTTATAAAAAGTTACTTTGGTCCTTAGAAAGTCCTTAATTTTTGTTCTGGAAAAAAAATGGGAAATTTGTTTGAAATTTTTAATGTCTTTTATTTCTTAAAGGTGGAAGATAAAGATGTGCTTGATGTGTATATTAGACAACGATTAAGGATTGAAAGTCGTTTTCATGAAGAAGGAGAATATAGAGATCCAAGGAATAAGTATCCACCAGAACTACTTCGCAGATTGTGAGTTCCAGTTTTTGTATTCTACTGAAATTTTCTTTTTCATATAGATAAATTAATTTAGTAACTTATTAATCTATTTTTAACAGTGAAATATACTTCAAAAATAAAGAATCTGAAGAACATCTTTCTGTAAGAGAGGTAAAAGCAGAACATATTGGAAAGCTTATTACTGTTAAAGGTATTGTGACAAGGTGCACAGAAGTGAAGCCTATGTTATGTGTGGCAACTTACACTTGTGATGTGTGTGGCTCAGAAACTTATCAACCGGTAAGTTAGGTTACTGGTTTAATTTTAAAAGTAATATTTAAAAAATCAACTTCTTAAATTATTGAAACATAGTAGCAATCGAAGGCAGTCTTTTGCAAATCCAGTATATGTTGTTTATCTGCCATTTTTGTGAATCTCTTGAATTTCTTTTAGTGTAATGGTATTGATTTCTTTACCCTGAATTTCTGCTGGCAATTTTTGCGAGATTTACTTATTGGGTTTATTTTTTTTTTTTTTTTTTAGTTTTTGGATAGATCACTGGTTTGTGGTTATTATATATATTCATTAATTTTTTTTCGTGCTGGAAATTAAAGTGAATTGGAAAATTTTAGCTATTTTATTACTTTTTAATAAATTAAATTGTTATTTGTCTACCATAATTATGAACAAAGTTATTTAAACTTTCCTGTTTTCTTTCACCTATTTGCTGTACAGGGTTCCCATGGTCCTTAAAAGTCCTTAATTGTGAATATTGTAAGGCATTTCTTGAACATGTCTTGTCTGGTTCATAATTATTAAAATACGTTCCTTAGGAAATAGGGTTTATGTCATTATGCTGTGTATTTCAAGTAGGTCCTGATAAAAAATTACTTTGGTCCTTAAAAAGTCCTTAATTTTTGTTCTGGAACAGTGTCATAACCCTACTGTATGATACATAAAGGTCAGGGATATGCGTTTCAGTACAGGAGTTCATAGGTTCAAATTCCACTATTGGCATGAATGTACATAACAATTCAGAATCAGCCGTAAGTAGTAACCCCTGACCTCATTAGCTCTTATCTAGCAAAAGCAGCAATGATGTTTCAAAATGTTTTTCTTTTTTTAAATACAAATTCGTGAAATTAGGTTGGGTTCTGTATCTTTTTATGAGATCAATGAAATTTTATGTACTTGATATTTTAATGTCTATTGATTAAACATTTGTAATGAATTTTCATAAGATGTATTAAAGATGTATTATTATGTAGCCAAGATTTATATCATCTTATAAAGCAGGTTTTATATATATCAAATTTATAGATAATTTGAAAAAAATTGTTTTATAAAAGCTTGACATGTTACTGCATATTAATGTTTTATAAAGATTTTCATAGTTTTGTGCCATACTATGAAACGTGTATCGATACAATTCACTCAGTAATAACTTTATAAAATCGTAAGTGTATAGGTTGTAATTTAGGATTCTGAAGTGCAATTTTAAATTTTTTTCCCTTTATATTAGGGCTTTAGTTATCTTGTGTTCAATTTTTTCACAGAATTCAATTTAGTATGTTTAGCAGGATCACAAAGTCACACGTTTTCTATCTTAGACCTTAACAATCAAAGCATTAGTAATTAGTTTTTGCTAGTTTTTTATTATTATTGTTTTAAATTTAAAGTTTTTAGTTGTTTAAAGTGTGGGAGGGGAAAGGTTATTAAAAACAGTTAGCAGGTATCAAAAACCAAACCATTGCCAAAATATTGAAAGGTGTGCAAGATTAGCATAATTTGCACTGTCATTTAACATATCTTAAAATAAAATTTCTATTTCAGTTATATTTAATTGTGCTACTATTCTTTTTTATTTGAAATTTTTATTGTCTTTTTTATTTCTTTATTTATTTCAGATTAGCTCTTTGACTTTTATGCCTTTGATTATGTGCAACAGTGATGAATGTAGAGTGAATAGATCTGGTGGTAGGCTTTATTTACAAAGCAGAGGATCTAAGTTTCTCAAATTTCAAGAAATCAAAATTCAGGAACATGTAAGTAAAATTCTATAATTACACAAACTATCTTTTATTTAATTAATTTTCTTTTTACTTATACATTATTACAGTGAGGGTGGAACTTCATAACATTCTGCAGGGTTCCCATAGGCCTTAAAAGTCCTTTAGAACTCCTTAATTTTAGCTTTCATTTTTAAGGGCCCTTAAAACTACTTAATTTTTGTCAAAGGTCCTTAAAAACTCCTTAATTTTTAAATTGGAATGCGATCAATTTCACCATCTATGAGGTACACCTTCATCATGTGATTTCCTATTAGTTTTCTTATTTGAAAGTTTTTTCTTAGTTACTTATTTGACAAATTAATAATCTTTTGTATACTTAAAAGGTTTTAAGTATATAGTCATCTGCCCTTTCCTAATAGCTAACAGTCATGCAGATTTTAATAAAACAAAGCATGGAGGATGGGGCTTTGTAGATATTTAATTTTTTTATGGAAGTTTAATTTTCCTTGCATTCAATATAATAGAAAAGTCTAAAACTTTCTTCTTTCCTAGGCAATGTCGGGTATAATCAGCTAGTATATAAATATATATATAAATGACTCTGATATATATATATTATATATCAGTCATTTTAAACCCTTAGAAAGTACTATTTATAATGTGTTTATTCACAATTTATTTTTAGTTTGATCACTCAAACTTTAGATGTTAGAAACTTAAGTAGAAACTTTAGATCAAAATTAGTTTTTGTCAAATAGATATATATTAATTTTTAGGCATTTATTGAACATACCTTGTTGGTTCAAAATCATTAAAATATGTTTCTCGAGAAATATGGTTATGCTGTTATGTCGTGTATTTCAAGTAGGTTCTTATAAAAAGTTACTTTGGTCCTTAGAAAGTCCTTAAGTTTTGTTCTGAAAAAAGATTGGGAACCCTGTACTGTAATACCGTATTTGAAGTATGTGTAAGAAACTGTTTAAATTAAAGTGATCAGACTGAAATTCTGGAAAATAAAGATACTTTGGTCACAACTGTTAAAGCTGCATCAGTTATTATGCCTCTTTGATTATTATTTATTTTATTATGTTTTGGGTTTGTTCTGCTAGATTATCTATGTATTTATTATATGGATCAAAATCTATTCATGACATATCACACACACACACATATATATATATATGTAAAGGTCCAGTGTTAAGGCAAATGAAAAACTTTCTTGATAATAATAAATTTATTAAATCATAGTTTCATTTAAAAGCAAAACTTGCACTATTTTCATTAGATCACGGCAGAGCTAAGCGTGGAAAGGTGTTGACAGCTCCATGTCCATGTGCTAACTAACTGATATTGGTTTGCTTAATCATCAAATGCTTCAAATATCTATCTGCTTGACCGAATTACTCCAAAAGGTTAAGCAAGCATGAGTCTTTCAGACATGTCAACTACTCCAGAAACTCCTCAGATTGCTCCAGAAAACAACAAAACTTTTGAACAGCTAAAAAATTGCAATTCAGCCATTAAATACAAAGTTTTGCAAAAAATAATGCTGAATATTTCTCTTTTCACCCTATAATGCTGCATGTTAAAAATTTTCAATACTGTGCAGAAAAATCCAACTGAATTTAGGTCAATTTGAGTAGACAAACTCTATAATCTCTGATGTTAGAAAAATGGAAATATTTTAATCGGGATCAATGTTGCTATAAAAAACACTGTTCTGAAAAATAAGCTGTTAAAGCCTAAAAAAAAACTACTCATAAATTTTTAAATTCATAAATTTTAATTTACTTTTTACAATTTACTACTCTGTAAATATTTTAAATTTAATTTTAATTTAGAAACCAATAAGATATCTTATGTATAATCTGTACTTACCATGTTGAAATTTCAAACCACGCTGTTGCTCCTGACACAAGTACCTTAATGTTGGCATGTCTGGATTATTTATGTATTTATTACATGGATTAAAGTCTATTCATGGCATATCCACACCTATATATGTAAAGGTCCAGTGTTAAAATAAATGGAAAACAGTCTTCTTTGATAATAATAAGTTTATTAAATCGTAGTTTCGTTTAAAAGCAAAATATGTGCCATTTTCATTTGTTCGAGGCGGAGCTGAGCATGGAATGGTATTGACAGCTTCATGTCCATGCGCTAACTTACTCATATCGGTTCGCTTAATGATCAAATTCTTCAAATATCTTTCCGCTTGAACAGATTACTCCAAAATGTTAGAAGTTGCAGTCGAATTGGCATCTTCCGTAACTTCCGGTAAATCCTGGCAATTTGTTTATTAGTTAACCGAGGCAATAGTTTTTACCGCCCTCTTAATCGCCAGATTGTCTTTGTTAAGGAAGCTGACTCTAAGTTTGGTCGTGACGTCTGCACGGCAAACTCTAATCTGACTTCAACTCTCACTCAGCTGCTACGATCCATGTAATTTTATGATTGGCTCAGTGGGGGAGGAAGCCGCATGGTTATGTAAATAGTATGCGACAGGGTTGGCATGATTTAAATCGGTTGATTTTTTTTTTTTTTTTTTTTTAAATCATTGATTTAAATTATTGTAGTTTCACTTCTTTTAAAACCTATATTCCAAAGGCAGGAGAATTGGGAATCAGTCAGCACAGAAATACCAATAAGTGTCAATAGATAGCATGTGTTTTCCAAAAGTTTAGAGGTTATCAGAAAGTATGACTAGTTATGACTGATGGAATTCATTTTATGTAATGGGAGGTAAAGAGAGTATTTCAGAACTTGAAATTCAGTTTGTCTACCCAATAACAACAGTCGTGGCTTCATCTGCTAGAATAGAAAGACATTTTTCTTCTTTCAGTATTGTTCATTCTAGCCTTCATAACCAATTAGGAGTGAATAAAGAAGCATAGAAGCTAGTGTTTTAATTGAAACGGTTAAATCCATAATTCGTTGTTTTAAAAATATTGAAATGTGATTTTTTTGTGTTTTTTAAATAAATAGTTGCATTAAATGAATATTTAATTTGTTCTTTAAATTGACATCTTATTTAGTTTGCACTATCCAATTACAAAATAATAAAATGTATTTAGATTAAAATTTAAATATTTAAATTTTAAGTAATCAGTGTGTAAAATATACTAGATAGATAAAATGTTGCTTATAACAAATTATTCCATGTATATAAAATAAATCTGATTTTTTTTTTTTTTTTTTTTTAATCTTTTTAAAAAAATCATGATTTTTTTCCAACACTGGTATGCAATGCCTGCTGCTGGGTATATAAGGCAGACAAGCACGAGGCAAGTACCTTTTTCTTTCAGCTGTGAGGGTAGCAGCGCTATCCTATTGTTCATGCTGTGGGTAAATTTCCTTTAAATGACGTATTAGTATAAATCGTATTTTCTTAGTTATGTATTAGATTATAAAGTTTTTTTTTTTTTTAATAGTTTATGGTATTAGGCTTAAATGTTTTTCTGTAATATTATCTGGCCCTTTTTTGGTGATAGGTGGTTGTTAAATTATTCTGTTTATTTTGTATACTTTTTTGAAAAACTTTTAAAACTTAAATAAAAAATGTTTAGTTCAAATACTTGTTTTTTTATTTCTCGTCATTCTGCACAAGTCATGCTAACTCCCACTTTAAATATCTTTAGTATCAGATGTCCAGCTGTAATAGGTAGCTGGTCATCACAAAAGGTTACACAAGCGTGGGTCTTTTTCATTTATTTTGTTATTATAAAAGAGTTCCCTTTTTAAGATCCTTCGTAACTCACGTAATTTCTAATTACCTCTTTTTTAGACCTGACATATGTATATATTTCTTTTAGAGTGATCAAGTCCCAGAAGGTAACATTCCTAGAACTATGACAGTTCATGCCAAAGGTGAATTAACAAGGCTCGTGTTACCTGGTGATCATGTAAGCATTACTGGTATCTATTTGCCTATAGTAAAAGCAGGCTACAGACAGATTGCTCAGGGGCTTCTGGCAGATACATTTCTTGAAGCACACGTAAGTCTACTAATTATAAAGTAAAAATTGTTGAAATTTATTAATTTTGAAATGCTAATTTACTACATAATCAAAATATGTTTTAAATTTAGAGAATTGTTAGAATGAATAAAACAGAGGATGATGAAATGAATGAGCAAGAAATGACACAATTAGAAGCTGAACAGATAAGAGGTAAATTGTTTATTGATTTTGTAAGAATAAATATAGAAAAAAATTACATGGGTTAGTAGTTGATTAAGAATAAAATTCTTACATCTTTAAAAATATAAATAATCCTTCTTTTAATCTGAAGGAAGGGAAGAAGAATAAGGTCAAAGATGCTATCTCTGACTTTTTTTTTTTTTTAATAAATAGTTTGCACTATCCAATTACAAAATAATGGAATGTATTTAGATTAAAATTTATATATTTAATTTTAGGTAATCACTGTAGAATTTCTAGATAAGATGTTACTTCTTGTAACAAACTATTCTATGTATACTAGCATATAGCCTGTCATATGACGGGATCAGTAAATTTTTTAATTTTCCAGAATTGTAGAGGTACCCTATGAGGCAGGTAAAAAAGAATGGTTTGTTTTTTGGTTGAGAATTATTGTTCTACAAAAATATTCGATGAAAATTATCACTTATGTACCTAATCTATTATTTAAGCCAAATATAAAAGAAAATTATTTAGGTAACATCTAGGTTTAGGGATAAAACCTATAGAAATCATGCAGAAGATATTTAAATAATCTAAAATAAAGGATTAAATAAGATAGTTAAATTAGTGACGTCGTAATGCTAGAAAAAATTGTTATTTTTGCCTGTTTGTTATGTGATAAATTGATAAATTTAATAGCCTGCTCTTAAAATAAGTCTTGATATAATGGCATTAAATGCTCGAAAAGGGGGACAAGGTGGAAAAAATAAACTTGACATGCTTTGAATTTTGGTAACCCTAACTCATCAAAAATCCAATATGGATGCTCTATCCATACCACGTCCAACCACTTCATAAATTCGAGGACAGATAGACAGATAACTTAGGCTATTATTACATTACAAGAAGAAAGTTTAAGTCGTAAAAAGTTGAAAAAATAATAAACATTTATATTAAAAATAATAAAACAATTTTGAAAAACAACTTTAGGAATAAGAGTTAAAAAGAAAAAGCAGAAAATATTAAGTTAATCAGACATTTAGAAAAATTTGGCTGAGTCAAAGACAGAACCGTCAATCTGAGAAGTAGACTGATCAAAGGGGCAGACCCTTTACCAAACGTGTTAGGCCTACACCCGATGAGGGGCTAATTAGAGTATATGAGGGTCGAGTAAACACAGTCCAGTTTAACAATTACGCTCCGTCCTCACTGCACCCTCTTATTCTGTACTAAATTCATATCAAGAATGAATTTAGTATAGAATAAGAGCATCGGTCGGTTAACTTTTTTAATCATTACCCCAAAATATTTTTGTGTAAGTTGATATTACCCCATGGCGAAGAGAGAAAAAAAAAAACCGAAATCGCCTCTTTTTAGCATCTTTTATATTATAGCCCCCCATGATAATTTTGAAAAGAATACAACTAAAAATTTTATTTAAATTTCATTTATTCAATTTATCAATGTAATACCTAGTAATCCATAACGGTATTGTAACAAATTATAATAATAATAATAAAACAAAAACAAACAATAATTAGAATTGAAAAAAATTTAAAAAAAAAGTAATTGAAAACTTTTTTTATTCACATTTTGGAGAAATGGTGTTGTTTCATGTTCGATACAATTGCTTCAAATTTAGGACTTTTTGATGTAAGAGCGATTTGAATGCAGTCTTCGGCATTTAAACGATTTCTGTTCTTTGTTTTTATGTTCATTAGAGTGGAAAAGCCTTGTTCGCACAAATATGTTGTTCCAAATGGCAGCAATTTTTTAACTGCCTCTTCATGTGCAAATTTGAAAGGCTTTGCAGCTTTTGAAATCCAAAAAGATGTGGTGGGTAGTGAGATGGCGAGAACACTTTAGTGATGTGGGTAGTGAGATGGCGTGGCCTGCATATGTCGCTAAATTGTTTAAGTTGGAAAAAAAATACTAACAAGTTTATAAAATAACAAATTAAAAATATTAACTTTTTACTCAAAAAAGTTTCATTTTTACCCCATTTGGGGTAATTTACCCCGGTTCCCCGATCGCTGAATAAGAGGGAGAATAAGACTTGAAATAATAGCATTAAATGATCGAAAAGGGGAGATGGGGTGGATTTCGACCTCGCTTTGAATTTTGCTAACCCTAACTCATAAAAAAATCCAATATGGATGTCTATCCAATCCAGGTCCAACCGCTTCATAAATTCGTGGACAGACAACTTAGGCTATTATTATATAGGGGATTGCCAAAAACATAAAAACAATTCAAATTAATATGCAGAAAAAAAGTCAAAGAAATTCTATTTAAATAAAAAAAAAAAATCTGATTTTTTTGATTTTTTAAAAAAAGTTCAGAATTTTTTTTTTCAACCCTGACACTTGCAACAACAAATTTCACCAAATACAATCATTTTTATAAATTGTACATTTTAACATGATGTACAACCAAGTGGTACGTGTATCAAACAAGGTTCAGAAATGCTGTTCTACATTATTGCTCTTTGTTTTTAGATTTTAAAAAATGTACTAAATTTGATGATCTTTTGCTATAACAGTTTAGTTAGCATGACAATAATTTTAAAAACCATTTGCATTAAAATTTAACTTTCGAAATTTAAATTCATATCTTTAACAGATGAATACAATTACGACAAAATGGCAAGCAGCATTGCTCCTGAAATATTTGGTCATGAAGATGTCAAAAAAGCTCTATTGCTGCTTCTAGTGGGAGGAGTTGATAGAAATCCTAATGGAATGAAAATAAGAGGTATTAGAAGTTAATTTACTTTAAAATTTTATTAATAGTATGTATTGTAACTTTTTTTGCTGTTGCCTTATATTCATTTCATAATTGTCATGTAGCCTTTAATATTCTCAGAAAAATTAAAATATAGCTGTAATGTTTTACAGCTTCTAATGTAATAATTTTGTTCTATTTTGTAATTACATTTCTTAATTCATTGCAGGAAACATAAACATCTGTTTGATGGGTGATCCTGGTGTTGCCAAATCTCAGCTTTTGTCTTATATAGATCGTCTTGCCCCAAGAAGTATGTTTATTATCGTGTTTATTTTCTTTTAAATCCATTGTTATAGATGTTCAAATAACAGGGTTCCCACTGTCCTTAAAAGTCCTTAAGAACTCCTTTATTTTAGCTTTCATTTTTAATGGCCCTTAAAACTACGTAATTTTCTTCAAAAATCCTTAATTTTTAGATTAGAATGCAATCAATTTTTCCATTGATCCTATCCGCTTTCTTCACTTCCTATCAGTTTAGCCGTATTCTCCTAACTTTCTAGTTTTGTAAGTTCGGAGTTATATTTGCCCAAAACCTGTTCTAAGAATGCCAGTACTGGTGATAAGTACTGTTCAAAGAATATATATATTAAGAATATATAAAATATTTAATGTTCATAACATTCTTTTACATTTTTTAGCCAAAAGTGCAGTTTTAATAATAAAGAAAATCTTCAAATACATATGTTTTCAGTGTATTACTGTAGTAATTCAGAATTCCTTTCCTTGATATTCTTAAAAAATTATGAAAATACTTTTAGTTTATTAGTATTTTTTATGGTCATGAACTAGACATTTGACAAATAATCTTTTGCATACTGAAAGGGTTTTAAAGAATAAAGTCAGCTGCCGTCTCCTAATAGCTATCAGTCATGCAGATTTTAATTAACAAAGCATGGAGGGTGAGGTGTAGAGATTTCAGTTACTTAAGAAAGTTTAATTTTCCTTGCATTGAATGTGGTAGAAAAGTCTAAAACTTTCTTCTTTCCCAGGCAATGTCATGTATAATCAGCCAGTATATACATATATATGTCATTTTTAAACCTAAGAGGTACTGTTTATAATATTGTATTTTATTCACAACTTATGCTTATGTTTTATTGATCACTAAAAACTTTTTTCAAAATTAGTTTTTGTCAAATAGATTTATCTTATATTAATTTTTAGGCATTTTTAAAAAATTCTGAAATATTGTAGGACATTTATTGAACACGCCTTGTCTGGTTCATAATCATTAAAATATGTTCCTCAAGAAATAGGGTTTCTGTCGTTATGCAGTGTATTTCAAGTAGGTCCTTATAAAATGTTACTTTGATCCTTCGAAAGTCCTTAAAAAGTACTTAATTTTTGTTCTGAAAAAAGAGTGAGAACCCAGAATAAGAAATAGCTTTGGGAAGTATATGGGACTTCAAAACATTTTGTTTCTCCTAGCTGTCCTTCTGTCAATGATTATTGAGTCAATTATGTTTTTATAGAAATGCTCCTTATGACCCTCCCCTCTCATCTCCCTCTGTCTCTCTCTCTCTCTCTCTCTCTCTCTCTCTATATATATATATATATATATATATATATATATATATATATATACATACATACATACATACATATTATGTAATGGGTAATTTGGCCTGTCACATAGCATAATGAAGAGCCGCAAATCACAAAACACCTTTTATTAACCCTTTCGTGGCCAAAAGTGCAAACTCTCGCTTTTCTCTGAGTCCGGCAGTAACTTTCGCGAGTGAGTATCCTGGGCCGGAGGGGTTTTTGCTATTAACATGGTTTCTGCACACCTGGAAAGTCATGGAAAATCATGGATTTAGACAATGGATTAATTTTGTCGTGGAAAGTCATGATTTTTCAAGTAAAATGAGTAAAAGTCATAAAGTTATGGATTCGCTAAACTACTGATTAAAAAAAATGCATTGAATTGTTTAATTCTGTCATTTAGCTGAAGTTACTGAGTTTGGTATTTATGTATTATCTTATTGACCTTATTGCCAAGTAAAATTTGTTCACCAAGGAAACTCAAAGCAAGAAAGCTTAATGGGTGGGTAAATGTATATTATTCTGTTTTTTTTTTCTTAAATTGTAGATTAAAACTTTATTAATATAATTATTTTTTAATAAAAATTAGTTAAGAATTTTGCATAAAATATAAGTTTATCTCTAGGGATATTGTATATAAACATTATAGGGTTATATTTGGCTATTATTCATGGTCACCTGGATAATACCAAAGTACCCTGAATTCAAATTGGAAACATTTTGATTGAAAAATTACTATATGATTAAACTTAGGTATGTAGATACAACAATTTATTTTTATGTATGTGAGTTTATTAACACTTATAAAGTAAATTTATAGTTTTTTATGATAAAATTCCTGTAATTTCTCTAAAAGCATATATTTTATTTGTATGTACATCAGAAGTTTTATTCATATATACTTTAACGAAAGCTTTTTAAAGTCATGGAAAATGATCTGCTAAATCAGGAAAAGTCATGGATTTGAAAAATTTTATTTTGGCAGATACCCTGTATTAAGCCTAAATTCATGAAATTAACGAAGTAGCAACGCGTTATTTAATAATGCTGCGTAAAGTATTTAAACGGAATGTGATTTATATTATATATGTTTATAGATACTTTATTTTCTTAAGCTTTATTTAAATATATATTTTACACCTTTTTTTTCATTCTTTACTTACTATTTAATGACTTTTAACGCTACAAAACTTAACACTATGTTATTTAAAATTATTTTTTCGTATGAAAAATTTAAAAAACAGGGATCTACACACAATCCTACGTTACAGTCCTTGCACTCTTAGTAACTCATTTGCCATTTTGGAGGATTTTTCCGTAAATGTGAAAAAACGAAGCATCGTCATCTTTGGCAGAAATGTCCTCCTCATTATTAGAATCCGTGAATTATGAAAAGAAAGAACAATCAGAATATATTATAGTGTCACTATTATTACTATTACCCTAATCTGTTTCAAAATCTAAATCTGAAATATTTTGTGTCATTTCAGCTATTTCAAGCTCAGTGAAACACTTTCAACATTTCGAAAATCTAATAATAAAAAGAGAGAAAAAAAATTAAGTCTGTCAGATCTAATTCTCCACTAAAAACTGGACTGCAAACCGAAGTGCATAACGCTTAAGCTAAATTAAAACTCCCCTGCTTACATAAACAAACACCACGTGCGAATATAAAGAGCCATCATAAAACATGTCATTCGAAAACATTCCTTTCCTGTGATGTTTATATAATCAAAAACCATGTGTATGTGTATCATACTACTCTCCTATTAAGTGCAAGGTCAAATCTACATGTATCTAAAACCATATGGACATTCAATGCCATCTTGTGTCAAAAGTTATAGTTTTTAAAATGTTCCAGAACACTGGCACAAATATGTGACGGTCAGGGGTGAACAAGAAAATGCTCTGGCACGCCAGTGTGTCGGCTGAGAAGTGAGTGCGTTTCTTGCTGGCACATATACGTGACAGTAGGCACGAAAGGGTTAAAGACATCATGCCGAACGATGGCCGAATGGTTAGTGTGCTGGCCTTTGGAACTGGAGTTTGTGGGTTCAAATCTCACATTGGTATGGATGTTTGTAGCCTTTTGGAATCGGCTTTAAGCAGTAGGTCCAGGTCTCATTAGCCTTTGTTTTGCAAAAAGTAGACCGTAGCGCTCCAAACCAAACCAACCATTAAAGACACAATAATAATAATGATAATAATAATAATAAATATGATAAAAAAAGTATGATGTACATTGGGCTTTTATAGTTTTATAAAGATATATATATATATATATATATATATGTGTGTGTGTGTGTGTGTGTGTATATTTATGTATATATATATGTGGGTGTGTATATATATATATATATATATATGTATATATATATATATATAATGCGATGGGTAATTTGACCTATCTCAAAGAGAAGAGAATCCTCATTAGCTTGGGTGCAGTTGTAAGTAAATGTTACAGAATAAGGAAATTGGGAATTTTGGATGAAGAGAAATGCATTTCATTGTAGCATTACATCTCGTAGACTTCTGGGGTTAAAAACCTATACATTGAAATTTATAGGTGTGTGAGCCAGCCAGTTATGGTTAATAATGATTAATTACATGGTGATGCTTAATGGTGTTGAGAAAGCAAAACTAATTAAATAAAGATGCTGATTGATGCAGGAAATGATTTTGGTGTTTATTAAAAGTAGCATATTAGAATTTATAGAATTTAATATTCTTTTACTTATAATTAATTAAAGGATGAATATTTGCATGATGCAAGATTAGTGTTCAGAAAAGTTAATGTGTTGATTTTACGATAATTTTGGGCCAAATAAAAATATTTTCAAATGAAATGACATCCTCATATTATTATTGTTAAGACCTTGTGTGGTTAAAATACTTTAGTATCTTACACTCTACTACTAACTGTTTAGACATCTCTGAAGCTCCGGCTAAGAGCACTAAACAATCTAAATCTAAAAAATCATCAAAATCAAAATCTATCCGACATCCAGAAAATAAAACTGCTGAACATACTACTCCATCTAGTAGTCAAAATTTAAATGTAAATACGGAGAGTAACGTCTCCGATAAGTCTAACAATACATCTTCATTACTAGAACTTCTTAAAAATTTAAATGAATTCATGAGGGACTACAATATCTCCGATATTTAACCCTCCTAAAAATATCTCCAAAATTATGAAGTCGTCGAAAAACACTATCACTAAAATATATGAAATTTTTTAACTTATAGCAAAAACTTTTGATAATGGAGACTCTTCTGGTGGTTAAATAACCTCATTTTGCCAATTTATTAATTACTGCACACTAAATTTAAAAATTTTCTTAATTTTTGCCTTATTTTTCCAAAATTCGTATTAAATTCTGTTTTATTTTTATTAAAATACTGCAATCTGACATTTTTCCATTCCGTTGCTATATTGAGCCTTTGGACTCGTCTGTTGACTCCGTCATAGCGTTTCATACGGCAAGCTTACTTTGCCAATATTTTTGAAATATTGCCCCCATCAAACTTTTGGACTTTTTGAATATTAGCCCTCCCCCATAATTGTATATTCTACTAAATTTATAAAAAAATTTTAAGTTCTAAGCACAAGAACTAAAAAATCAGGGCTAACTTTGTCCCACTAATGAGAGTTTAAGCTCCGCCCTCTTTTTTCTGGAGAAATTCTAATGGTAGTTTGCCTGGATCCGATTTACGTTTCGGATCGGGGATTTTCGATGTATTTCTATCTTTTTCTTATATTTAATACATATATACTCCTATTTAATCGCATTTACGTATTTTTAAATTTATTTTATCGCATTTTACTCATATTTAGCTATTATTATTATATTAATTTTTTAACCTATTTTTATTATTAATCTTTATTTATTTTGTTTACCATTTATTTTCTTAATATATTTAGTGGAACTGGCATCTTTAACACTTTCTTACTCATCATGAACCTCTCCCTTTCACAATTATTCATCTTACTGGAGATATGCCCTAATGGGCCAGGGATTCTGACAACTACCATCAAATGGAAGCTGATAATGGAAACATGTTGAAATTGTTAACCAATAATTTTCTCTTGAATAGGTCAGTATACAACTGGAAGAGGCTCATCTGGTGTTGGTTTAACGGCATCTGTCATGAAGGATCCAGTGACTGGAGAAATGGCATTAGAGGGTGGTGCCTTGGTTCTTGCAGATAAAGGCATCTGTTGCATTGACGAATTTGACAAAATGATGGATTCTGACAGGACAGCTATTCATGAAGTTATGGAACAACAAACTGTATCAATTGCTAAGGTGAAATATTAAGTTGAAAATAAATATTTGATTTAGTGAATGTATGAGGGTCTAACATTTAAGCATTTGGAATAATTAGAGAAATTGAAGGTTCTATTTCATAATTAAATCCTGCGAAGTTTAATTAATTTTAGGAAATGCTAAATAGTTAGGGTATTTTCTGCTATATGTACATATAGTATGTATACATGTAACAGAGCGGAATTA
This sequence comes from Pardosa pseudoannulata, assembly GCA_032207245.1. Lineage (NCBI taxonomy): Eukaryota > Metazoa > Arthropoda > Arachnida > Araneae > Lycosidae > Pardosa > Pardosa pseudoannulata. The sequence goes on from CM063497.1 coordinate 13,295,921, forward strand.
CTTTTGCCATTACAGTAAAGTTTTAACCTCTATTTTGAATTGCGTAGGCTTACTGGGCAGTGAGGAAACCTGAAAAAATATCAGTTGTGTCTTTATCAAAAAGAACTGGTAAATACTAGAAAAATGTTTAAACTAATCTTCATGAAAATTTAAAAAGTTTTGTCCAAAAAATGCTCTTTAAATTCACAAGTTCTGGTTCCGAAGTCACTACTTCCAGTTTTGATAGCTGTTACTGATGTTTAAACAGCTGTCACTTTTCTTTAACACTAATCATACCAAGACTTAATATATACCTATTCTACCATAGCGGGTCAAATGACCCGACTGTATGTTTATGCTTGAATGTATGAAATATAATGTTAGAAAGAAATAAAAATATAAATTAAATTTATATAATTAAACAAAATAGTATGTTGAGCATTTCTATTACAAAAGCAAAAAATAAATTTTAAATTATAGTTAAGCATTTTTACATATAAGTGTTTCCATTGTACATTTTCCGCAAATATATTTTTTACATTTAGAGCATTTTTTTTTATTTTCTTACAGTATCCTATTTGACATCTCATACGTTTATAAGCATCTGTAGTAGACTTAGGCAACGATCCTTTCGTATTTGTTTTTGGTTATGAAGTGGTGCTCTTAGGTGTGCCACCTACTTGCATTTGTTGCCAAACAGATCCATCATTCGCAACATTTTGTTCATTTATTTCTACTTCACTTTCTTCCGAACTTGAGAGTAATCTTATTCTTTTTCGGCCACTACATACATTCACAATATTTCCTCTTCATCGTCAGTATCTGTAGAATCAAACTCATTTTTATTTGCAACCAATATATCTTCATTTTCAGAAAATTCATCTTCACTAATTTCTGAAAACTCTTCGCCAATATTATTTATATCTTCTAAGAAACTTGCACTGTCTTGTTTGCTTCGACATTTTTCTGGGTAAAAAATGATCTGTATTACTATAGCTATCAAAATAAAATATAAGCTAGGTTCTTACCAACACTTTCAATTTTTGCCACTTTCTCTTACACTAAAAAGCTATTTTCAATCTAAAATTTGATATTTTCTTGAAATTATTCTGAGCTATTTTCGTTGAACTACTTTACGCAACAGTCTTTGGAAGAATGTGCAAGTTACTGACTACAAATATGACTCAAGAAATCTCATAAAACAGAAAAATATCATATTTATCATTATATCTAATACATATTTAATACATACATTATCATATCTAATTATCTAAAACTCATTATAATATCTAATTAAAAAATATCTACCACAACGGGTCAAATGACCCGTTGTGGTAGATATCGGTATACAACAAGGATTACTCAGAATAAACAAAAAAAAATATTTTTATAACTGTACATTAATTACTTAGAAAAAGTCATGAAGTCAAATGTGCAAACGCAATAAAATTATACGTGCATTTTCAATGCAAAAGTTCAAAATGGGTCATTTGACCCGTTATGGTATGTTTAGTGTTAAAATGCCATAGAGATAAAACAAAAACAGATTTAGAAGCTTAAAAGTTCAAATTTTACAATAAAGAAATAAAAAAAAAAAATACGATTTTTGACAAAAAATGACGTTTTCAACGTAGACAGGTACCATAATGGAAGGTTTAAGTATTAAAGTTTAACTATATAATGATTAAAATATCCAATTTAGTATTAAATTTATGCCTTTTTAAATTGCTTTTTTTTTTTTCAGGCAGGTATTATGACCACTCTAAATGCTAGAGTTTCAATACTGGCTGCTGCTAATCCTGCTTATGGAAGATATAATCCTAAACGCACTATTGAACAGAATATCCAACTTCCAGCTGCTCTTTTGTCTCGATTTGATTTATTATGGCTTATTCAAGATCGCCCCGATAAAGAAAATGATAAGAGGTAATTTTATATTAAACTGCTCTTTTGATTGGCTGAAGTGAGCTCGCTTGAAAAAGCAACCCACTTTCTGGAAAAGTGGGTTTCTTTTAGAACTTAGTATACTACCCTATTTCAGGTGTATAATCCGCAGGTATGAATTTTACGATATTCTCAGAGAAAAATATCGTATAATCCTCAAATTGTTTCCATTTTAATCTCATGTGATCAGTTTTCAATGTATATGGAAAAAAGTATTATGTCTTTTTGTGTTAAAAAACTTAAATTTCAATTCTTTAATGATAACATTTTCTTTAAATTAAAAAAAGTAATCTAATAAAGTCAAAATTTGGATAGACTTAAAAAATTTATGTTTAACCACAGTAAAAATGTAGGCAAAATATTTACATTAATGAGTACAGAAACAATGCTACAAATAAGTTATTCAAAGCCATATTTAAATAAAAAAAGATATTAAAATTTAGAATTCTTAAAATGCATCTTTTCATTTTAATTTAATATGGTTATTTGCGATCTGTATTAAAATTTTATACTGCAGTTATGGTGCCATCTGGCAAGGTAAAAATGAGAAAAAAAAATGAATGCAGAAAAATGCTGTTATATAATATACAAGTGTTATTTCTTGATAGAAATAAATACAGACATGCCAACTGCTCCGGTTTCGGCAGAGTTGCTCCGGAGAAATGATAAAAATTGGTAACTCCGCACACTCCTCAAATTGCTCCGGAAAATAACAAAAAATTTGTTCCGGGGGAAATATTTCGTCAATTTTATCAAATCTCGTAATTTCTAAAGGAATTCTGAAGAATTTCTTCGCATAATTCTTTTTTCCGCTATTTGCAGCAAATAAATATTGCTAAATAGGCCTAACCTACAGCGAAGTGTATATATTCAGAAGCTTGTGCGTATATGCTTAAAAAATTTCCTCTGAGAGATGAAATGTTGATGCAGGCTGAAGTTGCAGGTATCAGTATAAGAGCTCAGACTAAGTTTAGTTCTTTGAATGTTTCAATATCTTTACTGATAATGCATTGGATGAACTTGAATCAGAGTTTAATCTTTACCAAATGGACAAATTTAGCGAGGAAATTCTAAACTGTGAACGCTCAGATACAGCTTGGTATAAAGAGATCACAAAGCAGCAATGAAATACAAAGTTTTACCAAAAATAATGCTAAATATATTGCTTTTTCCACATAGTAATGCTGCATGTGAAAGAGTTTCCAGCACTGTGCGAAAAACCAAACTGAATTTAGGTCAAATTTGGGAAGACGAACTGTAGAATCTCTGATGATAGTTAAATGTAAATATTTTAATCAGGGTCAATGTTGTTATAAGAAGAATTTTTCTGAAAAAGAATTTTTAAAGCTAAAAAATCTACTTATACATTGTTAAATGCATAAATTTTAATTTATCTTTAATAGTATGTTAATTTTTAATTATTTAATTTGCACAGAAATTAATAAAATATGTAATTATATATAATTTGTCTGTATTATTTTAAAATTTGTTTTATTATGTATGTAAATTGTATACGCGTTTACTTTGTGGGTAGCATGTTAAATTTTAAAACCGCACTGTTGCTCCGGACAGAGTTGATTGAATGTTGGCATATCTGTAAATATACAAAATGGAATATATTAATTTAATTGAGTATTTTTATCCAAACCGCTGTGTCCTTGACTGAAAAGAATTTTTAATTCTCATTTAAAGGGGGGGGGAAATTTCTGTGTGTATATGAGCAGGTGCTGCAATCTATTATTCTTTATGAAAAATATTTGTAAATTTTATTATAAAAATAATTTTTATCAGCAGATAATATGTGTTGGAGTATAATACACATTAGAAGGAAACTTTTTTAACTTATAATCCACTGATTATATGCTGGAAATTAGGGTACATTAAATTTATTTCAGTGGCAGAGTTAAATTATTAATTATATGTACAGGACAAATTATTAATACACTTGAGGTATGTTTTGAGGTTTAAATGAATGTAAATTTTAAGGTCAATTTTAGCTATAACTGCAGCATATTCACTAAGATTGCAAAGTGCCTTTCCTGTATTAGGCTGTTTGTTGAGGCACCTGGATCAGAGATCAAATTCCTAGTTGTTAAGAGAAATAGTAATGACCAATAATAGTGCTCTTTGGTTAAATTCAGAAGTATTTTAGAAATGCAACTCATACGATATGCTGCAAATTATCAAGATAATGCTGGTAAGACTCTATAACAGGGATGGACAAACTTTTTTGGCTGCTGTCCAAAAACAAAAGGAAATAATTTTGGCAAGCCAAGATAAATTTTTCTAAAATCTTAAAAACAATATACAAGTACCTAATGGTTTAAATACGTTAATGAGATGAATGAAATTGCGATTTCAAGTTCCTTATACTGAGGTTTGAAGTGAGATGTACTGATTTTAAGGAATGAGACTAAATGCTCATCTGTCAGTCTCCTTCTGAAATTATTCTTCCTAAGGCTCAAAATTGAAAACGCTTGTTCACATGTAAGAAGCAAATGTACCGCTGATCTTCTGGGCGTGAGATAATAAATTTGGGATATAACATGTAAGCAAAGTAGAAAAGGAGATGGCTATATAATGTATAAATATATATTTCTTTTCATTTGCCTCAGACTAGCAACTTAAAATTCTATCCTCAGGCCGGGTAAAACCTTCTGGCAGGTTCAAGTTGGCCCTTCCCTGCTCCATAACATGAAAATTAACCACTTGCCTGATTATCCCAAGTTATCCCAGGTTCGTATATAATGCAGTTAATTATCCAAAAAATTTTGGGTGAAGCAGAATTCGTTTGTAAGATTTGCTTTATCACAGTTTTATACGGCCTGCAGGAACGGAAAAGGACTATTCAGCTTTGATTGGCAGTTTTGTTGGTTTCACAGTTCATTTGGCGGGACTGGTACATGTTTTCCCTATAGTAAAGTGTACGTCGGCTTGTGGGTTAGTAACGTATAAAGAATGATAGTTGCAAAAAATCGTGACGAGTTTTCTGTCACAAAAGAAAGACCCAGCATTAGTCCTTCACCATTCAGGTTAACCTCTTGGCATTTTCCGTATATTATTCGTGCTACTGCAAAAGAAGGAAATCCAACGAGACAATGTACTCTGTGCTCCCATAAAAGAGATTCCAGAGGTAAGAAAAGAGATCAGACACCAGAGTACAGAATGTTAATCATAACTTTTCCCTTGTTTCAAAAACTATCATTCAAAGACTGATATTTGACTTCTTTTCATTTCCTGAGATAACTCGGGATAGTAAACTAATATTAAAACTAAATGCTTTTACACCTGTAAAAAAATTAAAAATTAAAACCTACACGTTCTGTTTTGTTTCTTTGTATTTAATTATAAAATAAAAAAATGTGATGATATTTTGCTCTCTCTCTATATATATATTGCTATATATTATATATATATATATATATACACACACACACACACACATATATATATATATATACATATATATATATATACATACATATATATATACATATATATATATATATATACATATATATATATATATATATACAAATATATATATATATATATATACATATATATATATATATATATATATATATATATATATATATATATATATATATATATATATATATATATATATATATATATACACGTTTAAAGTTTTATTAGATAAATTACAGTTTTTAACCCCAATTTGAATATACTTAATGCATTCAATATGAGTTTGTTGCAAAATTTGGTTTCCTGAATACATCTTGGTTAATACAAGGTATCTACTTGTCAAGCAAATATCTTTCCACCAGGGTTGGCATGATTTAAATAGGTTTTTTTTTTTTTTTTTTTTTAATTGTTGATTTAAATCTTTTTCATATTTTTTTTTTTTTAAACCTATATTCCAAGGACAGGAGAATTGGGAATCAGTCAGCACAGTAATACCAATAAGTGTAAATAGACAGCAGCATGTGTTTTCAAGTATTTAGGAGGGGTTATTATCAGAAAGTATGTAGTAGTGGTAGTAAATGATTGATTATGACTGGTGGAATTCATTTTATGTAATGGGAAGTAAAAAGAGTATTACAGAACTTGAAATCTAGTTTGTCTACCAAATAACAACATCCGTAGCTTCATTAAATTTGCATCTTATTTAGTTTGCACCACCCAATTACAAAATAATGAAATGTATTTAGATTAAAATTTATATATTTAATTTTAGGTAATCAGTGTGTAGAATATAGTAGATAGATAAGATATTATAACAAACTATTCTATGTATATTGCAAAAAACATAAAAACATCAATTAAAATTTTTTTTAAAAAAAATCAAAGAACTCTGATTTACATCAAATAAATCTGATTTTTTTTTTATTTAAAAAAAAATCATGTTTTTTTTTTCAACACTGCTTTCCAGTCCTTTTTAAATCATCTTATAAAATGCATTTACCTCTATATTAAATTTATTGATTTTGTTTCTCTAGATTAGCTGATCATATCACTCAAGTGCACATGCATTGCCGAGAGCCTAAGGCTAATTTTGACCCGATGCCAATGAATTTAATGAGAAGATACATATCGTATTGTCGTAAGATAGACCCTATTGTCCCTGAAGACCTTACTGATTACCTTGTGAGTGCTTATGTTGAAATAAGAAAAGAAGCTCGCAACAGCCGGGATACAACATTTACATCTGCGAGAAACTTGCTTGGAATATTGAGATTGGCTACAGCTTTGGTAATTATTTAGCTTTCATTTTCATTTCACTTAAATAAACTGAAACTCATGCCCTACAGTGCAAAGTATGTCCTGGTTATGTGATTATTTGGAACCCCCAATGCTAGTGTTATCATTGAATAATCATACAACCACTTAAGGTATCCATCTACGTTCGGAGAAACTAGTTCGTGTTTTTGCATTTTTAGATTTATTTTTTATATCATCATAGATATAAAAAATAATAAATTGCACTTAAAAAAATTATTCCTGGAGAAGTTTTTATAAAATTTCTATAATAAATTAAATTATTTCAATTTTTTTATGCAACACATTTCTTATACACTGGACTAGTGAATCACCTAAAATCTTTGCTTAATTTACATTTGGTAAAAAATGTTGGTCCTTCAAAATCATACACATTGAATTTTTAACGAATTTTCATTACTTTAATATCTAACTACGAGTGCAACATCATTGAAAATTATCCAAATTTAAAGCTTTCAGGTCATTTACTAGTAAATACTATCAAAAGCATTCATAATAGTTTTCAACAAAATATTTTAAGAACTTTTTGAGAAATCACATTTCAAGTTTCAACATATCATTAAAAATACCGTTCTGAGAAAAACATTTGAAGTTTATGAAAGCAACTTTAACTTCTAAAAAATTAATATACATGTTTAAATTCGCCACACTTTCTTGCTTCAAAACTTTCTAATTGCCAATTTGCTATTTATAAAAATACTAGAAAAATGTTTAAATTAATCTTCATGAAAATTTAAAAAGTTTTTTCCAAAAAAATGCTCTTTAAAAGACTTTAAATTCACAACTTCCAGTTTGTTTTGACAGCTGTCACTGATGTTTAAACAGCTGTCACTTTTCTTTAAAATGCTGTAGAGACAAAACAAAAACAGATTTAGAAGCCTTAAAGTTTAAATTTTACAATAGAGAAGTATTAAAAAATTATGATTTTTGGCGAAACATAACGTTTTCAACGTAGAGGGATACTTTAAATGACCTTTTATACATGCAGAATGTTCAAGTTAAAGAGAAAGAGAAAAATTTGCAGAGAGTTCTTCATCTGGCTCTTATAATAGTTTCGTAAAATGTCATTTATGAAGGTGTCATAGAGATTCACTTTACTATTTTCTAGTAGAAAGGAGTAAAAACCATGTCTAAAATATGTCAAGACTATCTTAAAAGAGATTGGCCTTCTAGCAGGTATGGATTTAAAACCACTTAACTATAAATCTTGGTCAGTATTGGAGAGAAATGTGTACCAAAAATGGCATCCCAATTATAATAATCTTAAACAGTCTTAAAGTATCTGTGTACATTAAAAACGTCATTTTTTGCCAAAAATCATAATTTTTTTTTATTTCTCTATTGTAAAATTTCAACTTTTAGGCTTCTAAATCTGTTTTTGTTTTCTATCTACGGCATTTTAAAGAAAAGTTACAGCTGTCAAAGCAAAACTGAAATAGCGACTTCGGAACTGGAAGTTATGAATTTAAAGCCTTTTAAAACAGCATTTTTTGGACAAAACTTTTTAAATTTTCATGAAGATTAGTTTAAACATTTTTCTAGTATTTTTAATAATCAGCAACTTGACAATTAGAAAGTTTTGAAGCAAGAAAGTGTGGGGAATTTTATTTTAATTTTTTAATAGTTAAAATTGCTTTCATAAACTTCAAATGCGTTTTCCTGGGAACGGATTTTTAATAAAATGTTGAAACTTGAAATGTGATTTCTCAAAAAGTTCTTAAAATATTTTGTTGAAAATTATTATGAATGCTTTTGATAGTATTTTCTAGTGAATCACCTAAAAGCTTTCAATTTGGATAATTTTTAATGATGTTACACTCATAGTTAGATATAAAGGTAATGAAAATTTGTTAAAAATTCAATATGTGTGATTTTGAAGGACCAACATTTTTTACCAAATGTAAATTAAGCAAAGATTTTAGGTGATTCACTAGTCTAGTGTATAAGAAATTTATTAGAAATTTTATAAAACTTCTCCAGGAATAAATTTTATGTGTAATTCTCTATGATAATATAAAGAATAAATCTAAAAATTTAAAAACATGAGCTTGTTTCTACCTTTAAAGAAAAAAGTTCTAAGGAAATCAGCAATTGAAACTCTCGTAGATTCAAACTGGAAATTGTAAAATAAACAATAGATGTAAGAGAATCAAATTTGTTTTCTGGCAAAATGGCTGCTCTTAGCCTTTATAGTGTTAGAAAAACATGACAGTCACCTCAAGTTAGTATTACATTTTGTTCTATACTGTTATTACTGCAAGTTTTACTTTTTGACTTTTAAAATATGAATTTCAGTACAGTAAAAAGTAAAAGTTGTTCATTGTTTTTAAACTGCTTTGTCATTTTTGATTAAATCTTTTTTTTACATCAATATATATCATTTATTGTATTTATTTTCATCCTTTTAATTTTCAGTGTCGATTGAACCTTAGAGATGTGGTGGTGAAGCAAGATGTAGATGAAGCTATAAGACTGCTTGATATGTCTAAAACTTCACTTGTGCAACAAAGACAGTTTGTTGGAAGGTAAGAAAATTTCTGCAAAATTGATATTAATTGTATTGTCTAAGTTTTATAGAAAGGAAAACTTTTATAAAAGTAAACAAGAATCGTATTAATTTAGACAATCAAACAAACTTTTACTGTTCTTATAGCAGAAAAGTTTCTCTCACTTTACATTGTCTCTAAACCAGTCTCTTTCTTATATATATATATATATATATATATATATATATATATATATATATATATATATATATATATATATATATATATACACACACACACACACATATATATACATGGTTTCCGCGCATCTGGAAAGTCATGGAAAATCATGGATTTAGACAATGGATTAATTTTGTCATGGAAAGTCTTGATTTTTCAAGTAAAATTAGTAAAAGTCATGGATCCGCTAAACTACCGATTAAAAAAATGCACTGCATTGTTTAATTATCTTTTTACTTGTCATTTAGCTGAAGTTAGAGTTTGGTATTTATGTATTATCCTATTGACCATACTGCTAAGTAAAATTTGTTCACTGAGGAAACTCAAAGCAAGAAAGCTTAATGGGTGGGTAAATGTATATTATTCTGGTTTTTTCTTAAATTGTAGATTAAAATTTTATTAATATAATTATTTTTTAATAAAAATTAGTTAAGATTTTTGCACAAAATATAAGTTTATTTCTAGGGATATTGTATATAAGCATTATAGGGTTATATTTGGCTATTTTTCACGGTCACCTGAATAATACCAAAGTACCCTGAATTCAAATTGGAAACATTTTGATTGAAAAATTGCTATATGATTAAACTTAGGTATGTAGATACAACAATTTATTTTTATGTATGTGAGTTTATTAACACTTGAAAGTAAAAAGTAAGTTTATAGTTTTTTTATGATGAAATTCCTGTCATTTCTCTAAAAGCATATATTTCATTTGGATGTACATCAGAAGTTTTATTTATATATACTTTAACGAAAGCTTTTTAAAGTCATGGAAAATGATCTGCTAAATCAAAGAAAGTCATGAAAAGTCATGGATTTGAAAAATTTTATTTGGGCAGATACCCTGTATATACATATCAGGGTTAGCATGATTTAAATCAGTTGATTTAAAAAAAATCATTGATTTAAATCAATTTTTTTTTCACTTCACTTAAATTCCATATTCCAAAGACAGGAGAATTGGGAATCAGTCAGCACAGAAATACCAATAAGTCAATAAGTATAAATAGATAGCATGTGTTTTCCAAAAATTTAGGGGTTGTTATCAGAAAGTATGTAGTAGTGGTATGTACAATGACTAGTTATGATTAATGGAATTCATTTTATCCATGAAATCCAGTTTGTCTACTGAATAACAACAGCGGTGGCATAATCTGCTAGTTATAGAAAGAATAGTTTTCGTCTTTTGGTATTGTTCATTCTAACCTTTGTAACAAATTAAGAGTGGATACGGCATTGAAACTAATGTTTTTATTGAAATAGTTAAATCCATAATTCGTAGCTTAAAAAATATTGAAATAATTGTGATTTTTTTTTAATAAATAATTTGCATTAAAAGATTATTTAATTTGTTCTTTAAATTTTCATCTTATTTAATTTGCACTCTCCAATTACAAAATAATAGAATGTATTTAGATTAAAAATTATGTATTTAATTTTAGGTAATCAGTGTGTAGAATATACTGAATAGATAAGTTTTTACTTATAACAGACTGTTCCATGTATATTGAAAAAAATATATAAAAACACAACAATAATTAAAATTAGAATTCAGAAAAATATCAAATAAATCTGATTATTATTTATTTTTTATTTTTAATCATGTTTTTTTTTTTTTTTTTTTTTTTTTTTTTTTTTTTTTATTTTTTTTTTTTTCAAACCCTGATACATATATATATATATATATATATATATATATATATATATAACCTGCATGCTGGATAGTCTCATGTGTATAGGGAAGTATCAGGTGCTGTTTCTGCCTCATAGAACTTTTGAAATATGTTCATACATATATATTATCAGGTTTAAATAGCCAATTTTCAGAATACCTATAAGAAAAGCCATTTTTATACTGTAATTTTTCTCATATAGTCTGCGGACTATATGTGTTTAAAAAGCAAATTTCTTCAGCCCCGGACTATCTTCTGGTTGTTCATTGCTTAAATCATCAAAATCGGATGAAGGTGATAAAAAAAAGTACGTCGGTGAACAGCCGATGATCAAACAAAAGCAAGACCCACAAGATGCTAAGAAAACATCGTATTATATTGGTAATAAACCATGAAAAAAAAAACCTATAAAGCAGAACGAATCAATAGTAGCAAGTAGAACAATCGTAAATTGTGTCCTGGAGTATATTGATAGTCACACTGAGTGGATAGGTTCTAGATTGAAGGTCAAGGGTTGAAGGTCATTTCACCAGGAAGATCACTCGTAACAGAGTGTTTTGTGTTCAAAGTGTTGATTTGCTGTAATGTTGGTCATTCTTTATGTCTTTAAAACATCATCGCAGTTTTATTGCTGATTTTAAGCTGAAAATAATTCATAAGGTCGACGAGAAGGCAGCAAGAAATTGGCATAGCCCCGTATGTAGGGGATGCTATATGGCAGGGGAGAGTTCATCAGATGTTTTGTGTGAATGTGACTACTACTGCACCATGCGATTTGAATTCCTTGGGTATCACTTCATCGAGCCATGGGAGTTGATTAACTTCCTGGTTAAGTTGCTGCTGAAATTTATCTCAGCTATTGGTCTCTCTGAGATCTAATGGTTAATATTTCTTAACCTTGTGCTGGAACTCTTTTTTCCAGTCAATGGGGGGGCGGGGTTTCAGTACAATAGGCCTTGGGCTGCAATGCTGGTGCCCTTGTGGGCCACCCCACCCTAATTCTATTTCTAAGAAATTGGCGCAAGCCAAAAAAAGCATTGAAAATATGAGAAGAAAGCAATCCAATCGTCATGGAAAAATAGAATGTAGCATTAGAAGACGATTACATAGCTGGGTTCTCGAACAGAGAAATGTAGGTCGCTCTGTTTCTTCCATTAAAATTCGTCTCCTGGGCTATGGAAGAAGAAATGATTTCAAATTTTAAGAGTGGAATTGATTGAGTTTAATCCGTACTTTTTGGCACTCTACTGTACTTACGTTTTTATTCTTAAAATGATTTAATATTGTCATACTAAAACAAATATTTTTGCTCGTATAGTCTGCAGACTATCTGATGATTTATGAAATTTTTTACATAAAAAATCACGTCCGCAGACTATACGTGCAAAATTACAGTATATGTTATATGATTTTCTATTGTTGAGATGTTTATTTGTTAAAATTCACATATCTTAAATCAGTAGATATCGAAATTTTACAGGCTTGCAATTCTGTCACTTTCTCACCTTTAGTCACTTTTTTAAGTAAACAGTCACTTTGTTCATGGTGTATCACAGCAAAAGTCTGTTGTTCAAAAAAGAAAATCTGAATTAATAACAAAATACTTTAATAAAAGACCAAAAATGGGATGCTCTAATCTTATTTTTCTTATTAAAATGTAATTAATCATATGGTTTCCAGAATTTAAGGATTTTAAAAAGTCATAGAGAAGTTCCTGAAATCTACATTTGTGCTGAAATGTACATTTAATACATTAAAGTAATTTACGTCAAAGCACACATTTCTCTTTTTCTTTTTCTTCACAATTTTTGTTTAGATACTCTAATCTAGCTATGTACATATTTCAAAACATCGTTAATATAAGCAGAAAGTTGTGATTATAAAATTAATGTACTGTATGTATTCGAATCTAATTTAGAGATTTTCTTGAATAAAAAGCAATGTTGAGTTGTGTTAAACAAAATTTTTAACCTTTTTTGTATTTGACGTTAAAATCATGTCTTGCATGAATCATTTGATTTAGAGTTAAAATAAATAGAAAAATATTAATATCATCTGTAATCAAGAGGGGAAAAAAAAATCACTTTTTTTTTTCAATGTTTAGTCACTTATTCTGTATTATTTGTCACTTTTCTCACCTTTTTGAAAGTACCTCAGCAGTTGCAAGTCTGATATTTATATTTCCTTATTTTATTAATATATTTATAATTTGTGAATTTTTCTTTTGTTTATTATTATAGAAGAATACTTAACTATCATAATTTTACATATAATTATTTCCTCAATAATGTTTTGAAATTTAGTATCTGATCACTACTACCCCTAATAATGTAAGTTAATCACTGAATCAAAAGTATACAAGAATTATTTAGTGTTTTTTTTTTTTTTTTTTTTTTGTTTTTTTCACCTATTCTGTATTAATTGTCACTTTTCTCACCTTTTTGAAAGTACCTCAGCAGTTGCAAGCCTGAATTTTATCATTTTTAAGAACTATGTATAATCTTAAAATTCAGTTTGAAAACAATTGAAACTAACTTTTACCTTTTTATAATTTGTAAATTTCAGTGTTTATAGAATATTTGTATTAAGATTAATGTATGACTTAATTTCTGTGATATTTCAGAGTGCAAACTCCCACTGATCAGATATTCAGTATCATACGAGATATAATGGCCGAAACAAACAGTAGAACAATTAAAATGGCAGATGCTTTGGAACGCTGTGTTGCTAAAGGCTTTAATCCAGATCAATTTGAAGAAGCTGTTGAAGAATATGAAGAATTGGACATTTGGCAAGTGAATCAATCAAGAACTCGTATAACTTTTATTTAAAATGTTCTCTTTTGAAGTGTTTATTAAACTTCATGTTTTTATTACTTCTTGTATGTTTTTATCTGTTAATGATAGGTTTTTTTGTGTGTCAATGTTAAACAAATAAAATATTTTTAAAAACTATCGTAGTTTTATTCTCACAATTAATAACAAGGTTGGTCAATTTATCAGGGTGTTCAATTGCAAAAACATCAGGGAATATTTTATGAAAAACATTTGAAAAATAATAAATTACAGTATCCTTCCTTTAGTAATGAAAATTCTAACCAAATCAGATTTCTTTCAGGAATTTCTTTTTCAATTTAACATCAAATTAACCCTTTCACGACAGGAAGCGCAAACGCACGCTTTTCTCTGAGGCCGGCAGTCACTTTCGTGAGTGAGTATCGTGGGCCGGAGGGTTTTATGCTATTAAGCCTAAATTCATGAAATTAACAAAGTAGCAACACGTTATTTTGTAATGCTGCATAAAGTATTTAAATGGAATGGGATTTATATTATATGTTTATAGATACTTTATTTACTTAGGCTATTTCTTATTTAAATATATATTTTACACTTTTTTTTTTTCATTCTTTACTTACTATTTAATGACTTTTAACATTACAAGACTGAATACTATGTTATTTAAAATTATTTTTTATTGTATGAATTTTTTTAAAAACAGGGATCTACACACAATCCTATGTTACAGTCCTTGCACTTGTAGTAATTCAGTTGCCATTGTGGAAGATTTTCCTGGAATCTAAAACAATGAAGCATCGTCATCATCTTTGTTAGAAATGTCCTCATCATCATTAGAATCACTATATCCATTATGAACAGAAAGAACAATCAGAATATATTATAGTGTCACTATCTGTTTCAGAATCAAAATCTGAAATATTTTGCGTCATTTCAGCTATTTCAAGCTCAGTTAAGCACTTTCGACACTTCGAAAATCTAACAATAAAAAGAGAAAACAAAATAAAGTCTGTCAGATCTAATTCTTTACTAAACACTGGACTGCAAACCGAAATACACAACGCTTTTGTAAAACTCAAACTCCCCTGCTTACATAAACGCCACGTGGGAATTTAAAGAGCGGTCATAAAACATGTCATTCGGAAACATTCCTTTCCCCTGATGTTTATATAATCAATAACCATGTGTATGTGTATCATACTACTCTCCTATTGAGTAGAAGGTCAAATCTACATGTATCTAAAACCATATAGACATTCAATGCTATTTTGTGTCAAAAGTAATAGTTTTTAAAATGTTCCACAACACTGGCACACATATGTGATGGTCTGCGGTGAATGAGAAAACGCTCTGTCGGCCGGAAAGCGAGTGCATTTCTTGCTGGCACGTATTTGTGACAGTAGGTGCAAAAGGGTTAATAAAATTTTCTCTTATGGTAGTTATGTGTTTATTTAAATATTAATGTTATAAAGCTGATATGAAAAATAAATAGTTTTATATTTGTAAACACTGAAAAATATGTAAAGAGTTTATTGAGGATTTAAAGATTTAAAAAAAGAACACTGCCATTAAATACATAATTTGTACATTGTAAATAATATTGCATGCATTTTAATTAAGAAAATAAATAGGATAATGGAAAGTTAATCTTTAATCAAAGCAAAGCATAATTAATAATTGTTTTGTTAATATAAATACCTTAACTTTCATAGTTTAACTTGAAAAAAGAAATACAGTTTACTCCTGTTAATGTTATCAATTGCCTATTGTTATCAAAATTACTTACTATTTCGATAACAATAGGGTCCCGATTTTCTCTATTCTTGTATGTTAAAATTATCGTTTTATATAATCATTGCATCAGTTAATGTTATCAGTTTTTGAACTTCATTTTAACTAGTAAAGGAATATTCACAATCTATCTATTCAGAAGGAACCCATCCTTTCTTTCCCTTCGCTGTTGTTTGAATTTCCGAGAATTCTCTCTCTTCCACCTAAGAATATGGAGAATGATCATAAGAGTGGGGTATTACACATTCCTGGAATTTTCCAGAAATATGCTCTCCCTGCTGGTGGTCAATAGTTGTCAGATAAGCAGAAGGCAATGCATTCTTATACAAAGTGAGAGGGAACAGCATCAAAATTCTTAGGGGGTACATATGTCCCTTTGTACCGTCCCCCCCTGGATGTGCCTCTGAAAGGGATAAATGCATGGATACTCTCTGAATTTGAAACTATAGTGGATTCCACTTAATGCGATTGCACTTATTGTTATCAAACACACTTGGATCTGATCTTCTCTATTTATTTGTATGTTAAAATAATCGTTTTATGCGATCATTACATCGGTTAATCTTATCAGTTTTCAAACCTCATTTTAACTGGCAAAGGAATATTCACAATGTATTCAGAAGAAACCAATTCTTTTCTTTCCCTTTACTGTTTTTTGAATTTTTGAAAATACTCCCTCTTCCAACTAGGGAATGAACAAAGGAGTGGGAAATTACACATTCCTGACATTTTTCAGAAATATGCACACCCTGCTGGTAGTTCGTGGTTGTCAGATAAGCAGAAGGCAACACATTTGTATCGGAACTGAGAAGGAATATTCACATTTTATACCTTGCTCGCTTACATGCAACTTGACGATATGGAAGCCAGAAAGTGAAATGATGTAACATTAAAACAAAAGATCAAAATTTTAAATTGATATGACAGGTTGATCATGATTACGTACAATTTATGAGTTCTTAGAAAAAATTGTCCACAGTCAAAAATTGATCAATTTTTTCAATTGTGCATACAATTCTTATGTTTAAAGGATAATATACATAAATGCAGAATAATATAAGGTGTGTTTTTTCATTTTGTTTTGAAATTTAGTACGTGAATTAAAGGGGGGAGTAAATTTATCTAATTTTGCATATGATATATTGTTATCAAAATCATGGTATCCCAAACTGAACATATTAAGCAGTCCACTGTATGTTCATAATTTCTTCCTCCACCCATCCAAAGATGTTTACCAGCTCTGATTTATAATACCAATTCAGCACACTCATAAATCATAGAGGTAGAAGAGAACTGCTTTATTGAAAATGAGGCACTGTATGCATAGGTGTTTGACTTAGTATCCAAAATATGCTCTCAATATTTTATCACCGTTGGAAGTTTTTCTCAATTTTACATCTTTCTCCTTTCAGATGATGTCTTACCTACAGAATTAATTACAGGAACACAATTATTCAAAAATATGTTAAACTTTTTAAAATTTCATCTACTCTCTCCACCTATCTGTATGAGTCTCCATTAACATAACTAAAACTTTCCACTGTAGATCTATGCATGAGTCACAACTTAAATACAGTCTGTATCGCTTATATGGTCAGTTCAGCAGTCCAGAAAAATCAGACCATATAAGCGGGGTGACCATATATAAGCAACAATACAACCCTATTGAATTGGGGCAGGATTATATTCACCTATCAGTATGAAAAAGGGAATAGAGAGGGTGCTGATGATCAGCATTTGTTTTTGCTAAGTGTTGTTAGTTGGCAGGCGAGCGATGTGAAGCGTACGACACTAATAATATGGTTCCGATTGAAAGTGGCCTACCTTATAATAAGGCAGCTGTAAATATTGTATAAAGTGTGTGTTTAAAAGAACCACCGATTGGACGTTCTTAATAATCAGAATATAGTACTCATAAACAAATAATTATACTTTTAGAAACAAATTTAAAAAATAATTTGAGAAAAAAAAACTAAATTAAATATATGCAATATATTTTTGGGGGGAAATTTATAAGCTTACCTTTCTAATCAAAGTATGCCGAACGATGGCCGAATGGTTAGAGTGCTGGCCTTCGGAACCAGAGTTCGTGGGTTCGAATCCCACTATAGCATGGATGTAGCCGTTTGGAATTGGCTTTAAACAGTAGGTCCCGGTCTCATTAGCCATGTTGCAAAAAGTAGACCATAGCGCTCTCAAACCAAACTAATCAAAGTACAGCACACATACATTCATGTTCAATGTATTTAAAAGTAATCAGATATACAAGTTTACTTCCTTTTTTTGGTTGCTAACACAACTTTTTCTAAGTCCCTAATTATTTAATTAGTTTATTAAGTAAAAGTCGAAAATGATAGGTTTTGAGTTGTGTCAAAATACTGTGATTTTATTTTAATCATGTTGCATTTATGATTCTGATAAATGATTTTCGTTGGTTTGATTCAAATTTTTGACACTGTCATTTTTAACTTTCAATATTCTGTTATCTTGAAGGGACATTGTATTGTTCTAGTCAATATGTCGACATGTTTGTTCACAGCTATTTTTTTAAATTATAAAAAAGTAAACGGGATCATTTTAGAATACCACTTATTGAAATTGTGCAAAAAGTCTAACTTAAAAAAATCTTAGTTAATTTCAAAATTTCAAGTAACTTTTAAATGATCATCAAATAGCTTTTAAATGATCATCTGCTGCTTCGGAGTTAGGAAAATAACACCTGGGGTCATGTATGAGAGAGATAACTTCAACCAATAAACAGACAGATGTCCACTTGTTATCAGTGGGGGGAGAGAACTGAGAGAGGAAGAAAACTCCAACAGTGAGTCTACACAAACAAAAAAGTGGGAAAGGGAGGAAAATAAAGGCTTGAATTCAAGTCCTCTCCGATTTCACACTGACTTCTTAAAAAAAAATGGAAACTCATTGAAAACATGAAACTGACATTTTAACCAGTAACAAGAAAAAGAAAATGACTGTATATGGAAAGCTTAAATATTCAAATTCTCTTTTAGTTATTTAAAATATAGTAAAGCATAGTTTATGTTTTACATTTATATATTTTATCAAAGTCTCAATGCATTGTAACAAAATTTTTTCATACATAGGATACAAAGATTTTTATCGTAGTTTAGTTCTTTTCTAACAATTTTTTTTTTTTTTTTTGACAAAACATTACTCAATTTAATATATATTGCTGTATTTAATACTAGTTGACAAGCAGATCAGATGATGATAAAAAATTATTAAACACTTAGCTAGATACACACAAATGATATTAATACTCAAAATGTGCATAAGTTATTTTTCTCCCTTTATTACTATTCTGCTATCATTTAATGCAGTAATATTGTAGTACTGCAGGTACTCCTCACTTTCCTGCCTATATACTTTCTTACTAATCAACAGGGTTCCCATGGTCCTTAAAAATCCTTAAGAACTCCTTAATTTTATCTTTCATTTTTAAGGGCCCTTAAAACTACTTAATTTACATCAAAGGTCCTTAAAAAATCCTTAATTTTTAAATTGGAACATGATTAATTTCTCCATCGACATGATCCACCGTCCTCACATTGATTTCCTATCAGTTTTCATTGTCCTCTCCAAACTTTCTGGTTTTGTAAGTTGGAGTTTAATTTGTCCCAAACTGGTTTTAAGAATGCCAGTACAGGTGATAAGTACTGGCCAAAGAATATATAAAATATTTGTTAATGTTCATAAGTCTTTTACATTTTCTAGCCAAATTGCAGTATTAATAATAAAGAAAAGCCTCAAATGCATATATGTTTTCAGTGTATTACTGCAGAAATTCAAAATTCCTTTCCTTAATATCCTTAAAATATTATGAAAATACTTTAAGTTTATTAGTACTTTTTATGGTCATAAGCTAGAAAACTTTTTTGACAAATAAATAATCTTTGGCATATTGAAAAGGTTTATAAAGTCAGCTGCTTTTTCCTAATAGCTAACATTCATGAAGAGTTTAATTAAATGAAGCATGGAGGGTGGTGGTTTCGCAGATATTTCAGTTACTTATGGAAGTTTAATTTTCTTTGCATTGAATGTAATAGAAAAGTCAAACTTTCTTCTTTCCCAAGCAATATCCGGTATAATCAGCTAGTATATACATACGCGCACACACACACATATATATATATATATATATATATCAGTCATTTTTAAACACTCAAAAAGTACTGTTTATAATATTATATTTTATTCATAATTTATTTTTAGTTTGATCACTCCAAAAACTTTAGATGTACATTTTTCAAAATGTTTTTGCCTAATAGGTTTATCTTATATTAATTTTTAGGTATTTTTAAAAACTGAATTCTGAAATATTGTAGGGCATTTATAGAACATACCTTGTCTTGTTTATAATTAAAATATGTTCCTTAGGAAATAAGGTTTATGTCATTATGCTGTGTATTTCAAGTAGGTCCTTATAAAAAAAAGTTACTTTAGTCCTTAGAAAGTCCTTAATTTTTGTTCTGGAAAATGAGTGAGAATCCTGAATCAAGTTTCAACGAAAAGGGTGACTGTTTTGAAAGGGAAAAAGGTGGGGAGGCTGGCCGGTGGATGGGTTAATCAAATATTTCAAATATCTTTCCGCTTGAGCAGATGATCCCAAAAGCTTACGCGAGCATGGGTCCTTTTCATTTATTTTATTATTATAAAAGAATTTCCTTTTTAAAATTGCTTATAACTCACGTAATTTCCTACTACCTCCTTTTTAAACCTGACATATATGTTTTTTTTTTTTTTGAGTAAATTTTAAAAAAAATTTAATTTTATATCACTCTTGTAATTTTGATATAATTTCTTTGCTTAAAACCTTTTAACTGTCGGAACTGAACTTGGTTGAAAAGCAATAAGTACCTGTACTATCTTGGATTAAATTATTACTTTTATGAAAGTTTTCAATATATTTGAGTTTTATTAAAATTTTGATCATTCATCATTTAACATTTGTCCCTTTATAAGTATTATTAAGGACAGGTAAACTTTATAAGTAGTTTATCCCAGGATTTTCCCCCTAACACCATGATGGACTATCTCTATTTAAAAAGCAAATTTCTTCAACTGCAGACTATCTGCTGGTTTTTCATTCCTCAAATCATTAAAATCAGAAGATGGAGGGGGAAGCAAGTTGTGCGAAAGGCAAATGAAATGTAAATAAGAGATTTGAAAAAAAATTTTCAATTTTACAACTCCTCTTCAACCTCCACTCAAAATACAGTTTCTTTCAAGTCAAAGAGTTTTTTGCTGGATGAGATCCCGCCTACCCTCCCTCATCCCTTTGGACTAACTTTCTCTTGGTATTTTCCAAATTTTTGTGAATTTATTTCTATTAACAATTAAATTTCGTTATTATCGATGTTATTTTCATTTCTCATTCGTTCCATTTCCTCTTTCGCTGCAAGATTACATGGTCTTGTACCAACTATTTTGAGTGGAAGTTGAAGAGGAGTTGTAAAATTGAAAATTTTTTTTCAAATCTCTTATTTTAAATTAATTTTACAATTTACACTAAATCACAAATTTGTGATGAAAATCACACTCAGTTTATTTAATTTGTGATTAAGTGAATGTTTCAGTCTATTTAGTATGAATGTTATGTGTTTCCTTTGTGTTTTCTTTGTTAATTCAATTAGATTTTAAATATTCAATTTTTGTAAAATTTTTCCTCAAAATGTTGTTTTTGTTTATGTATCAATTTGTTGAGTTACGATCCCCTCGCCAGATTTCAAACACCACGCTGCAAGCACGCCAATTTCGCCAAATGTGGTTGAAGCACCAACAAGATCCATGATTAGAAACAGGAGAGTGGGCTAAGAAGAGGAGTTGAACAAAAGGACAACTCAAGAGATGCCAAGTCGTATTGTATCGGGAATAAATGCATTGTACCATATCGGTAATAAACCATGAAAGAAAAATACAACAGTAACAAAAGTAGAATGAATCAGTAGTGGCAAGTAGTGCAATCTTAAATTGTGTCCTGGACTACTGGAAAATATCGATAGAGAGCTAAATGGATGGGTTCAAGATTGAAGGTTGAGGATGGAGGGTAAAAGAATTACCACATACTAATTTTATTTAACTAGAAGTCTGCTGCAAACAATAGTCTTATTACTTAAGTGGTAAGATATTTTTGACTCAGTATATTTATTTTAAACTTCTAAAAAGAAAATTTATATTCTTATTTTATCTTGAAATTAGTTTTTGGTTAAATTTTAATTTCATGTCATTTCACTTAGAGTGAGAACTTTTTATAACCACTTTTATTTGAACCAAACAAGAAAAAACGAGATGTCATCAAAAACTTTATTTTGTGAAAAACTGCCAATTAACATTATTTCTCTATTAGTTTCTATAACAGTACAACATTTGATAAAATAGAAAAAATGCATTAAAATAGCAATGTTTAAAAATTCTATTTCACTCATAGGATTAGATTTTTAATTGAGAGTAGGGTTGGCATGTTTTTTGCCAAAGGTGGAAAAAACCATGGAAAAAAACAGTAAAAACCGTCCTGGCAAAAATACATTTTTTCCACTTTTTACAAAGTGGCAAAAATGGATATGTTTTATTTACGGGGATGTAACTATTTACTAATTTTAACTCTAATCTAAAGATACATACAGGGTATCCGCCAAAATAAAATTTTTCAAATCCATGACTTTCCCTGACTTCAGAAGATTATTTTCCATGACTTTAAAAATATTTTGTTAAAGTACATATGAATAAAAATTCTGATATACATACAAATAAAATATATTCTTTTAGAGAAATTACAAAAATTTATGATAAAAAATACTTTATAAATGTTTATAAACTCTCATATATATATATATATATATATATATATATATATATAAATTGCTGTATCTACATACCTAAGTTTAATCATACAGCAATTTTCTGAATGCAATCAAAAAATTTCCAATTTGAATTCAGAGTACTTAGGTATTATCGAGGTGACCAAGAATAATAGCCAAACACGATAACCCTATAACGTTTATATATAATAGCCCTAAAGATAAGCTTATATTTTGTGGAAAAATCTTAACTAATTTTTATTAAATAATAATTATTATTATATTAATAAAAATTTAATTTATAATTTAAGAAAAAACCAGAATAATATACTTATACATTTACCCCCTATTAAGCTTGCTTGTTTTGAGTTTCCTTGACGAACAGAAAGGAAATTCACTTGCAGAGGCATTTCTTGGTTTTTCTTAATTGGTAGCTCAGCGGATCCATGACTTTCCATGACTTTTACTCATTTTACTTAGAAAATCATGACTTTCCATGACAAAATTAATCCATTGTCTAAATCCATGATTTTCCATGACTTTCCAGGTGCGCGGAAACCGTGTACATAATATACTGTTTTTAACATAGAATATTCAAATACTACCTAGAGATACCAAAAAAAAAAAAAGATGAAGATTGATTTTGCAAGTTTTTATGTGCAATGTTGTTTTTAATATAATTATTAGCTTATTTCCCCTACAAACTGTAGGTTTAAACGTTTTTAGTACTTATATAATATATATATATATATATCTTATATATGTATGTATACATATTACAATTAAAAACATTTCTATATTAAATTGATAAATAAAGAAAACATTTTTTATCCCATGTCTCCATTATATAAATTTATTTACAAAAATAGAATATTGTATTTTCATTGCTAACATCAATGAAAATTATTTTAAATTGTTTAAATTGTCAAATTAACACTAATGAAATACCTAATTAATATTCTGATTTAAGTCTCAATTGTATTATGTACAAAATCATCTTGTTATTTGTTAATTATTAATTATTTTGTACATTTTTAAAATCCAGCCAATTTTTCTAGATTTTGCTGGCTTTACCAGATTTTTTCCAGTTTTTGCCAGTGTCCTGGCAAAAATACCATTTTGCTGGCAAAATGACCAACCCTTACTGAGAGAAATAAAATTTTCCTTAAGGCATGAAATAGGATTTAACCACCAAAACTTTCACACTAGGTGTCACCGGAATTGACTTAAATATGTTAATGAAGGCTAGAATACAAATAACAATACAAGAAAAAAAAAACATCATACATATTAAGGATTGAATATGTGTATAAAAAGGGTATGAATTTTTTGACTGGTTAATTAAGAAGATTCATCATTACCTAAAGAAAATGATTGAGTAAATTAAAAACAGCTATCAGCTGATAGACATAAAGTATATACACATCCTTTATCACATGCAAACAGGGTTGGGTGTTTGATATGTCCTGTCAAAAACCTTATACATGTTTTTTTTTAGCAATCATTAATGATATTTTATATTAAACTAAAATGACTTCAAGCTATATAAATAATTTTTATTCAGTTAATTTCAGCAATCATGGTATATAACTAACTTAATTAAAGAAAAATTTTATACCATAATTCAAATTATTTTTAAAGCAAGAAAAAAAAAACCTAAAAGTAATAAACTACTATTATATATATGTCAGGTCTAAAAAAGGGGTAGTTGGAAATTATGTAAGTTAAAAACAATTTTAAAAAGAGAACTCTTTTATAATAATAAAATAAATGAAAAAAAAACACGCTCGCGAAAGCTTTCAGGATAATCCGGTCAAGCGGAAGCATTTCTGAGCTATTTGATGAGCTTGCAAACAGATAAGTTTGATTTGGCATGTAGACATGGAGCGGTCAACACCTTTATGCATAGCTCTGCCATGAACAATGAAAATGGCGCATGTTGCATTCCTTAAGAACGATGAGTTAATAAAACTTATTATCAAGAAGACTGTTTTTGATTCGCCTTAACTCTGGATCATGATATATATATATTTACAGACATGACAACTACTCTGGAGCAATGAGAAAATTTGATAACTCCAGAAACTCCTCAGATTGTTCCAGAAAATAACAAAACTTTTTTTGAACAGCTAAAACAATTCAGCAATTAAAATACAAAGTTTTGTAAAAAATTATGCTGAATATTACTCTTTTCACACAGTAATGATGCATGTTAAAAGTTTTCAGTACTGTGCAGTAAAAATGCACTGAATTTAGGTGTAGACAAACTCTAGAATCCCTGATGTTAAAAAAATGGAAATATTTCAATTAGGGTCAATGTTGCTACAAAAAACACTGTTCTGAAAAATAAGTCATTAAAGCTAAAAAAGTACTCATCAATTTTTAAATGCATAAATTTTAATTTGCCTTTTATAATGTACTACTGTGTATATATTTTAAATTTAATTTTAATTCCAATAAGATATGTACTTATGTATAATCTGTCATTAGCATGTTAAAATTTCAAACCATGCTGTTGCTCCTGACACAAGTGCCTGAATGTTGGCAAGTCTATATTTAAAGTACTATTTATATCTTTATTAAAATATTCAATTTGCTGGAGGGAAAATAACAATTTAATTTTTTTTTTTTTTTTAAAAAAAAAAGAATGCTTGTGTAAAGTTAAAATGGCCACTAGTTAATCACTGATCATAAGTTATCTAGGTTAAGTGATTTTAATTAGGTTTTTTTTATAAACAGTAGATATAGTGGCCATATCCTAGTTCGGGGGACCTCAGTTCAGTGGGCATGCCAAATGTGGGTGATATCGCCAAATTCTAGAACTCAGTTTTCTGGCAAACCTTGCTCTTCTTTTGGGATTCATACGTCACCCCCGAAAAAAGGTGGGGGTATCAATTGGCGGCTTTATTTTAGGGTATTGGGGGAAATGACACATGATTTGAATATCTGACCTTATTGGTTCCTGTAACTAACAATACTCCAAGACTGCTAAATTTGGATTTTCTAGCGTCCTTTTCAAGTCTTGGTCCATTTCGGCTGTGCTGTGGAGGTTTGTCCATTTTGCCTGAGCTCTTGTGGTATTTTTTTTCATTTTTTAAATTTAATACTGGAGCTCACAGCAATACAATTGAGGGCTTGTGGAGCTCAATTAAGAGATCCCTCCACACAGTTCGCAAGTGTGAAAATCAATTTGATTTGTACCTTAGTGAATTTATGTGGAGAAAAATGAAAGAAAATCTGCAAGATGCTTTTCAGGATTTTTTAAATCAGATCAAACTTGTATATCCACCAACAACTTAGGATACTTAAATCAGGTTAGCACTTTATTTTATATTTTATGCTTAATTTTCGAAAGGTAACAAGTGATGTTATATTTGACATTTATATTTTTTTATTTACTGCTTTTTGAACTTTATTCAAAATTGTGTCTTAATTTAATACAAAATGAAAAGAAATATTTTTAAACTATATTATTTTATAGTGTATTACATTGTTAAAAGTGATATGCTAATAAATAAAAGTAATAAGTAATAAAAGTAATTTTATTATGACCCTCTACCGTTATTGTTATGGAAGATCAAGGGGAGCTTTACCTCACTTAGATAAGAGAAATCATTTCACTCTCTTACTTTCTTCAGTATTTTAAGCTAAAAATTTATTATTTATTTAAAACATTTACTCCATTCTTATATTTCCATTTTAAACTAATAATTTCTAGAAGTAATTTGTACCATACTTTATTACTTTATAATTATTCAATAGCTTTAAAATAATTTCATTAAATAGCAACTGTATAAATATAACTAAATATTTTATAAGCATAATTGCCTAAATATAACCAACTAATGCTTATATTTTACTTAATTTGCACCTATTGCACAAATCCTGCATTGTTCAGTTTAATAAACAGTGCAAAACTGCCTTTAAATAATTAAAAACTCAAATTTAAATTTGTATTCATCTTAACAAAGTTTCAAACCTTTTTTTGTTCAAAATATGCTTTGAAATTGGGTATAAACTTAATACAAAACAAAGCGCAAAATGTAAACATTACTTGGCGACAAATTGGCGATCACTTATACAAAAATAGAGCCAAAAACATGGTGGTGGGATTCTACTGTTATAGCCCACAATTGCATTTCAGATATTATTAAATTATGAATTAAATGAATTATAATATGAAATTAATATAATCAAATGTTCTTTAAATCAATAATTTAAATTAAGACTCTCAATATTTACATATATGTATAACATAAATAACATTTATTTTATTTAGTTACTGTTTAATTTATTTAGTACAATTTCTTTACAAATAAGTTTGATTTTTGTACATTGTAAACACACTTAATTTTCTTTAGCCTACTAGCTGAAGTTTATAGCTGAAAATTTAGATTGATTCTTAATCATTTGTTTGTTAAATGCATTTACAAACAAACAAACAAAAAAGTAGTAATAACATTCTTTTCTTTGGATTTTATCAACCTAAATTAAGGGGACGTACTACCCTTGAAATAAATTTTTTATTTCAAATATTATAGTGATTGTTTTGTATGACAGAAATTAACTTAGTATATTAAGGAAAGTATTTTCTGTTTGAACCTTTTTATTTAACTAAAATTTAAAGTTTTTTTTTTAATTCTTATAACTTTTTAAATATTCAGCTATGTTCTTTAAATCAATAATTTATATTAAGACTCTGAATATTTACATACATATATCTATATATGTATGTATGTATATATATATATATATATATATATATATATATATGTATAACATAAATAATATTTATTTTATTAATTTAGTTATTGTTTAATTATTTAGTACAATTTCTTTACAACTAAGTTTGATTTTTATACATTGTAAACACACCTAATTTTCTTTAAGTTTATAGCTGCAAATTTAGATTGATTCTTAATCATTTGTTAAATGCATTTACAAAAAAACAAAAAAAAAAAGAGTAATAATTTTATCAACCTAAATTAAGGGAACACAAGTACCCTTGAAATAAATGTTTTCTTATTTCAAATATTATAGTGGCTGTTTTGTATTACAGAAATTAAACTTAGTATATTAAGGAAAGTATTTTTGGTTTAAACATTTCATTTAACTAAAATTTAAAGTTTTTTTTTAAATTCTTATAACTTTTTAAATATTTAGCTAAACCTGTGAAAAGCTTACCAACCCTGCATGCAAATAATAATAATAATAATAATAATAAAAAAACATGTATATCAAACACAAATAGAAGTACACCAGGTCCAACATACTTTAAAAACAACTGCTAAAAATCCAGAAAATCTCAAAATGCAGCAAAGTAATGTAAAAAATGTTGCTATAATTAATCATTTATTTTCATTAGGTACTGATTGCTATTTATAAATAAAATCAATTTAGCCTCTCCAACAGTTAAATGAGATCTTCTTTCGTGCAGAATTTGGGATGACTTAGAAAAAAAGTTTTTGCAAGAAACAGCAGTACATGTGACAGCAAGATTCTGTTTCATTAAGTTTTTCAACTGTGGATACATGTATCCATTAATTTTCCACCACTGCATCGGATTTTGATTTCGCGGCAAAAGTCCATCTTCTAGATATTGTTGTATTTCGATAGAAGCTCTAGAGTTCTTTTTGTGGGATGGCCTACATAATGATGCCCGAGAATGGAATGCTTTCCATATTGATAACGAATCATCTTCTGATGTGTCTTCTTCAGGTTTTGAAATGTTCTGCTCTGTTGGGACCATGTTCGTTGACACGATGTTTATAATACTCTGTTTAAGATTTTCTTTCACATTCGATTCAAATATTACATCTTTGAATCTAGGATCCAGAAATGTCGAAATTAAAAGTACGTTGTTATTATATAGGTAGTTAAATTGTTCAACAGTTTCTTCAATGCATTTCGACAAAACAGCATGTGTAACATCATGAAATGATTTAGTAGAAAGTTCTTTAAGCATTGTTTCCAAACCTTTGGACAGGATGATAGCGAGTGATGATGTAATGTACTTTTCTTCTGCCAAACTTTTCATAAATGTCTCAAATGGTTTAAAAATTTCCACTATTTCTCGGCATATATCCCATTCTTCTTTAGTCAGAAACGTGAGACTAACGTCTAAATGACACAGTGTAGTTTTGACAAAATCCTCTAAATCGACGAATCTCTTAAGCATGCTGAATACAGAATACCAATCAGTGGTGTTACTCAAAATTAAATCCTCCGGAACGATACCAAGATTCTCTTGGTTTTTCAACAGCTCGGATGTTGCAAATTTATTTTGTTTATAGCATGATACAATACACTGGACCTTTAATAGAAGACCACTTATTAGTTCCAAGCTATTTGCAACTATAACATTTATTGAATATGTAACACAATTGATGGTGTCCCATTGAAGTTGATCTTCTGTGGTGTTTTCATAAACACTATTTGATATAACTAGAGTAATTTTTTGATTTATACCCCACTCAGCAGTAATATTCCTTAAAATATCATTAATTTTTTCATTTGTTGGTTGCTCAGCAAATGAATAACAATCTAAAAAAACTGACATAACATTAAAATTTTGGTCCAGAAAATTAGCTTTAACCCCGACAAAGTGTTCATTACGAAGAGTTGACCAGGAATCAACTGACAGAGTAACGGCTAAACCATCTTGTAAAGCATCTTCAACATGCTGTTTTAATTTTTCATACATTTCAGGAAGCATTGTTTCTGAAATGGTTTTTACATCAGGAATTTCATATTGAGAATTTAGAACATCAACAAATGCTTGAAATCCTGTATCTTCAAGAAGAGAAAATGAATGTAAATCTTTAGTAAATAAAGTAAGTAAATTATTATCTATATGCTTTTTAGTTTGAGAATTCATTTTTCTAGGAAATATATATTGTTGGTCTTCTTTTTTTAACTTAACAATACTAGAATCATATGAATTTTCGTTAGATCTTTTCTCTCGTGCTTTTGGACTTTCAGTCTTATTGACACAAACTACAGAATTTTCTGACGTTCTACTTAAAAGTTCAGCGATATCATCTTGTATTATAAAAGAACTTGGCTGAATCTGTATTTCTGGGTGTCTAGTCATTAAATGTTTTTTCAAATTTGTAATAGTTGTTCTGTATGAAAGGGTATGATTGCATATGTAACAAACTGCCTTAAATGACACAGCATCACTGACAGCAAAGAAATTCCATAAATAGGAATATCTTTTTTCCATATTTTTGTCCAAATTTTTAGTGCATTTTTTCTCATACAAAATTAACCTTTTCTCTGGCGAAGACATGTATGACTGAAGAGTGTTACACCAAAAATAACTTAAAAGAAGTAGCAGTATCAGATATATTAAAAATAACTAATTTAATATGCAAGAGTTCTACATATAGGGCTGAGAAATGGAGGCAATTTAAAAATATATTCTTATTTAAACCTAGCGCTAATTTCTCATTTTATTGAATACGACGCGATCACACAACAGAACAGTTAGATGATAACACGTACCATCACAGCATCAAGATGAATTCTTTTCCCCTTCTCCGATTTTCAAACGGTAACAGTGATTGCTCACTCAAAAGAAGTGATCAATACTCACGTCACAACTAATGTAAGCGAACTTTTGCAAAATACGCTTATTGAAAACAGATTAAAACTTATAATCTTATCTGTAAATTGTAAATTTGAGAACGAGGATTATTTATAAAATTAAACTTGAGTAGAGGAATCAACGGCTACAACATGGAGAACGGCCATTGTGCTTTGGTAGCTGGATTGGTAACTACGCATGCTCAGGAACTTCTTGCTCACCACAGTTATGACAAAGCTTCCGTGATAAGATGGGTCACGCTGTTGGATATTCGATAACCTTGGGAACCCTGTTAATAGCAACTATGTTAACACTATCCGATTCTCTGCCTAAATACCGCCATAATATGCTACAAGTGAGGAACAGTTACAATCTACAGACTGTTAGTGTGTTTTTATATGTTCGTTCGTATCTCTCACGGGAAGTACGTCAGTTAAATATTATTTATTGATGTGCACAAACCGAAACAAATTAATAATTAGCAGGCTAGAAAAATTCTTTCTAACTAAATTTATCAGTCTGGTCTAACTCCGCCCAAGTGCGGGAAACAATACTTAAATTAATTATACGCTTAGTTTGAGCGATATTTATATTCTTATCCCTTAATCAAACATAATAATCCAATTAAAAGAAGCGAAACATTTTCCAGTCTTCTTAGAACAACAACTTTTATTCCAAACTATTTTATAAAAACTTTATAGCAAAACCAAAACTTGCAAACGATTTTTAAACTAAAAATAAATCATTGAGTCTGTGCTACCACAATACAATTTAACACACTCGGAGCAAAGTTCCTCAATGGTGTAGGACATAAAAACAAACTTTATTGGTAGAATCCAAGTTCCAGTTGAAGCCTTGGCAGCTTTTGGAAATAATGCCAAAATGACGCCACGATATGTTGCGTTCAGTTAGTAAACACAATTTCGTAGTGTAATGTGTTAGAAAATAACTAGTGAGAAATGTAGCTCAAGAAAATAAAAATGATAAATCCAATAAAAATAAAATAATTTGGTAAAATTTAAGCGATCACAATAATCAAACAAAAAATGGAATAACAAAATAAAATACTTTATAAACAAATAAAATTCTAATTTTTTTTCAATCTAACAGAATTAGGGTTTTGAGCAATTAATAATAAAAAACTGCATTATAGAGGTTTTAAAAATAATAAATAAATAATACTGTATTTTGATTTTGAATGATAGACCCACAGTTATTATACCATTTAACCTTTATTTCAAAGAAATTGTTCTTGAAATCTAAATCTGGTATAGGGGTTGACTTAAGAATTGGGTTCCCCTGCCAACTTGGCGATAATGGTTTAGGTATGGTCGCCTCACATTTTCTCCTGATCTCACCATGTCTAAACAATCTACATCTATATTAAAATTTATATGATATTTGCATCCAACTCTCCTTGTGTAACTCTTTTCTTATCTATTAACAGTGCACAATGATTAAAAAAAAGGTATAACAAACCATTAATGGTTCACTATGGCTGATTTCTAATAAGAGTAATTTTCCCTTAACAGTTTGTTAACTATAAAGGGATTAATTGCCCATAAATATAAATGTCTGGTTTTCAAGTCATTTTCTTTAATTAAGAGTATATAATTCTATCAGATGGCACGCTGTGCATTAATGAAAGTCGCCAGAAAAAGCAAGAAATACAATGTGTGGATGGATTACCTTTGTGTTTTTGTAAATATCGCCAATATTTTCGCCCAATTTGCCTAGGGGAACCCAATTCTTAAGTAGACCCCTTATTTTTTATTTTGTACACATTCTTTTATATAGGTTTTTTGTAATGCTGATAGTGAGAATGTAATCTTTTATCAAAGGTATTTCTATTAAAAGGTCATAAGTTAAGCACATGTAAATCAATTTTGTTAAAGTAGTCAATGATCTTGAAAATTTTCCACATATTTATGAAAATTTATGTTACATATTTTATTTCTTAAGACATTTATCTTCCAATATTTACTCATATTATAATGCGTTACTGACTGACAGGGTTTGCAAGAACCCAGATTTAAAAAAAAAAAAAAAAATGTCAAGTATACCTGGGTTTTCTATAAGATGCTAATAATAAATAAACTAGTTTTATTTTAAAACCTGGGTCTGTTTCAGATAAAACTTTAAATCTGAATACTTATGTAAGTAATGTTCCTAACGTGGCCATTTTTCAGTAAATCTCAGACTTTATTGAATTTAAAATCAGGAATATTTAATATCTATTTTTTACTATTATTATTGTATAGATTCTGCAACTCCATGTTATTAAAAAAGCTGTTATACTAACTGTAAAGATTTCAGTCAGTTGTACACTTATGTATCACACATATTATTAACTATAGTTACCCACTAAAATATTCTTGTTTGGAAAAAAACTTAAGCATGATTGCATGTATTGTACTATATCAAAGTTATAATGAAAATGTTAGAGATATCACTAAATTAAAAATAGACTTTCATGCTTAAAATAAATAGTAACATGCACAATATATATATATATATATATATATATATATATATATATATGTACAGTGAAACTTCTCCAAGCGGCCAAACCTGTGTAACAGCCACAACTTTATTTCTTAGTTTATAAAAATTCTAAATTTTGGAAGAAAAAAGAAAATCTTTTTGCAGATTAATATTTCTTTTTCCCTTAAGAAAATGTTATCTCTAAAATAATACCATAATTTGAATGGAACAGCAAATTTGATATCTACCCTGTGTGGTAGAAACTTATGCTATACCATTGTTTTTAATATGGATTCATGTGGACTTTTTTTTTTTAAGAAAACCTTTTCATTTAAAGAAAAATGTAATCATAGTTCTGGAAAAATAAGTAAGGAACAATTTACAGTTATGTTAATCAGCAATTTGGATGGTTATGAGAAACTGTTGATTTGGGCATTAGGAAAATCAAAGAACCAAATGCCTTAAAATCAGCGTTGTAGTGAGAAATTTTCTATGAGAGAGGGGGTTCTCCCATTTTAACTTTATTTAGCTTTACCATGCATTTATACCCCAGTTTACTGCCTGTTAATATCTCTTTTATATATAACAGAAAACTTTCAGGCAGTAGTGCAATGTAGGTGTGACAAAAATTCATATTGTTGAATATCATATTAAGGAGACATACATATATTCTTTTTTTAAAGCTGATACTAATATTAATTTTCTTCTATGAAAAAAAGTCATATTGCAATAGTCAGTACTTTCTGAATAATACCTACTATTTTTTTTATCAACAATAAAATTTCTGTTTTTAGACATTTAGTAGTGTTATAATTTGAAAATATAATTTTAACGGTTAAATTTGTTTTCTCACTTACAAGAATTAAAAAATTGAAGAAAAGACATCTCATTATGACTTATTGCTATCTCACTCCTGAAAATTTTACCTTTATAATAATATAATATTTTATAAGGGGTGGCAGGTGGGTAAGTTTTAGTACACACCTATGCTATGACACTGGGATCTGGTGTCCTTTTTACGTAATCTCTAGATATATAATTGACAAAATAGTATATACAGTTGACTCTGCTTAATGCGACCGCAGTTAATGTTATCTATCACTTATTGTTATTGAAATCACTTGGTCCCAATTTTCTCTTTTCATTTGTATGTTAAAATTATCGCTTTATGGGATCATTACATCGGTTAATGTTATCAGTTTTCGAACCTCATTTTAACTGGCAAAGAAACATTCACAGCGTATTTAAAAGGAACCCATTCTTTTCTTTCCCTTCTTGTTTTAATTTCCGACAATTCTCCCTCTTTCACCTAGGGAAAAGTAGAAAAAACAAAGGAGTAGGAAATTATACATTTCTGGAATTTTTCAGAAATATGAACACCCTGCTGGTGGTTAATAGTTGTCAGATAAGCAGAGGGCAACAAATTCTATTCGGAACTGAGAAGTAGCTTATTCACATTTTATGCCTTGCTCACTTACACGTAGTTTGTCCATATGAAACCCAGAAAGCGAAATGTTTTAACCTTAAAACTAAATATCGAAATTTTAAATTGTTATAATAGGTTACCAAATATGAGTCAGTGTAATGTTGCAGTGCAGCTAAGCATTTCTTAGTTTCCAAACTGCATTGAAAGTGTTGAAATATGGAGTACAACACCGCTCTAATGACTTTAAAATCATTATGATTATGAACGAATTATCAATGAGCTTCTTAGAAAGAACAGACAATTGATCAATTATTTTTATTATGTAAACAATTCGTATGTTGTAAAGGATAATATACAGTACATAAATATGAGTTTTTTCATTTTATTTTAAAATGTAGTACGTGTAAATTAAAGGGGGGGTGTAAATTTATCTAATTTTGTATATCATTTATTGTTATCAAAATCACAGTGTCCCAAACTGATCACATTAAACAGAGCCTACTGTAGTACAGAAGATTATCAATACTTCAAGTTATTATTTTTTGAATGTATAAACTTATCTGCAGCTTGTACATTCTTTAAATTTAAAAGAGAAAAAAAAATGTTTAAAATGACAAGCAAGGATATACTGAAGATTTCTTATTTATAATAAGTATCTAAATAAAGAATTAGTAGTTTAAGAACTAGTCTTTTCTTTTTCTTTTAGATATATCAGAAAGTACACTGCACTTGAAATGTGTGCATAAATTTGTACATGTATAGCAGAAGTTGATAATGAGAAATGAAAGCGAAATATAGAACTGCAAACAAAGATATAATGTTTTTGTGTCTTACCAGCAGTACCCACAAATATTAAACAAAAGGATTATTTCTGAAGAATCCAATCTATGCAACAAACACTGTACAATCTTCATATGAAAAAAGAACAAAAGAATAGCAACACCTTGTGTAATAATGTTAATTAAAGATGCTGTAGACAGGATAACAGTTAGTGAAGCAAATTGCTTGGACTGTCAGTTTCAAGGTTAGAAAAAAATCATGATTTTTTTTTTTAATAAAAAAAATCAGATTTATTTGATTTAAATCAGATTTTTTATTTAAATCGGATTTCTTGATTTTTTTCTGAATACTTATTTTAATTGTTGTTTTTGTTTTTTGCAATATACATAGAATAGTTTGTTATAAGAAGTAACATCTTAACTATCTAATATATTCTACACACTGATTACCTAAAATTAAATATATAAAATTTAATCTACTAAGTATGATGTAAATTTAAAAAACAAATTAAATATTCTTTTAATGCAAACTATTTATTTAAAAAATAAAATCACAATTATTTCAATATTTTTAAGCACCGAATTATGGATTTAATTGTTTCAATAAAAGCACTAGTTTTGATGCTTTACCCATTCCTAATTGGTTATGAAGGCTAGAATGAACACTACCAAAAGAAGAAAACTGTCTTTCCATTCCAGTAAATGAAGCCACAGCTGTTGTTATTTGGTAGACAAACTGGATTTCCAGTTCTGTAATACTCTCTTTACCTCCCATTACATAAAATGAATTCCACCAGACTACCCCTATTTCATACTTTCTGATAACAACCTCTAAATTCTTGGAAAACACATGGTATCTATTGACACTTATTTACTTATTGGTATTACTGTGCTGACTGATTCCCAATTCTCCTGTCTTTGGAATATAGGTTTTAAAAGAAGTGAAAAAAATGATTTAAATCAATGAATTTTGAAAAAAACAACTGATTTAAATCATGAAAAACCCTGGTCAGTTTATTGGAAGAATAAAAAAATGAAGTTAAAATAAGAGAAACATTAATAGGTCACTAATTAACACATAAGTATTATACTATGAAACTAAACTTACATTCTAATGCCTAAATATAAAATGTTATATTAATTAATCATGTTATTTACATTAGAATATTATTATTATTCATTATAATATATTATTATAGTCATAATTAATTTATTATTAATTATTTGTTTAAAATAAAACTACCAATTATTCACGTGATTGCACTAATTAGACCAGGGATGGGCCAACTCTGGGCCATGGATAGAATTTTAAGTTGCCGGTCTGAAGTAAATTAAAAGAAATATATATTTATAATACATTATATATCCATCTCCTTTTCTACTTTGCTTAAATATTATATCCCAAATTTATTATCTCGCGCCCAGAAGATCAGCGGTATATTTGCTTCTTATATGTGAACAAGTGTTTTCAACTTTGAACCTTAGAAAGAATAATTTCAGAAGTAGGCTGACAGATGAGCATTTAGCCTCTTTCCTTAAAATCAGTACATCTCACTTCGAACCTCAGTATAAGGAACTTTTAAAAATGAAATCGCAATTTTATTTATCTCATTAACGTATTTAAACCATTAGGTACTTCTATATTGTTTTTTAAATTTTAGAAAAATTTATCTTGGCCCCCCAAACTTATTTTCTTTTGATTTTTGGCCTGCGGCCGAAAAAGTTTGTCCATCCCTGAATTAGACAGTTACTTTTATGTAACACATCACTTATATTGATTTTCATATGTTTACTTTTGAGAATAATCCACTTATTCTAATAAACTGATTGGCAATATTGTCTTCAAAGATAGACTTGTGATAACTGAAATCCTGAAATTTAACAATTTAAAATCTGTAATCAGACCTTTTATCACATAAATGAAATGCAAGTAAACACAGACACACAGACATGCACATATATGTTTGTATATCTATATATATCAAATAACATGAACGAGTATTGCAGATAATTAAAATAATAAATTTTTTTTCAAGAGTTTTAATTCAATTTAAAGAATACAATACAATTTACATTTTGTAAAATTCATAAAAAAAATTTATTCAAAATTTACAAATCTTGCTTTCTATGAAGAAGAGATAAGTCTTTTAATGAGACTTAATTTTTCTTACAGTACGCAATTTTTATAAAATAAATATGTCAAATACTTATTACATTACAGTGAGTAATTTAAAAAATATCCTGGATGAAAAAAAAATACTATTTCAAATCAATTTTATTTGAAATATAGGTTAGGTTGGTTTGAAGTGCTACAGTCTTCTGTTTTGCTAAATAAGGGACAATGAGACCAGATTTTTTTACTTAATGTTCATTCCAAAGAGCTATGAACATCCATGCCTGCAGCAGAATTTGAATCCATGAATTCCAGTACTGAAGAGCAATGTCCTATCCATTTAGCCATTGTTTGGCTAATTTAAAAGATATCAAAACTAAATAATTCTTGTATACTTTTGATTCAGTGATTAACTTATTAGGGGTCAGATATTAAATTTCAAAACATTTTTTTTCTTAATTTCAAGACATTATTGAGGAAATAAGTAATTATAATATGTAAAATTATGATAGTTAAGTTTTCCTCTATAATAATAAACAAAAGAAAAATTCACAAATTATAAATATATTAATAAAATAAGGAAATATAAATATCAGACTTGCAACTGCTGAGGTACTTTCAAAAAGGTGAGAAAAGTGACAAATAATACAGAATAAGTGACTAAACATTGAAAAAAAAAAACGATTTTTTTTTTCTCTCCTTGATTACAGATGCTATTATTAATGTTTTTCTTATTTATTTTAACTCTAAATCAAATGATTCATGCAAGACATGATTTTAGCGTCAAATACAAAAAAGGTTAAAAATTTTGTTTAACACAACTCAACATTGCTTTTTATTCAAGAAAATCTATAAATTAGATTTGAATACATACAATACATTAATTTTATAAACACAATTTTCTGCATATATTAATGATGTTTTGAAATATGTACATAGCTAGATTAGAGTATTTAAACAAAAATTGTGAAGAAAAAGAGAAATGTGTACTTTGACATAAATTACTTTAATGTATTAAATGTACATTTCAGCACAAATCTAGTTTTCAGGAACTTCTTTATGATTTTTTAAAATCACTAAATTCTGGAAACCATATGACTAATTACATTTTAATAAGAAAAATAAGATTAGAGCATCCCATTTTTGGTCTTTTATTAAAGTATTTTGTTATTAATTCAGATTTTCTTTTTTGAAGAACAGACTTTTGCTGTGATACACCATGAACAAAGTGACTGTTTACTTAAAAAAGTGACTAAAAGTGATCAATAGTAAAAAAAGTGACTAAAGGTGAGAAAAGTGACGGAATTGCAAGCCTGAAATATGTGTATAAACAGAATAAATTTTCTATTGAGTAATTTGATTAACAAGAGAAATTAATCTATTTGGAGTATTTCATGGTGAATTCCAATATAAATAGCAAACTCCTTCTCCCCCCTCAATAAAATGTACAGAGTGGTTTTTAATAGATCAGACCCCATCTGTTTCATTAACAACTGGATTAATAAGTATACAAGAAGGCAAAACATTTTTGCCTGAATATGACATAAAAAGAAAGCCAATGTAAGTAAGGCACAAATCGAGAAAGTATGTGTACTGGACACAAGGCAAGTAGTTAGTCACTAGGGCCAAAATAGATTCACATAACAACTGAAAGAGGAAAAAATAAAGAGAGGAAGTTAATTTTTGTTAATACTTTTATTTATTTATTACTTTTAATTATATTTATTTTTTATGTATAAAATTTTATAAATGATTTCCAATTCTTCAAAAACTCAGGAGTTCATTTAATATCAGTAACCCTCTGACTGCTCACCCCACGATTTCCAAGGGCAATTCAAATGTAGCAAAATTTGCTCATCCCGCAATTTTCCAGAGCATGTGCTTTTCTTCCATTTTTAAGAAGCACATTTAGACTTTTAACCAGTGTAATAAATTACATACAGTATTAGACATTTAATTAGGTAATAAATAGAATGAGGAATTTTCACGTTTTCTAATTTTGATTTTAAACGATAGAAGACAAAAAAGTAAGCAGGACAGTAGCTATTTTTCTTTCATTTGGGGGCCTAATGAGTGATTTCTAATGGGTTTTATAGCGGACTCTTTAACGTCTCTCAAAAACGCTACTTTATCGCCGCCGAGTTTGTGACGTCATCGTTCATGTAAACACCGAGCTCCTATGCTGTTTACATGTTAAAAGGCGACTTTTAAATTTGTTTTTTGTGTAAAGTATCGCATATAATAGCATTTTTTTTGTTATGTCTGGCATTAAAAAATCATACTCTAAATATTGTATTGTGCCACTCTGTAAAAATACAACAACTAATTGCAATGAGAAGATATTTTTCAGCGTCCCCAAAGACCCACATACACGTAAAATCTGGACAACTGAGATGAAAAGGGATGAGAAATTAAACCTCAAATTATCATATAAATCATCTCTATGGGTTTGTGAAGACCATTTTTCGGTAAATAAATGCTTGCATTTGTTTAAATATTACTATTTTAGAACAATTAAAGTATATAAAATACATCTATACCTTTAAAAGGATTGTTGATTAACCACTGCTATTTAACTTTTAAAACTGCTAATTTTCGAGTATTATCACAGAGTTCAAGTACAATAAATATTTTATAAAGCATATAAATATCGAAAAACATATAAATATCTAAAGCATATAATTTATTAATAAATAACTCGGGGGAGGGGAAAGTTATGTATTTTCAAGGTATTATAAATATTTTCTTCAGAGATGCATACTTTCTTATGTATCAAATGTAACAGTGATATTTTTCGATTAAATTGGTGACTAATTTGAAAAAAAAAGTATAATATTTTTAAAATACTTAATAATTATATTACTTTAAAAATTAAATTTAATTTGAGAAATTTTATACATTTTTTAATTTGACATTAATATTAAAGGCAATAAAATTGTATTGCTATTTAAAAATGTATAAATAATTAAGTAAAGCCATTTAAAGATTTTAAATTTCTTTTCATCATATTTAAAATATCTAAGAATTGATTTTGTTTTGGTTTGGTTTTGGAATGCTACGGTCTACTTTTTGCAACACGAAGGCTAATGAGACCGGTCTCACAAAAAATACCTCCTCTAATTTTTATTTTAATATTACATCCGTCTCTATTTATAAAAAACGATGCAACTACAAATGTGTATGTATATGATATATGTATATTTATTTGACTTGTTTGTGTTTACAAACAAAAGAGCTGTGTTTAGCATGAATAAAGTATTAATACATGTTAAGTAAAATTGGGAAAAAAATATAAATGATTTTACACACCTTTGGGTTTTAATTCCTCGTATTTCTGCTCCCATAAAATCCGGGTTTTTTGCCAAGAAAGAAAACATTGACATGCTGTCAATTTTCGGGAGGTTGTCTGATTGGTAAATCCAGGTAGAAGAGACATTTATGACAAATTGAGATAACTAAGCTATCTAGATCGATAAAATAAACCTTCAGGTTTAAATAAAAATAAATTTTGATAGCTAGAAAATTTCAGGAACTTGCAAAAACAAAATCGGAAAATAGTGCGCGCTTAAAAGCAATACAAAAATATTGGTCTGCATGAACGATGACATCACAACCAATCACGGAGCTTTTTGATGTCACGTGATTTTCGCTTAACTTTAAAATTAATTTTTTAAATGATGGACCCAGTTTTTTACATTTTTGAGAACATTTTTGGAATCTACGAGTCTGAAATTACCAGAAAAACACTAAGTTGTTCGAATCCCCCACATGTGCAAATTCCTCATTATAAGATTAGAACTATAGTTATATTAGATAATAGAAATATATATAGTATGCTTATATATATAATTAAACTATGCAACAAAAAAAAAATGCAATTTTTAAAGAGATCTCAGTTTAAAAATTGAGCAGTCAGAGGGTTAACAAAGGTTGGAGCATTTTTGAAAATATAAAAAGCTTTTTCAGACGTCAAAATTAAGATATGAATGGCACTTTCAACTGTACTGTTAAAAAATGTTTACATTTTTTATTCTTCATTGTTATTATGACTTTTTTTATAATCATTTTTAATTACCATTGTCAAATGCTTACATTTATTCATCTTGGATTCTGGCAAGCTTTCCATATTTTCAAAAATGCTTCTTGGTTAATAACATTAATAACACTCTAATGCACAAGTTTTCTAAGATTTGTAAATTGTTTATATAATTTTATGTATAAAAAATAAATATAAATAAAAGTAAAAATAAATGAATTAATAAAAATATTTTTAAAAAGTTTAAATTTTAATAAAATTTTCTCTTTTTATTTCTCTTCTTTCGCTTGTTATGTTTTTCCCTTTCTGAACCCAAGTGGTCACTACTTGTCCTGTGTCCACTTGGTATATGTGCAATTGACTTTCAGCGTGTTTGGATATTTCAACTGTCCACTTTCTGTTTCTTCATTCAGTCAGCTTTACAAGCCAAAGTTTTCTCTCACTACAAATGGCATTCACTTGAAGTACTGAAACAGCTGTCTACATATTTCCTTTCTCAATTTGTTCTTTTCATATGCTACCTTTGCATTTTTATATTATATAGCCAACAAGGCTAGAATATTGCATAACTAATATAATTAAATTTTCAAAACTTAAAAAGCTGATTTTTGTAGTAAGTTTCATATTCAATTTTTTTTTTTTTAAATTATTATACAGTCTGTATCGGTTATATGGTCAGCTCAGCGGTTCAGAAAAATCACACCACATAAGGGGGATGACCATATATGCGGAACAATATAACCCTATTGTGCATATACCATGCATTTTCTATCCATAACAGAAAACCCTTATCCACATTCCCATAAGGTGACAACCGCTGATGTTTTCTTTCTTGATCACCGATTACAACACTCGAGGACCAAAGTTTGGCAGCTAAAATGTTGTTTAATGTCATCCGGATAATCGAATTTGCTTTGGCGAAAGCAGCCTTTGAAAGATTAGATTTTTAAAATTTTTCAATCAATTCATTTTTGGCAGCAAATGATAAATTCTTTCTTTTCAAAGCCATAATTTTAAAATGAATGTTCTTACTCGTGACGCATGATCCAAATGCAACCAAATTTTTCTTTACTTGTTTCGTATCAATTTCTACTTAAGGAGGGAGAAATAACTTCAACCAATAAACAGACAGATGAGTCTCTTGTGAGTAGAGATGTAAAAAAACCTGAAATTTTGAAGAGGTGATAATAAACCCGGGAATTTTTGGGGAATAAACCCGGAATTTTGGGAAGAAATCATTTTAACAATGTTTACATTTATTTTTTCAACAGTGGCTATTTAAGAACTAGCATACTATTTCTAAGAGATTTTTTTTTTTTTA
Source organism: Pardosa pseudoannulata (assembly GCA_032207245.1). Classification (NCBI taxonomy): domain Eukaryota; kingdom Metazoa; phylum Arthropoda; class Arachnida; order Araneae; family Lycosidae; genus Pardosa; species Pardosa pseudoannulata. The sequence goes on from CM063497.1 coordinate 13,338,146, forward strand.
CTTTTGGAAATATATATATATTGTTACGAACTACCAAAACTAAAAACTGCTGGGTTCAGGGATTGAATGGACTTTACAAGCAAGCAAGACTGCAGCATGAAGACAAATACTTTATTAGCATTCAGTAAATACACACACCGTCAAAATCACCGCGGAACAATTTTGAGCCCAATGCCGTCGGCTCACGCAAGACTTTCCGCATCAAGCACAACACACCGTGCGTACTCCGTAGGCCAAGAGATTCTCTTAATTACTCTTCTCTGCATGGGACTCCGTCTGCCTTATATAGGCCCACAGAAACTGCCAGAACACTCCAGAAGCCGGAACCGGAAGTGGCGACGTGACGCCACACTTGGCAACAAAAATAGGTTGCCAAATCCGTCGCCAACGAGCTGATATCTCGCCAATTTGGTGAGATATCCATAGAGTCCCATGCTAAACTCAAGCAATTTTCGCAAATTTGTAACAATATATATTCAAGAAATAATAGCAATGAGCATTTAAATGATTTTATAGTAGTACTTATGTAATGAATTACCCTTTTAGTCTTATCAAACACATAACTGGTTGCTTCAATTTTAATTGCTAGTTTAATAATTATATAGATTATTTTTTATCATTATTTATTATGTAAATTGCTTTATGCTAAACTTTTTCCCCCTCCTTTTATAATATAAAAATAAATATCTTTAAATTTAAAATAACAGTTTATTATTTTTTGTAATGCATATATCATTTAAAGGTGTAATCAAATGACACTGTTGCATTTTGTGTCCAATTCCTACACACACACACATTATATATATATATATATATATATATATATATATATAGAGAGAGAGAGAGAGAGAGAGAGAGAAATGTTATCCAAGAAAAATAATGATTTACGGGTTTTGTGACACTACAGATTATTGCCTAATATTTATGTAACAATAAAAATATTGGATATTTCTCAAAGGAAAAATATACTCATACTTTCATGCTAAACATGATACCTTGCCAAATATAGTAAGTTAACCCCAATTATTCAATTTTTTCATAGCGTATAATAGTTAAATTTTGTAAAAATATCAACTTCTGAGATCTACAACAAAGACAGAAAAAAATGGTGGTTCTCATTGGGTGCACTTTACATGGTTGGCTTAAATTGCGAGTTTTTTCAAAAAAACTCAAGTGGGTTTTTTCAAAATTTTTATTTAAAATTCTACATATTTAACTAATAATAAAAATATTGAGTTAAATCTATAATATATATTACATATTTCATCTTTGACAATAAGCATAGAACTTTTTTTTAATTTAAGGGGATCTAAACTGCTAGAAAAAAACAAAAACAGAAAAATTTCAGAGAAAAATAGTTATCTGTATAACAAATGCAATGAAATAATTATAGAAACAATTAAAAACCAAATCAACCAGTATTTCTGCCAAGATGAAGAAAACTGATGTCTTTCAGCCGATATTAAAAAGAAATAATATAGCTAAAAAAGAATTACCCAGAGGGCTTGAGTTATATTTACAAGAACATAAACAAATTACAAGAACTTTCTATATTATGTACAACTTATTCTAAATGTTATCCAGTCAGTGATATAAGTTTCTTTATCAGCTGTTGCAATATAAGGGAAAAACTTGTTCATACAAACAATTGACTGATTAACTGTTATCTTGAAACAAGGGTATTTTAATATGATTTAGTGATATAAAATTAAATTAGTATGTAAAATTCTAAATAAAAACATTAAACTTTTATGAAATTGTTTTTAATTTTTCCTCTTATATAGATACAAGTACAATAAATATGATTATTAAATAAATACTGATCTATGACAAATTAACTTTTTTTTTTTTTTAGTTCTTTAAAGTTATCAGTCTTTTTCAACTCCTTTTGATATTTTCAAAGATCTGTATACTTTGACTAATTTTTTTGCAGTATCACACCCTAGTCTGTTTCGTAGTTTTGACCAAATTTGTCCAAAAGAAGAAAAGATTCTTTCAAAAGATGCTGAATTTGATGTTATTGTATGTAAATCTTCTAAAAATTTACAGAAGTCACCATTTAGTAGTTTATTTTTTTCTGCTTTGCAACTCATCACTTTCCAAAATTTCTTCTGCATAATTTAAAATTGATTTTTAAAATTTTTAACTTTAAAAAGTGATTAACATTTTAAATTTATTTTAATCAAACAATTATATATCCTGTCCTCTTACATGTAAATTATAAAGAAAAAACCCTGATAAAACCCTCCAAAACCCTGAAAAAACCCACTGGGTTAGTTTTTTTCTGAATAAACCTGGGTTTTAGCCAACCCTGACTGGGTTGGGTTTTTTCTGAAAAAAAAAAAACCCAGGTTTTTGCCAACCCTGGCACTTTAACACATATTTCCTAGTAAGTTAGACGGGACTTTAGAAAACTGACCATATAAACGGGTGACCATATACCCGGTACAAACTGTAATAGTTTATATATTTCATTTTTGCATCCAGCTGTTTCCATCCATGAATAAAATATTTTAGCTTCAATTACACCTCAAAATGAATTTAAACATGAATCAAACAAATCTGACATTTCAGAAAGAGGACATACACCAATACCCTAAAGAAATTTCCTGAGAAAGTTGGAATGCATATAAATAACAAATAAAAATACAGATTTTTTTTAATTACAAATCACACAAAAACTAACAATGTAGTAAGACAAGACACATAAATCTTTCGATTCCATTAACCCTTTCGTGCCTACTGTCACGTATACGTGCCAGCAAGAAACACACTCACTTCCCAGCCAACATGCTGGCATGCCAGAGCGTTTTCTCGTTCACCCCCGATCGTCACATATGTGTGCCAGTGTTGTGGAACGTTTTAAAAACTATAAGCTTTGAAACAAGATGGCATTGTATGTCCATATGGATTTCGATACATGTAGATTTGATCTTGTACTAAATAGGAGAGTAGTATGATACACATACACATGGTTTTTGATTATATAAACATCAGGGGAAGGGAATTTTTCCGAATGGCATGTTTTATGACAGCTCTTTAAATTCACACGTGGTGTTTGCTTATTGTAAGCAGGGGAGTTTTATTTTTGCTACAGTGTTGTGTATTTTAGTTTGCAATCCAATTTTTAGTGGAGAATCAGACCTGACAAACTTGATTTTTTTCTTTTCTTTTTATTGTTAGATTTTCGAAGTGTCGAAAGTGTTTAACTGAGCTTGAAATAGCTGAAATGACGCAAAATATTTCAGATTTTGATTCTGAAACAGATTAGGATAGTAACAGTGACACTATAATATATTCTGATTGTTCTTTTTGTTCATAATGGATCTAGTGATTCTATTGATAAGGAACACATTTCTGAAAAAAATGATGACGATGCTTCATCTTTTTTACATTCCCAGAAAATCTTCCAAAACAGCAAATGAGTTACTACGAGTGCAAGGACTGTAACGTAGGATTGTGTGTAGATCCCTGTTTTTAAAATTTTTCATACAATAAAAAATAATTTTAAATAACATAGTATTCAGTTTTGTAATGTTAAAAGTCATTAAATAGTAAGTAAATAATGAAAAAAAAGTAAAGTGTAAAATGTATATTTAAATAAGAAATAGCTTAAGTTAATAAAGTATTTCTAAACATATAAATATCATTCCATTTAAATACTTTATGCAGCATTATTAAATAACGTGTTGCTTCTTCGTTAATTTCATGAATTTAGGCTTAATAGCAAAAAATAGCAATGCCCAGGATACTCACTCGCGAAAGTGACTGCCGGCCTCAGTGAAAAGCGCACGTTCGTGCTTCCCGTCGCGAAAGGGTTAATTTAAAAACAATAATAAATATTACAGTCGAAGATATTTTCAAGAAAAGTTATACAACAGGAAGCAGTAACAGGGTGACCAAATGAAACCATTTAGAAATGCCATAATAAATTACTTTTAATATATAATTTCTTTTAATTCTTTTATATAACTAGTCTCAAATAGAAATTCATATTTAAATAAGATAATAATAAGGCAATTCATATTGAAATAAAGAATTTAAATATAAACATATAAATCCCAATGTATTTAAAACTTAGAAATATTCTTTTCTGTTTTTGGGGTGTCCAGAATAAGCTGTATCATTGAACAGTTGATTAAATAATTTTATTAAAATAATTATCAAAAAAAATTATGACAACTCTTGCATTTCTCCAATTTTACTGAGATTTAAATAATGCAACCTAATATATTAATAAAAAAATTGTATATTATTATTTTAAAGAATTAATTTGTCCATGAGAGCACTGATTTCTTTGTTAACTTCTTTAATAATAAACATTTTTTATTCCATTTGCTTTTTAGTCAATTATGATTATTTTCTTTTGATCTTCAAGTGCCTCGTTTACTGAAGATTCTATTATTTATTTCTCTATATTCTCATTCAACAGTGAATAGCATTTTTAAGAATGCACAAGAGTAATTTTTTAAAGATTTGACTGGAAGAATTTGTTATTTTTCTAACTTTTATTTGCAGATTTTTTTTTTAATTTCAATATTTCCTTAATATTTCCCGAATTGACTAATTATCTGATAATTCATGGTTGTTGGCCACCCTAAGTAAGATTATCAGTAGTTAATAACAAAATTTAACATAACCATTAGTCTGATTTTAATCATGAACATATGGAAGTCAAAATGAAATGAACATAAAACTAAATAAATACAGTGAAACTTCTCCGAGGGCAACCCTTCTAAACAGGCAATTTTTCATGGCATAGATTTTTCGACTCATAGACCCAAGGTTGGAAAAAAATCATAATATTTTTTAAAAAATCAAAAAAATCAGATTATTTTTTATTTAAATCAGATTTCTTTGATTTTTTTCTAAATACTAATTTTAATTGTTGTTTTTATTTATTTATTTATTTTTTTGCAACATACATAGAATAGTTTGTTATAAGAAGTAACATCTTATGTATCTAGTATATTCTACACACTGATTACCTAAAATTAAATATATGAATTTTAATCTAAATACATTCTATTATTTTGTAATTGGATAGTGCAAATTAAATAAGATGTAAATTTAAAGAACAAATTAAATATTCTTTTAATGCAAGCTATTTATTTAAAAAAACAAATCACAATTATTTCAATATTTTTTAAACATCAAATTATGAATTTAAAACGTTTTAATAAAAACACTAACTTTGAAGCTTTATCCACTCCTAATTTGTTATGAAGGCTAGAAAGAACAATATGAAAAGAAGAAAACTGTTTTTCCATTCCAGCAGATGAAGCCAAGACTGTTGTTATTTGGTAGACAAACTAGATTTCAAGTTCTGTAATACTCTCTTTACCTCCCATTACATAAAATGAATTCCACCTGTCATAATCAATAATTGTACTACCCCTGCTATATACTTTCTGAAAATAACCCCTAAATTCTTGGAAAGCGCATGCTATCTATTTGCACTTATTGACTTATTGGTATTAATGAGCTGATTCCCAATTCTCCTGTCTTTGGAATATAGGTTTTAAAAGAAGTGTAAAAAAAAAATTATTTAAATCAAAGATTTTTTCAAAAAAATCAACTGATTTAAATCATGTCAACCCTGCATAGACCAAATGGTAAAATAACCTGTATCAGCAGCTACCCAACCCCCTCTAAACAGCCAGCAAGTGGGATTGCCCCTTTCATTTTTCAGGAAATTCTACTTACTCCATGCTTTAATTTTGAGCGAAAAAACTCAGGGTCAGGTTTATGGTCAGACATAAGACAAAGGAATAACTTGATAAGTCCATTCCTGTAGTCCCCCCCCTTTCTGAGAAAGATTAAATCTGTTATCTCTTTTGTATTCTCCCCACACCCTTCAGATAGGGAATCTCTATAGCACTATCCATAGAAACTGAGGGAGGATCTGGACAATCAAGCGTTGAAGGTGTCCCAGGGAATTTGTTTGGGATTTCAATTGGTAAAGTTAAGGAAGAATTGTACCTCTGTCAGCAAAAATGTCATGATCTGAGTTGCAACGATGTCAAAATGCTTTTTGTAAATCTCGAGCAGCACAATGAAGTTCTGCATGAATATGAGAATGGCATATAGGCAAGAAAGTTAGCTAAATTAATTTTAACTGCAGAATACCGGAAATCAAGAAAGTCATTAAAGAAAAGAATTTAATTTTGAAGGAGTACAAAAACTAGAGAACAAACATAAACAAACTGTAGCCTTTTTTTTTTAAAAAATGTAAAAAAGCATGAAATGAAGTATTATTTTCTCTTTAGATAAGTTTAAAATTTCATTTACATAAGTAACATATGTCAGACTTGTTTATATTACGCATTAGAGTAATTATCTTAGCATAGTAAATAAAACACTTCATAGCGGCCAAATATTCTCGGTACGGAGGGGTAGCCATTCAGAGAGGTTTCACTTTAGTTAATAAGATAGTATGAAGGCCATTTCCAAGTTTACAGGGCCCCAGAACCCAGTTCAGTGGAGATGCCAAGCATGGGAGATATCGCCAAAATCTAGAACCCTATTTTCTGACAAACCTTGCTCTTCTTTTTGGACTCTTCCACCACCCCCTAAAAAAAGGTGGGGGTGTCAATCGGCGCATTTATGTTAGGGTATTGGGGGAAATAACATGTGATTTGAATATCTGACCTTTATTGGTTCCTGTAACTAACAATACTCCAAGACCACTGAATTTGGATTTTCTAGCATCCAATTCAAGTCTTTTTCCATTTTGGCTGTGCTATGGATGTTTGCCCATTTTGCCTGAGCTCTTGTGGTATTTTTTTTTTCGTTATTTAAATTTAATATTGGAGCTCACACCAATACAATTGAGGGCTTGTGGAGCTCAATTAAGAGATCTCTTCACACAGTTTGCAAGTGTGAAAATCAATTTGATTCGTACCTTTGTTTTATGTGGAAGAAAAGGAAAGAAAATCCGCAAGATGCTTTTCAGGATTTTTTAAATCAAATCAAACGTGTATATCCACCACCAACTTAGGATACTTAAATTAGGTTAGCGCTTTATTTATTTTATATTTTATGCTTAATTTTCGAAGGGCAACAAGTGATGTTATATTTCATATTTATATTTTTTTATTTACTGCTTTTTGAACTTTATTCAAAATTGTGTCTTAATTTAATACATAATGAAAAAGAAATGTTTTTATACTATATTATTTTATAGTGTATTATTTTTTTAAAAGTGATACACTAAGTAATAAAAGTAATTTTATTACGACCGTCTATCGTTATTGTTACAAAAGATCAAGGAGAGCTTTACCTCGCTTAGATAAGGAAAATCATTTCACTTCCTTACTTTTTTCAGAATTTAAAGCCAAAAATTCATTATTTATTTAAAACATTTACTCCGTTCTTATATTTCCATTTTAAGCTAATAATTTCTGGAAGTAATTTGTACCGTACTTTATTACTTTTTAATCTTTTGATAATTTTAAAATAAATTCATTAAATAGTAACCATATTTTATAAATATAACTAAATATTTTATAAGCATAATTGCCTAAATATAACCAACTAATGCTTATATTTTGCTTAATTTGCACTTAATGCAAAAATTCTGCACTGTGTAGTTCAATAAACAGTACAAAAGCACCTTTAAATACATTAAAAACTCAAATTTAAATTTGTATTCATCTTAACAAAATTTCAAACCTTTTTTTGTTCAAAATATGCTTTGAAATTGGGTATAAACTTAATACACAAATTGTAAACATTTCTTGGGGACTATTTGGCGATCACTTGTACAAAAATAGAGCCAAAAACATGGTGGTGGGACCCCCAGAACTTGCAATTTGCCTAGTATGAACAAATAAACAATAAAATCAACTACTGATGTAGAAAGCATGTAATGTAAATGATAAAAGGTGCCTAAAAGTAAGAATTTTTAAAAGCTATAACAAGTCATTTAATTTCATAAGGTACTGATTATTATTGATAAATAAAACCAATTTTGCCTCTTCAATTGTTAAATAAGATCGTCTTTCATTCAGGATTTGAGATGATTTAGAGAAAAAGTGTTCACAAGAAACAGCCGTACATGTTACAGCCATATTCTCTTTCATGAGATTCTTCAATTGAGGATACATGTGTCCGTTGATTTTCCACCATTGCATTGGATTTTCATTTTGCGGAAGAAGCCCATCTTCTAAATATTGCTGAATTTCTATGGAAGCTCTAGAATTCTTTTTATTGGAAGGTCTGGAGAGTGACGCTCTAGACTGAAAGGCTTTCCAAATAGACAACGATTGATCTTCTACAGAAACTGCATCCGATATTGAACTATCCTGTTCTTTTGAAGGAACAACACTAGTTGAAACTAAATTAATGATATTTTGTTTTAAATTTTCTTTCACATTCGATTCAAATATCACATCTTTAAACCTAGGATCTAAAAATGTTGATATTAAGAGTGCATTATTGTTATTATAAAGGTAATTAAATTGTTCAAAAGTTTCTTCGATGCACTTTGCTAAAACAGCCTGTGTAGCATCATGAAAGGGTTTGACTGAGAGATCTTTTAAAACTGTTTCTAATCCTTTAGAAAGAATAATAGCCAGTGGTGATGTTAAATATTTTTCTTCTGACAAACTCTTCATAAAGGTTTCAAACGGTTTAATTACTTCAACTACTTCTCGACATATATCCCATTCCTCCTTGGTTAAAAATGTAAGACTAACATCTAAATGGCACAAGGTAGTCTTGACAAAGTCTTCCAAATCGACAAACCTCTTCAGCATGCTGAATACAGAATACCAATCCGTTGTGTTACTTAAAATCAAATCTTCCGCAACCATACCTAAATTCTCTTGGTTTTTCAACAACTCTGATGTGGCAAAACTGTTCTGTTTATAAGATGAAACTATACATTGTACTTTTAACAAAAGGCCACTAATCAAATCAAGGCTACTTGCAACTATTACATTTATTGAGTAAATAACACAATTAATACTATCCCATTCTAACTGATCCTCACTTGAATTGTCATAACCACTATTTGTGATAATCAATCTAATTTTTTGATTTATATCCCATTCTGCAATAACATTTTTTAAAATATCATTAAGTTTCTCCACAGTAGGAAGTTCTGTAAATGAATAACAATCTAAGAAAACTGACATAGGATTGAAATTTTGATCCAAAAAATTGGCTTTGATACCAATAAAAGGCTCATTGTGAAAAGATGTCCACGATTCTATTGCCAGGGTGACTGCCAAACCATCTTGTAAAACATCTTTAACTCTGTGTTTTAATTTCTCATGTATGTCTGGCAACAATGTCCCTGAAAGAGTCTTTAAATCAGGAATTTCATACTGAGAATTTAAAGCATCAACAAAGGCATGAAATCCAGCATCTTCAACCATAGAAAATGAATGTAAATCTTTAGTAAACAGATTAATCAGAATATTATCAATACTCTTTTTCGTCTGAGAATTCATTTTTCTCGAAAAGGAGAAATCTTGATCAAACTTTTTTAACTTTACAATACTAGAATCATTATTTGTTTCACTTGGTCTTTTCTCACTAACCTTTGTATTCTCACTTCTATAAACTGGCACAGAATTTTCTTCAGATGTTTCACTTAGAAGTTCAGCAATATCCTCTTGAACAATTACAGAATTTGGCTTTATCTGGATTTCTGGATGCCGAGTAAGTAAATGTTTCTTTAAATTTGTGGTGGTTGTTTTATAGGAGAGTGTATGGTTGCATATGTAACAGACTGCTTTAAATGAGGCTGCATCACTCACTGCAAAGAAATTCCACACATAAGAAAATCTCTTATCCATGTTTTCCTTAATGCTAAGGTTATTTATTTTCTTTGCAATAAAATATAAATTATTCTTAATCTCTAAGGATTAATTCAAGAAAAATGACGTAAGTAAACAAATTACTGAATATTTTTACTAATGCTTATACTACAGATAACTATACCTAATAGTACAAATATAAAAATATAAATTTTCTATCTGTAATAAGTGATGTTAGAGATTGTTAGCATTATTATAGTACTAGAATCAAATTTTAATTTTAGCAGTTTTCGCCTGAATGCTGCGATCGCACCATAGAACAGTTAGTTGATAACATATCCATCACATTTCCAAAGCATTATCTTTTTCATCCATTACAACAGTAACAGCGATTATTAATAATACAGCGCTCAGTAGAAACAGGAAATTAAAACTTTTTCGAAAGTTTATTTTCTTTTTTCCTTTAATTGTTCTAGCACACGTAACTCAATTTAAAATTCATAATAACAAACGTCCAATCCCATGATGTCGCAGTGACCAATCACTCCAATATGGCAGAAAAAAACATCACAATCACAGAAGTCACAGTAGCAACTGAATTACTATAAGTTGGGTTGGAATATTTTACGATACTTTCCAATAACGTGATGTAATGTATTTTATTTTTATGTAAAATTATCACCTATATAAATTTGAAACAAATTCTTTTATATGATGTTTCATCTATGTATTCATATCGCTTCATGGCATTTGCGAATAGCTGGGTTGCCGCCAAAAATACACGTCATAGAGTAAAGAATCACTCCATTAGAACACACTGTGTGAAGTGTCATGGATAAGAACGTGATTGATTTGTGGTACCTTGAGTGCTAAGACTTTTCAAAATGTGGAAACAATATACTATTAACTATTGCTGATCTAAAGTAATTATAGAAAAAGGAGAAAAAAAGCTTAAAAAATGTTTTTACGTCATATTACATTCAAAGAAAAAAATTATTTAAAGAACATTTTAAATAAGGGTAAACGGAAGATAACAAGAGAGTTTCTTTTAGACACATTAAAATGATATATTACCGCTATTCTGGAAAACAATTGCAACAAAATTTGTACATGTAGCATGAAAAATTTGAATATCTAAAGTCAAAATGAGAATTAAAAACAATTACTAGTTTAAAAGATTCACAAAGGAAATGCTCCTGGCATGAAATATATATTTTAGTAAAAGTATATATTTTAAGTAAAAATCCATATGGTTTTTTAAAGAGTTTTAATAATTTTTTATAGATTTTTGTCATATATATATATATATATATATATATATATATATATATATATATATATATATATATATATATTATATATTATAAAGGACAACACAAAGAACACAGCTTACTGCTAGAGCTTCGTTCTTTGAAGTGTGTTTTTATTTGCGCTCTGCAATTTTTCTAAAACTGCAAAGTCAGAAAAATTGCAGAACGGCTCGATCCTGTTAAAAATATAGACTAAAATGAAAAAAAAAACTAAATTTAATAAAATGAACTACTGTATTTGTTATAGATTCGAAATCTCTGTGAAATCTTTATGGATCACGTCATTCTTTACGAACTGTAACGGCGTGATTTAGCCGTGTGTCGACATCAAAGAACTTTGCTTTGAGAGGTGGACTTTGCTTGTGTGGATACAAAAGGATTGTTTTCCCCGTTACCACGATGTCTACACTGTTGTGCCCTGTAGGAACAATATACTGAAGTGTGGAGGAACAATATACCAGACAACCCGGTACCTTCACTGACAGTCAGAAATATGATCATTGGAACGAAAAAGGATTTGTCGAGGGACCCTGGGTTTGCGGCCGATGATTGTTTAACCCAGACCAATCCAGTTGTTCGAAGGTGAGGTCACCGCTAGGTGATCCAATAATGAGATTGTGGGTGAGGCTCCTCTCTTAGAGGCCCCTCCCCTAGAAAGAGACGAGAGAAGATTTGTTTTTTAGAGAAGTTAGTTAGCTAGCAACCAACTAATTCAAAGGTCGCCTTGACCAGTCTCTCTACCGGAGAGTTTTTTGCTATAATCCCACCTTAGGATCTTTTCTTTAAGGAGTAGCCCGCATCAGCTAACTCGGAGGTTGCCTCGACCAGTCTCTCCATCTGAGAGTTTTATTTAGCGAAATCCCGTCTTGGGATATATCTCTTGCTGAGATTGAAAAGATACCCTGCGCATTGGGTTTCCTTTTCTAATATACTCCTCTTCAGGATTGTTGCATATTTTCCTTCGGAACTCTAACTGTGCTTTGATATCCTACCATTACTTCAGTGAACTTTTGCGAGATTTACCGAATTGTTTCTTTCGTCGGATCACCTATATTTCGGCAGGGACTGATCGTAGTTACGTCTCTACTCAGGCCTACGTGTACTAATCACTTACCTGTGATCGGAAATTGTGTTTTTTTTTTTTTTTTTTGTGTGTGTAGTTGTGAGATGATGTATATAGCAGAAGTGTGAATAAATTCATTAATCAAGATACACCTGATTCTTCCTTGTGTCACCTAACCGGGACCGGATACGTTACAGAACTAATGAGAAGAAACATAAATTATCAGGCCATCATTTTGGACAACTTGAAGACTTCGAAAATGGAAAATAGCAGAATTCAATGTTTGAAGTCAAAGTCATCAGATAGAGAAGGTTTAAATCGATTTTCAACAATTTAAATTTAAGAAAAGGCCAGATGGCATTTTCCTAAATAGATACAGAGGCGTAAAGGTAATCGGCAGGGCTTAAGTAGCTACGCTGATCGGGTGCAGCCATTCGTGGCGGGCTTGCAAGTCGTCTCTACTCGGATGCACCAAGCACACATCGAAGAGCCCAAATGATACGGAATAGTACATTTCACCGTAACAAAAGATAAATAAATATGTTATTTATGTTTATTGTCCTTAGAGGGGAAACTTTTTTATATTAATCAAGTAAAGGATTGGAAAAATAAGATGGCTGTATGCAATGCCAGCTTTTGGGGGAACAGGATAAGCGGTGCGCGGCGGTTTGAACCGTTTATATATGAACATTTCTTATTATCTAAGATAATTTTTACTAATGTACAATATTTTCATGACACTGATATGATAGTCACCCTTTTCTTGGCTGAATTTAACAGTGATTTTGTTCCCTATTCGTGGTAATAATGGTACTTAAGAAATAAAAATAGAAAAATAAGAAATAAAAGTCACTTTAGAAAATAAAGCCAGAAAATAACAGTCTTAGCGATGCTATGGCTGTCGTTACCGGGATGGAGTACTGTAATTACCCTGGGGTGCTTACGTCACTCCCTCGGGTCATGCCTTGATTAAGTATTTCTTCATCATCTGCATTTGATAATTTTTGCGGTTATAAGATGATAGTGGCGTCCCCAATAATTTCATTTTTAAATCTCTAAAGAGAGTTCACTGGTAGGGTACTGTTATAATTTCGTGATCATAACATAATTTTATTTATAAGTAAACACATCAGAAATGTATTCCTGATCGAACGATGATCATACAACCGAAAAACGTCAGTCATTTTATTCCACGCTCACTGCGCCATCTGTCGTTCGTCAGGGAAAGCACCTCAGTACCCCCTTCCCAGTGATAACGATGAGATTCTAAATAAAACTGAAATGAAAACAAAAAAAATATTAGTGGACGTAGTCTTTTAGGTGCTCTGGGAAACGAACAGTTCGTCCAGCACGAGTGCTACGTCGGTGAATCACACTAGAGGGGTTATCGTAGGTTGTAGGCACAAGTTCGTAAGGTTCACAGTTCACGAAGTATGCTGGTTTTAATCGGTCCAGTGAAATTGTAACAGTCTTTCCACGTATTTGAAGTTTAAAAAACTTGCCTGCTCTGTCCACAACAGGAAAAGGTCCATCGTATGGTGGTTGCAGGCTTTTTCGCAGTCCATCCTTTCGGACAAACACATGGGTGCAAGTCTTAAAATCTTGCGAAACAAAAGTTTTTACAGCATGATGCGACTTAGTCGGCGTAGGCTGAAATTCTGCGAAAACTTCTCGTAGGCGTTGGATGATTTGTTCAGGGTTTTTTATTGAATTTTCGTGACCGAAAAAAATCTCCTGGCAGTTTTAAAGTTGTGCCAAAAACCATTTCAGCTGGAGAAGTCTGGAGATCGGTTTTTAAGGCAGCTCTGAATCCGAGAAGTATCAGAGGAAGAACTTCGGTCCAACGTTCAGTTCGCTTTGCTTTCAGCGCGCTTTTTAAAGGTCGATGCCAGTTCTCAATTATGCCATTGCTTTGCGGGTGATAAGGTGACGATCTGAATTTTTCTGCTCCTAAAAGTGTAGCTAATTGTCGGAACAACTCGGCTTCGAATTGTCTGCCTTGGTCTGTAGTTATTTTTGCCGGACATCCAAATCGAGCTATCCATTCGGCAAGGAGAGTATGAGCGACGGCTTGTGCTGTTATCTCGCTCAGCGGATACGCTTCTGGCCATCGGGTTACTCTATCGATTACTGTTAGGCAGTAATTCTTACCCTTGGATTCCGGAAAAGGCCCTATAATATCCAAATGTATGTGTTCGAATCTATCGGTTGGTATATCAAAATGTCCTATTGCAGTTCGAGTATGTTTGTGAATTTTCGATCGTTGGCAATCAATGCATTCGCGCGTCCATTTTTGACAATCTTTCGCCATCAACGGCCATACAAAACGTTTTGGAACAAGGTTTAGGGTTCCTTTAATACCAGGATGAGCAAGTTGGTGTATATTAATCACCGCTTGTTTACGAAAGTCTGGAGTCAAATATGGTCGCGCTTTACCAGTGGATATGTCACAATAAATTTTATTTGCTTCGTCGTCTATCGTAATTAATTTCAGGTCTAAACTGGAATTTTCACTCTTAAGCAAATTTTGTAACTCGGGATCGCATAATTGATTTTGGCTTAATTGTTTATAATCTATTACATTAGGCATATGAATTTCACTTATTCGTGATAAAGCGTCCGCAGCGTCGTTTTTGATTCCATTAAGGAAATGTATGTCCGTGGTAAATTCGGATATAAACGATAACCATCTAATCTGCCTGTTGGTATAATTATCGGTTCGTTTTTTGAATGCGTAAACAATCGGTTTGTGATCTGTGAAAATAGTGCATTCGCGTGCTTCCAAGAAATGCCTAAAATGTTTAACAGCTTCATAAATTGCTAAGAGCTCACGATCAAAACTTGAATATTTTGATTGAGTTGTATTCAATCTTTTAGAAAAAAAATGCAAGTGGCTTAAGGCCTTCTTCAGTTTTTAAGCTTAAAGTGGCACCTACAGCGAATTCACTAGCACCAGAATGTAGTGCTAGTTGAATGTAGTGCTAGCTGCAAAGCCACGCTGGCATTCCGTAGAGAAAATGGTAACATTTTCTCTAGGGAATGCCAGCGTGGCTTTGCAGCCTCGAAACTGTTATTTAATGAATCAGACCAGTCGATTGGAGTAGAATCGGATTTCTCTTTTCCGCGTAGTAAATCATTCAATGGAGAGAGTATGCTGGGAGCGTTGCTGCGCTTTTAATAAATCTACGAAAATAATTTATTAAGCCTAAGAATTTTCTGAGTTGAGCTAGAGTCTGTGGTTTCGGGTATTGCTTGATTATATCCACTTTGGCCTTTAACGGTCGGATACCGGTTGGAGAAATTTCATGACCAAGAAATGTTACATTCGTTTGTAAGAATACGCTTTTGGACACGTTGACATTTAATCCATAGTTAGCTAATCTTTCCAGAACTTGCTTGATGTGGTCAAGATGTTCTGTTTCATTATCGGAATAAATTAGGATGTCATCTATGTACGCAATTACGAACGGTAAATTTACAAGTACTTCGTTAATGAATCTTTGGAATGTGTTAGCTGCACATTTGAAACCAAAATTGAGATATAAAAATTCGAAGCTGCCGAAAGGTGTTGTTACAGCAGTTTTTGGAATATCTTTTTCGTATACTGGAATATGAAAATACGCACGCACAATATCTATTTTCGAAAATATTTTCTTACCACTTAGAATATTTGTTAGATCGTGTATATGTGGGATGGGGTAGCGATCTGGTACGGTCACAGCGTTTAATCTGTGATAATCTCCACATACACGGTACGAACCATCAGGTTTCGGTACAACATGGATCGGTGATGCCCAAGGTGATTTGGACGGGCGACAAATCCCCTGATCCTGAAGATACTGGAATTCTTTTTTAACTTCAGCTAAGATTTTAGGGTGCAAACGGCGGGGTTTTGCAAAAATGGGCGAACCAGTAGTTTCTATGTAATGCAGTGTTATGCTTTACTTCGCGTTTAAAATTTGGAATTGGGTTTAACAACTCAGGAAATGAGTCAAATAACTTTTTGCATGACAAGTTGTCAGAAATCAGTTTAATTCGAGTGTGATCCGTTATAGTTAATTCACCTTTAGTAGTTAGGCCGGTTATCGAGTCAATAAGTCTACATTTGTTAAGATCAAGAAGCAAGGCAAAATTCCTAAGAAAATCAGCACCGATGATCGGACATGACACATCAGCAATAACAAAATTCCAACTAAAATTCCTGCGTAAACCAATATTAAGATTTAGAATTTTGCTTCCGTATAACGGCTATACGAGAATCATTTGCTGCAAAAAGATAATTTGTAGGTCGGATTCCTTTTGAAAATTTAGGTGTCGGGATGCACGATATATCACTACCGCTGTCGATTAAAAATTTCAAACCCGAATTTTTATCATAAATATGCAATCTGCATTGTGATAATCTGCAGTTTTTTTTGTTTTGTTGGTAAGTACAAGGTTCGCGGCATTTTCTTGCGTTTTGACCAAATTTGGCATGATAAAAACAATTTCCGTTAGTTTCGTTTCGTTCGGGAGAACGGGATTCTCCACGGCGAGTAAAAGATTTGCGTCGGTAATTTGATCGTTTTCGAAAATATGGACGGCTAGTTCTAGCACTTGAAATTTCCGAGACTTGAATGCTCAGTCGCTTTACTTGTTCTTGTAATTCGGCTATTAAGGTCTTTGTTTCGTTTTGCGGAGAATCAGAAGTTTTGGCTATAGCGTATGCTGTTTGTTCTGTTTTGATTTCATTAATTTTATCCGTTAAAACTGCCAGTTCTGGTAGTTCGGCAGAAGATACCGACAATATAGCCTGAGTGTGTGTGGGCAATCTTACCTTTCTAACCAAATAGCTTTCAAAAATTCCTTAGTCACGGAATCCTGGACTAATTCACTCATTTGTCTTAGTAATACGGACGGTTTCTTGTCTCCGAGAGTTAATTCCGATAAAAGCTTTCGAATTTGCTGCGACTGAGTATCTGAAAATTCTCGAATAGTGCGATTTTTAAAAGTTTCATACTTATTCTCTTCCGGTGGTTTAACTATGAGATCGGTTACCGCGCTGAGAGTTTCGTTTTCGATTGAAGCAATCAAGTGATTATATTTCGTTATGTCGGTAGTAATATGTGCTACCGCAAAATTGGCTTCAACTTGGACAAACCACACAGATATATTATTTTTCCACATGGGCGGAATCTTAACCGAAACTCGTGAAAGTCTTTCTGCACAAATATTCTCAGCGTTATTATCATTATTCGCCATTTTACAATTAAAAATACATGCAATCAATTAAACAAACACTACATTAACAATGTATTTACAATAATAAAATTTTTACACTCCTAACACGCGTTTGGCCAGAACGTATACCGTGAACGGGATAAAAGAAATCAGCACATACCTTCATTTTACTGCAAGGGCTGGAATTTGTCAACTTGAGTCTTCTAGGATAATCCTGTACCGCTCATCAAGCAAAATGTCCATACCACAAGGGTCACCAAGTGTTATAATTGCGTGATCATAACATAATTTTATTTATAAGTAAACACATCAGAAATGTATTCCTGATCGAACGAAGATCATACAACCGAAAAACGACAGTCATTTTATTCCACGCTCACTGCGCCATCTGTCGTTCGTCAGGGAAAGCACCTCAGGTACCTATCAACTTTTATAATAGAGAGGATGGTTTTATTTTGGTTAACCTACAGTTTTGGGATCTGAATGTATGCTGCAGAATCCAGCCTCCTTCAGATTAGGGTTTTAGCAAAATGAATTTTTAAGAATGATTTCACAACAGTATCTTAACATCCAATTCCATTGTTTATGGTACAAGAAGCAAGATATATCTTTTTTTATCATATAGAATTTCCTAATAGTGTAATGAAATATTTTGATCTGAAGCTAGCAGGGCCGTAGCTAGAAATTATGTTCGGAGGGGGACCAAAGGAAAAGACATTGTTCTTTGTGAATGATACTTCATTAAAACTATAAATTTTCTTATGCATGTATATCCCTAATGAGCACCATAACACAATGTAGTTTTAAAACGGAAAAATGATTAAAAAAAAAGCTATAATGAACAAATTAAAAGCTTAGAATGAGTATTGAAGTACCTGAAGAATGAATTTAATAGTAAAATTAACAATAAAAACCATGTTTAGATTTATTCGTTTAAATACCTCCCACATTTAGCTATATACCATAATCTAGTCTACAGTAAAAAGTCGAATCTATTTTAGAAGATAGAATCTGTCTCAACATAATCACCATAGAGCACTACCCCACACAGGAAGACTATATACAATAAGTTATGGAAAATGATCTTGAGACGAATGACCATAGGGGATAGGGGGGTGGGGGTAGATAAAATCTTGCGACATGGCCAAAACGGTCTCTTTCTGAGAACACTAAGGTAAGCCCAGTTAGGGAGATGACACACTCACACACGTGGTAAAATTTCTTTCCCCAAAATGGTCTTTTAGAATTTCGGGGAGGGATCATTCCCCTAAATCCCCTCCCTTGCCTACGGCCTTGGAAGCTAGTCTGTTATGCAAGTAAACTTTTAATACCTCTTTCAAAGCAAAATGGCTGCCCATAGACTGACCGGCTTTGATGAAATTCCACTGGAGAAGGTAGCTTTTGTTTTAACTGGATTTACTTTAATTCTCATAACTCAATCCAAAGTCTCAGGTATGTTGACATGAGTCTGTATTTAGTGATTTGATTCTTTGTTTGTACTTCATCATTCACAAACATGACTAGTGCTATATTCAGTCTTGCAACTGCTGAGGTATTTTCAAAAAGGTGAGAAAAGTGACAAATAATACAGAATAAGGGACTGAAAAGTGACTAAACATTGAATAAAAAGCGATTGTTTTTTTCTCCTCTTGATTACAGATGATATTAAGATTTTTCTATTTATTTTAACTGTAAATCAAATGATTCATGCAAGACATGATTTTAGTGTCAAATACAAAAAAGGTTAAAAATTTTGTTTAACACAACTCAACAACTTAAAGAAAATCTATAAATTAGATTTGAATATATACAATACGTTAATTTTAAAATCATAATTTTCTGCATATATTAATGATGTTTTGAGAAATATGTACATAGCTAGATTAGAGTATCTAAACAAAAATTGTGAAGAAAAAGAGAAATGTGTGCTTTGACATAAATTACTTTAATGTATTAAATGTACATTTCAGTACAAATGTAGATTTCAGGAACTTCTTAACGACTTTTTAAAATCACTCAATTCTGGAAACCATATGACTAATTACATTTTAATAAGAAAAATAAGATTAGAGCATCACATTTTTTGGTCTTTTATTAAAATATTTTATTAATTCCAATTTTCTTTTTTCAACAACAGACTTTTGCTGTGATACACCATGAAAAAAGGCCTGGGAAAAATAAGAGGTTCTGTTAGGCTTCATAAAAAGTGCATTTTATGCTGGCAAGCAGTGGCATATGCAGAATTTTTTCAAGGAGGGGGGGGTCATAATTTTAAAAAATAATAGCCTTCATAATTTCTACTAAAATTTTTATTTTTGCCATTTTGTCTAAGCTCAAGTGTGTGTGTGTGTTTAAACCCCTAACCTCCCCCTTGCATATACCCCTGATGGCAAGCCACACTCTTTGTATGTATATATGAAAGTTGAAAACAATACATTATTATATATAGATATGTGCATAAATAGTTGTAAATCAATTAATGTTATATTTACTACTAGCATATAACCCGTCATATGAGGGGATCAGTAAAATTTTTAATTTTCCAGAATCGTAAAGAACCCTATGAGGCAGGTAAAAAAAATGGTTTGTTTTTTTGGCCAAGAATTACCTTTCAACAAAAATAATCGATTAAAATTATCACATATGTACTCAATCTATTATTTAAGTCAAATAAAAAAGAAAATTATTTATGTAATATCTAAATTTAGTGATAAAATGTATGGAAATAATGCAGAACACATTTAAATAATTTAAAATAAGAAATGATTAAATGAGATGGTTAAAGGAATGAAGTCATAATGCTAGAAAAAAATTATTATTTTTACCTACTTATTATTGATAAATTTAATTGCTTACTCTTAAAATGGGGTTTGATATAATGGCATTAAACGCTCGAAAAGGGGACGGGGTGGATTTCGAACGTTTTAAAGAGGACAGTATTTTTCGCTGTGATATGAAGCTTATTCATAACAATTTATTTTAGAATCGGATCCATAGTTTAGGAAAAGATAAACTTTACTCGCTTTGACCATTGCTAACTCTAACTCATCAAAAATCCAATATGGTTGCTCTATCCATTCCAGGTCCAACAGCTTCATAACTTCGAGGACAGACGGGCAGATAACTTAGGCTATTATTACATTACGAGAAGAAAGTTTAAGGATACACAACATGAAATGTTTATGTGGCCAGGGACATCCGTAAAGCAATATGTGAATTTAATAAAATAAAAATAATAAAAATTATAAAAAGTTTAAAAAATAATAAAACAACTTTTGGAATAAGAATTTAAAAGAAAAAGAAGAAAATATTAAATTTATTAGACATTAAACAAAACTGGCTGTGTCGGGGGTAGAACCGTCAACGCAAGAAGTACGACGATCAAGTGAGCGGACATTCTACCAAACGTACAACGCCTGCCCATTGTGAGCCAACTAATTAGAGTATATAAAGGTTCAAGTAGAAACAGTCCAGAAATTTAAACATTACTCTCTCCTTTGGCATCCTATCAAGAATGAATTTCGTATAGAATAAGAGGAAGGATAAGGCTTGAAATAATAGCATTAAACACTCGAAAAAAGGGGATGGGGTGGATTTCGAACTCGCTTTCAATTTTGCTAACCCTAACTCATGAAAAATCCAATATAGATGCCTGCATCCATTCCAGGTACAACCGCATCAGAAATTTGTGGACAGACAACTTAGGCTATTATTATATAGGGGATAACAAATATGATATTTCTTTCAGTTACAAATAAAGTGAATTTTGCTGCAGGCTGAAAAAGTTTTACTGATGGTCTCCACATTGCCTGTGTACTGTGATCTGCCCTAAAGTGAACACAAAAACAATTTTAAAATAAATGTTTAATTTCTTTACAATTTTATACAGACAAGATAGCAAATAAACAAAACATCAGTTTTTTTTCTTCTTAACTAGTAAGCAATAACAGTGCAAGTATTATTTTATATAAATAGCTTTGCTTACATCACAAAATAGAAACTGTATACAGCACGGTTCTTGTGACCTTCTTAGCAAATTGATGTTCTATGACTGCCTCAATTTAGCTAATCTTTGAGTTAATTCATCCTAGAAAGAAAAATAATAAGAAATTTATACACATTTACACACATTATTAATTACAGGGTATCTGCCAAAATAAAATGTTTCAAATCCATGACTTTTCATGACTTTACCTGATTTAGCAGATCATTTTCCATGACTTTAAAAAGCTTTCGTTAAAGTATATACGAATAAAACTTCTGATGTACATACAAATAAAATATATGCTTTTAGAGAAACTACAGGAATTTTATCACAAAAAACTATAAACTTATTTTATAAGTGTTAATAAACTCACATACATAAAAATAAATTGTTGTATCTACATACCTAAGTTTAATCATATAGCCATTTTTCAATCAAAATGTTTCCAATTTGAATTCAGGGTACTTTGGTATTATTTAGGTGACCATGAATAATAGCCAAATATAACCCTATAATGTTTATATACAATATCCCTAGAGATAAACTTATATTTTGTGCAAAAATCTTAACTAATTTTTATTAAAAAATAATTATATTAATAAAATTTTAATCTATAATTTAAGAAAAAAAACAGAATAATATACATTTACCCACCCATTAAGCTTTCTTGCTTTGAGTTTCGTTGGTGAACAAATTTTACTTGGCAATAGGGTCAATAGGATAATACATAAGTACCAAACTCAGTAACTTCAGCCAAATGACAAGTAAAAATAGAATTAAACAATTCAATGCATTTTTTTAATCGGTAGTTTAGCGGATCCATGACTTTCCATGACTTTTACTCATTTTACTTGAAAACTCAAGACTTTCCATGACAAAATTAATCCATTGTCTAAATCCATGATTTTCCATGACTTTCCAGGTGCGCAGAAACTATGTAATTAGTAATACCAAGCTTGCAGTTGCTTTAAATTATTGAATTAAATATAACATGATGACTACAAAATCTTGGGAAAACAAAACTTTTTCCTCTCTAACTTTGAAAGAAATAAGAAATAAATATGATATTTAGCAGATAAAATTTTCAGATGTATTCTGATTAGCTTTTCTTTTAATTTTCTGCTTACTTTTATAAGTCTAATGCAATAATTATAGATAAATAGTTTTAGAAAAAGAATATAAAGTGAATTTGGGAAACTGAAATTTGTATACATACTTGTTCTGTTGAAGCAGCGGTAGATGAAGCTATAGTTCCAGTTTCTCCAGCTGGAAGTTCCATATTTAACTCAAGTCTAAAAAAGATTTAAAAGATAAATTTCACTGCAAATTATAAAAAACTAAGAAAAAAGTATACACACACATATATATATAACAGGTGGTAAGCATGCAACCCCTATGACTTTTTTCTGTAGCCTAGATAAAAGATAGCTCTTATATTAATATTTAATTATGTAGATTATAAAAATTTTATAAAGTTTAAAATAAAAATTAAATTTCTATTTACTTTTTACAAATTTTATTTTACGATAACCTGTTTTGGAATTGGGGTATTTATTTACCCATTGGATATTTTATTCCCCCTACACCAAAGTTGGAAAAAAATCACGATTAAAAAAAAAAAATAAATAAATAAATAAATAAATAAATAAAAATAAAAATCAGATTTATTTGACTTAAATCAGTTTTTTTTTTCATTTAAATCGGATTTCTTTGATTTTTTCTGAATATTAATTTTAATTGTTGTTTTTATTATGTTTTTTGCAATTTACAGAGAATAGTTTGTTATAAGAAGTAACATCTTATCTATCTAGTGTATTCTACACACTGATTACCTAAAATTAAGTATATAAATTTTAATCTAAATACATTCCATTATTTTATTCATAGTGCAAACTAAATAAGATGTCAATTTAAAGAACAAATTAAATATTCTTTTAATGCAAACTAATTATTTAAAAAAATAAATTACAATTATTTCAATATTTTTTAAGCACCGAATGATGGATTTAATTGTTTCAATAAAAACACTCGCTTTGATGTTTTATCCACTCCTAATTGGTTACGAAGGCTAGAATGAACAATACCAAAAGAAGAAAACTGTCTTTCCATTCTAGCAGATGAAGCCACGGCTGTTGTTATTTGGTAGACAAACTGGATTTCAAGTTCTGTAATACTCTCTTTACCTCCCATTACATAAAATGAATTCCACCAGTCATAGTCAATCATTGTACTACCCCTACTACATACTTTCTGATAACAACCCCTAAATTCTTGGAAAGCACATGCTATCTGTTGACACTTATTTACTTATTGGTATAACTGTGCTGACTGATTCCCAATTCTCCTGTCTTTGGAATAGAGGTTTTAAAAGTGAAAAAAAAAAATCAACTGATTTAAGTCATACCAACCCTGGTCTACACCACTATTAAAACTAAACTCCCTGGCACTACAGCCCACGTGGGCCAATGGCTTATGATGCCAATCTCGGTTTACGAGACCAAGAGCCCTGGGGTACGAAACATGAGTCCCAGTTAGGTGGTCAACCTTACGTGGAACCCATAGTGTTTAGTTTTCAAGCATTCTTAGTCCTCAGTTTGTTTACCACTGAAGGGTTTGGTTTAGTTTTGGAGCACTACTGTCTACTTTATGCAACACAAGGGCTAATGAGACCGGGACCTACTGCTTAAAGCCAATTCTGAACGGCTACGAACATCCATGCCATAGTGGGATTCGAACCCACAAACTCTGGTTCCGAAGGCCAGCACCCATACCATTCGGCCATCGTTCGTTGATTACCACTGAAGGGATGAAGGGCTGAGTGAACCTTGCTCAGCTGAAGGTTCAAACCTTGGACCTGTGTCTTGTGAGCATGAAGCACTACTACAATGTCACTGGGCTTCACATCTCTATTAACACTCTTTATTTTATTGAGATTTAACATAAACAAAAACTGATTTTTCATTGCAAATGTATATTTTAATATAATAGGAGTATTTCATCGTATAACTATAACATCAAATTTTGTAATAAGGGTTGTAATTTTGACCAGGACACTGGATAAAAGTGGTTTTAACTGTCCAAAACTGGTAAAAAATGGTCAGAAGTGGTCAGACTTGTTAAAAATAGTTTTAAATGGTCTTAATTGTAATATATAATATCTTTTGTAATTAGAAGTAACTTTTA
Source organism: Pardosa pseudoannulata (assembly GCA_032207245.1). Classification (NCBI taxonomy): domain Eukaryota; kingdom Metazoa; phylum Arthropoda; class Arachnida; order Araneae; family Lycosidae; genus Pardosa; species Pardosa pseudoannulata. Next base: position 13,362,674 of record CM063497.1, read on the forward strand.
ATACGCAATAAAAATAGTAGTGCAGTTAAACAAAATATTAAACAAGTTCATGAGATTTGACATGCTTACACAGTATAATAAGAATGTTTGAATGTTAAACATGAACCATGCACATGCAATTGGAAAAATGTAATCCAGTTGCAGCATAAAATACACATGCACCTGATGTCTGATGGGCAGCAATGAAGAAGGTTAAAGGCATTAACATAAAATTTGTCCATTTTACAATACATTTAATGAACTGTTGTGCCACCTCTTCATCTATAGAAAGATTATTTTCAAAGTTTGGAGTCATCCAAAATAAATGACAAAATCGTTTAAATTTAGAGACAACTACATAACTTGTTACTTGTAACCGTTTCTTGAATTCAACATAAATTACATATAAAACAGCTTGTATAAAAAATAATAATAAGTAAAGCAATTTTTTTGTATCTTGGTGTTGTTGTAGTTGTTTTTTGCTGGTGTTATTTATATTACGCCATTTTTAACAAATGTAAGTTGCCTTTATCATATGTTAGTAAATAATGTTTGATTAGTATTAAATATATTGAAAAGTGAATTTCAGTGGTCAAAACTTGTCAAAATCGATACAACCCTGTTTGTAATAGCTATAAACTGAGATCAGGACAGAATATACATACCCAGCTTCATCAGCAACTTGCTGCATAAGGTGTTCAACATCATTCTGAGGCACAGTAACAGTTGTTGTTGAGCTCATGGTATTTTCCATGTAGGATGACTGAACATCTAAGTCTTCAAATTGCTTTTCAAATTTATCCATCAAAGCAGAGATCTAGAATTCACAATATAAATAAAATATGAATTTAACCCCTTGATAGTTTCATTTTTTAAAAGAATTTGATAAAAAAAATGTCATATTTTTTTTATTGCATATTTTTGCTCATTTTACATTTCTAAGATAAAAACTGCTATTAAATATTTCGACTCTTTATTGTTTAAAATAAAAATATATTCGTACACTTTTTTACTTGTATATGTATACCACAATGGCAGTAATATTATGAAAAAGTAAAGACTGATATAATAAACGTATTTGCGGTAGAATATTTTTGATTATCTGAAAGCTTGTTGCAGAACAATGAAAAGCCTTCTGTTGTAGGGGTAACAAATAGTCCTTAAGACAATGACAGTACTATAAGAAATATCTTTACAAATTTGTTACAAATTTTAAAGAAAAAAAATATTCAAGCTCTGGAGAAATAAATGTGAAATTTTTTTTTCTTTTTGCAGATATAACTTTATAAGAAAATATAATAAATGAAGAAACCTTTTCTAAGTTCATGCTTTTCATTGCAGCGTCCATTGATTTCACTACTCCAGCCATTGATTGAGTAACTTTCTTCGTAGTAACAGCAGTTTGCACTCTGCTTGCAACAGCATCCACTCGAGATGCCATTCTTAAGTAATTAAGTGCCTGGTTTTTTTGTCTTATTGCATTTTCAGCATGAATTCGGGCTCCTTCCATGTTATTTTTTTGAATGGCCTGAAAAGAAAGTGTAATGGATATAGTAGTCTAATTTAACTTAAAAATATAGACCTCCCAACTGCAAAATCCAGTAATAACATATCATGTTTAGCAATTGATACAATGACATTAAAATATACAGACCTTCCCAACCCCAAAAAGTCCTAAATCTTGCAATAATTTATCATGTTTAGCTATTGATACAATGACATTAAAAAATACAGACCTTCCCAACCCCAAAAAGTCCTAAATCTTGAAATAACTTATCATGTTTAGTGATTGATACAATGACATTTAAAAATACAGACCTGCCAACTCCCAAAAGTTTAAAATCCTGCAATAACTTATGTGTAACGACTGATGCAATGACATTTAAAAATACAGACCTGCCAACCCAAAAAGTCTAAATCTTGCAATAATTTATCATGTTTAGCGATTGATACAATGACATTAAAAAGTACAGACCTTGCAAACCCCAAAAAGTCCTAAATCTTGCAATAATTTATCATGTTTAGCTATTGATACAATGACATTAAAAAATACAGACCTTCCCAACCCCAAAAAGTCCTAAATCTTGAAATAACTTATCATGTTTAGCAACTGATACAATGGCATTTAAAAATACAGATTGCCAACCCCAAAAAGTCCTAAATCTTGCAATAATTTATCATGTTTAGCAATTGATACAATGACATTAAAAAGTACAGACCTTGCAAACCCCAAAAAGTCCTAAATCTTGCAATAATTTATCATGTTTAGCTATTGATACAATGACATTAAAAAATACAGACCTTCCCAACCCCAAAAAGTCCTAAATCTTGAAATAACTTATCATGTTTAGCAACTGATACAATGGCATTTAAAAATACAGATTGCCAACCCCAAAAAGTCCTAAATCTTGCAATAATTTATCATGTTTAGCAATTGATACAATGACATTAAAAAGTACAGACCTTGCAAACCCCAAAAAGTCCTAAATCTTGCAATAATTTATCATGTTTAGCTATTGATACAATGACATTAAAAAATACAGACCTTCCCAACCCCAAAAAGTCCTAAATCTTGAAATAACTTATCATGTTTAGCAACTGATACAATGGCATTTAAAAATACAGATTGCCAAACCTAAAAAGTCCCCAATCTTGCAATAACTTATCATGTGTAACGACTGATGAAATGACATTTAAAAATACAGACTTGCCAACTCTCAAAAGTTTAAAAATCTGTAATAACTTATGTTTAGCGATTGATGTAATAACACTATACCATACTAATTAAAAAACACTTTATGACAGAAAGTCAAATGATATAATATTCGATTTTTATATACGATTGCTTTTGCATTATATCTGACAAATCAGGATTACAAACAATGAAAAAAATTAATTTATTAAAGTTATTTAATGACAATATTATTTATCTAAAATATTTACATTTTTTTTTTTTATTACATTTACTGTTTCAAAATTTGTTTTCTTTAAAAAAGTAAAATCAAATGCAATTAAAGACATGGTTTCTATTGCCTTGATTTACAAATTTTTAGTTGTTTTATTTTTTACTGATGAATGAAAATGTGTGGCTATTTTTATGAAAACTAAAAATTTGTTCACACTTTGCATTACTATGTGGAATTGTTAAAATTAATAACATGAAATCCAAGAGTTTCTTTTACTTAAAATATACATCACTATACTCTATTTGTCCAACCAAATGGCACTGGATATCGACACATTCTTCTTCATTAACTGCAGTAGGTTTATTTATTATTATTATTATTATTATTATTATTTTTTAAACTGCCAAATTCTGATTGCAGTTTGATAGTATTATGCTATTAGGCCCAACTTGGTAGGTAAATTTTGTTTTTCTGTGACAAAAACAGTGTAAATGAAAAGTTTAATGTTTTCCCTTTCAAAAATTTTGCAATTCAAACATTTGCCTCAGAAACCTGGAAAATAGTCAAAAGTCCAGTATTGCCAGGTTTAATCATGAGAGTTAGTAGATCTGTACTTTTCACTGTAAACAAATTAATACTGAAATATAAAAGTTACATTGTTTTAACTCTATAATGGTGACATTTAAAAATTTTATACACTCAAATTCCTTTAAATAACATCAAAGGGTTAATTTAGTTCAATTTAAATTACAATTATCAATATTTATTTTAGCTGCAATAATTTGTGAAAATATCTCATTCACAAATTTTAATAGATTGAGTCAACAGACTAAATGAACATTTCATAAATGGAAAATATATATTATACCAATGAATCAGTCTTAAATTTTAAAATTCTTCATAATCTACTTTACATAAATTTATACAAAAGTGAAAAATTCATTTAGTAATAAAAATGTCTTACTTTTTTTAGTTTTGCCTTTTCAACCTTTTCTTCTTTTTCACATCGTTTTGAATTTCTCTCAAGTTCTTTCGCAGCAAACTTCAAATTGAAGAGGTGTTCTTATTACAGTTAAGGACTTAAAACATTTAGCTGCTTATAACAAAAATGGCTATAATATATGTATATGTATATATATATATATGTAATGATCCACAGATGGAAAACAGTCTTTCATGATAATAAGTTTACTAAATTATAGT
>CM063497.1:13371761-13439261 GCA_032207245.1 Pardosa pseudoannulata
GGTGTGGAGGTTCACCATAATCTCACTAGTAATTTGGATTATTGGACATTTATTATTTACTCACCCTAAATTTATTTATGGTAATAACAAGTTGTGTTTAGTACCGAGATGTAAAATTATCATGGTAATGTTTAAATACACACTCACACATACTCACGAATATGCATATGTGCATACCTATTGCATAAATATATGCATATTTTTTGCAATATCAGTAAAGGATATTTATATTGATCAAAATAACATAGTTTAAGGATATATATATGTGTGTGTGTGTATGTATGTGTATATATATATATATATATATGCTTGGCTCATAAATAAAAGTTTAAGTTGTATGCTGGACAGCAGCTTGTTTCTTTTTATAGAATGACCTGACTGCAACATCTAAAAAGAAAAAAAAACAGTTGCTTTGCCAGCCCAGGAAAGTAAAAATAAATGCGGCTAATGCTATGTGACTGGCAGATTAATTTTAGTTGCATTACACATACACACACACACATATATATAAACAAACATAACTTAGAAATGAAAATAATACTGTGACAAGGGAAATAAAGGAAAAAGAGTAGTGGCTATATAAATGCTTTTAGACTTCATTATTTATACAACTTACTATTAATACATACAAAATAATACAAAGGATACTTTCCATGACAGAAACAGACATGATGAGTTATGTTATAAAATACTAATGAATGACTGTTGGCTGAAAAAAAAAGTTATAAGATATAATGCATATTTTTTCAAATATAAATTAAATAGATGTACACAGAGAGTAACTAAACATTTATATTAAAATCCATATTTGATTACTTTTAATACTATTTCCTACTAAAAAGTTTTAATTTTTACTAATTATTATAAAAAAATTTATTTACCATAATAATGATTAATTACTAAAATTCTGTACAGCATAATTAAACACAGTAAGTGTGTTATATAACTGAATTTAATTATAAGCTAACCTAAGTATAAGCTTGAAATTTTAAGATATTTTCTCACTCATTTTTAATTAGCTTATTTTTAATTAAAAGTTTGATTATATGATTTAAATAAAAGTTTTCTTATTAAGCATTTAAATTTGATCAGAAATAAAAATAAGAATCCTATACTCAAACTTAAAGATAAAATTTTGAATACTTACATAATTTTAAAAGGAGTTTTGATTAGTTTGGTATATTCAGTAATGAAAATAAGTATTGGCGAAAACAAATATTAAATATAAAACATAAATTTCTTATTTAGGATTTTATAGTTACTGTGATCATGTATTTTGGATATACCATATATTTCCATGTATAAGCCAAGAATTTTTGGGGATTTTTTAAGACCTAAAGTGAGAATAAATTTTAAATGACTTATCTATTTTATAATTGCTGCGAAACACTACATATAGCAGATTGGCTAATTTTCTAATAAATACAATTCTATGTAAGCCAATCAATAAATTGCCAAACTTAGCATATTTTTCCTTTTTATTTATTTATTTATTTTTTTTTAAAGCTTGCAGAGCTTAAAATTAGAAAAAAATTAACAGAATTGAAATTTGTCATTAGTGTCTATGTAAAAATAGCATTGGCTGTATGGTCTAGCACTGCAATCTAGATAAGATAATGTAAAATTATGAAAATAACTAAGACAGCATGAAGTTAATTAAAATTTAAAATATAAGTTGCTTTTCCTCGACACTTTCGAAATGTGCTAAGAGAGGTCCTTGTATTGGTCTGAAGGTGTGACCAATTCTTTACTTCCACAAATTGGATGCTGCATCAAAAAAGGTAATAATAATAAAAAAAAGGTATCATAAGTATAAAAGAAATCATTAAGTTTGAGAAGCATTGTTCTAGCGTTTTACTTTCTAGCGTTACAGCAATTTGATTGCAAAATATTTTTTCCATTTCACTTGCTTGGTGATTTACTTGAACATTCTAGAAAGTGTTTTTTTCACTTCAGCTAATATACAAGTTTTAAGCTTTGGGTAAATTTTAAGGAAAATTGAACCCTTGACTTATACACAGAAATATACAGTAGTTATTTTTGTCTTTGTTTTCATTAGTATCATCTTGTAATCACATGACTGATTTATGTTTAACGGTTTCCAGTAACCATAAGTGATTTATAAAAACACCATACATACAAACGTATATATATATATATATATATATATATATATTATATATATATATATATATATATATATATATACACACTAGTCTGCTTAAAGGATTAACAAAATTATACAATAAATATCAACATGATGTTAAAACAATTATTGGTTTTGACAAAAGGAAAAAGGTAAGTACACATTTTATGTAGCTGAAGGAAAATAAAGTTATTGTAGTTACTAGTTTACATTGTGAAGCATATCAATATGTTAAAACTTCTTAAATAGTGTTAGCTCTTTCTATATATATATATATATATATATATATATAGGTATGACTGCAAGTCAGATGAATGTTTGTGATCCTATGTAGGAAAAAATTAATTTGAATATTTAGATCATTAGTAACAAACCTAAAAAAAACTGACGAAAAAAGTAGATAGAAAAGATATTCCATAGCATAAAACTCACAGCATTATTAAATATTATATCATTATAATTTATTATGCATATTTCCATCTTTAAATTTCTTGCACTCACTTTTACTTCCTTTTGGCATAAAATGTTCAACTTATAAATACCCTGCAATCTTTGATAAATTCCGTTTGACTCCTCCTTTAGCTTACAAAACTCTGAAAATTTCTCATGCACCTCAAACTTTGCTTAGTGCGCAGTTAAATATGACTTATTTTATTACTTTCTGGAAACTTTACTTGAGTTTTGACTAAAACAACACTCCAGTCTAACTAGCTGCCAGTAAAGCTGAAGCTATTCACTTTTATTAAATGATAAAGCTATAAATATTAAAAATTAATTTTCAAGTTTTGATAGCAATAATCTTTAATCACATACTATTAGAAACTAAACAAAAATAAACAGCCATAGAAAACTGTTAAAACAGAAAACATACATTATGCTATTAGACAAAGAACTCAAACCTATGTGGTGCCTCGGCCAACCAAAGATTAACTTTCACTTTGATTAGGGCAATCACCAATTAATTTAGGGGATGGTGTTAACATGCTTAACATACTACGTAAAGTATGATGATAACATCCCCATAACAGCATAATTTTAACGGTCCTTCTTATTAATAACAATAAGATGGATTAAACTACTATTAAAACAGCATAATCTGATAAAAACAACTGTATGTTAATAAAACATGCATCTATTTAATTAGTCACTTTCATGATACAAGGTTTTATTTTTATACGTAAATCAAATAAATAGCGAACTCGGATTAACATATTTCAACAATCAACTTATAAAAAGAGTATATAAACGAAGTAAAATATTACTAAAAATCCCACTTAATACCATTACCTTTAAAAAGAAATTAAATCGCGCATCAACCATTCAGTATACAATTTCACAAGAAAGAAAGTACAAATACTTTTAAAGCGAAAAAATTATGATAACCGTAAAATTTAATCATGAATTCTATACCAATTACAGCTGGTGTCTTAATGTATATTGAAAGTTTTTTAAACTACTTAAAGTACAAATCTGCTGATCACTTTAAACTAAGAAATTCATACATACAAAATCTCAAGAACAGATAAAGTGGTATTATAGGTTGCTTACATGCAAACAAGAGGAATGTAATATAATTTTCACTCAACAATAAACATACAATTACTGATTCATAATTCCATACACTAATGTATATGACACTTCTAAACTAAATTTATCGTATTTGTTGTTTCACATGATATGAGGAATATTGCAGACAGAAAACTAATTCAGTTTAGGTATGTTCGATGACAATTTTAATCGACTCAATTATTTTGCAGTTTATGAAATTATAATCAAATGTGAATAGTAAAATATGAAAAAATACTTTTTAATATTGAAATTAAAATGAGATTATTATGAATAATAGAAATCTTAAGTGCATTAATTATTCATTTTGTAGTTTTTTAGCAAATCAACTCATACTTTAACTTTAACTATATACTTGGACCGCGCCCTTTTGTTTGTAGTTTTGTTTTGTTGTAAATGTGTCCATTACTTTCAGAATCATGGGTTGTTGTTTAGTTATAATAAACGTGGTGCTTTTAGTGATATTTTCAATACATGTCATTGCTCAGTTTGACTGGCAGATACGTGATGGATTTGATGAAATTACATCGCGTATGTCCAAAGTCGGCGCTGATAACTGTAAAGTCGTTGACAGAAATGCCTTATTCTTACCTAAAGACTCTGTAACTCATGTTCCAAACATTAGACAGATCGGCATTGATCCAGTTTTACCGAACAGAACTAGTCTTTTACAAATACATAATATGGCAATGTCTAGAGCATTTTTTTATAGGTTAGTATTGTAAGAACTTAATTTATATTGCAGTTGTATATTTTAATATATTAAATTTAACAAAAATTCGTCACTATGTTTACTTTTTAAGGTATTTTCATTCTATCTTATTAATCGTTCTTACAAGTTAGGGATTGGGGTGTTATATAGAGTTTAAAATTCATTTGTACCAATATCTGATAGATTTAATTTCTGATATTTTCCTAATGGAACGCCCATTAATAAATCAATTATTTAAGCAATGGAAGGTAATGTTGTTCATAGGTTTAAATTATCGTATGGGTTTAATGAGTAATATATAAATGAGTGATATGTAAAAAAAATAAGTCAAAGATAAGTAGTAAAATAATGCCCAGCTCGTGAACTACATTTAATTACTTAAATGCTTGTATTGTAGGCTCTTAGTAGTGTTTTTTAATGTATTGAAAGTGTTATCCCTTTGTGTTGACTAGAGTTTTTTTTCTGTTTATATAACAATTTACATTACTTATAATGAAAAAAGTTATTTAAATAGTTACTTGGTGAAATGCATTCGTATTTTCAATTCAGTAGAAATTTTAAAACTGTAATGCATGAATGCATATTTATATAATCATTTTAGGTAATCAGAAGTGATTTAAAATTCATATATATGTTTCGATTTATAAGGTTTGAATTTTTAATTGAAGCAGGGTTCCCACAGACCTTAAAAGTCTTTAAGAACTCCTTAATTTTAGTTTTCCTTTTTAAGGGCCCTTAAAACTACTTAATTTTTGTCAAAGGTCCTTAAAACCTCCTTAATTTTTAAATTGGAATGCGATTCATTTCTCCATCGATGAGATCCACAGTCTCAATGTGATTTCCTATCAGTTTTTTTTTCTTATTTACTTTTTTGACAAATAAATAATCTTTTGTATAATTAAAAGGTTTAAAGTATAAAGTGAGCTGCCCTTTCCTAATAGCTAACAGTCATGCAGATTTTAATGAAACGAAGCTTGGAGGATGGGGGTTTGTAGATATTTCAGTTAATTATGGAAAGTTTAATTTTCCTTGCATTGAATGTAATAGAAGAGTCTAAAACTTTCTTCTTTCCCAGCAACGTTAGGTATAATCAGCTAGTATATATATATATATATATATATATATAAACTAGTATATATATATATATATATAAACTCTACAAATGTATATATCAGTCATTTTTAAACCCTCAGGAAGTACTGTTTATAATATTGTTTTTATTCATAGTTTATTTTTAATTTGATCACTCCCAAAAATTTAGATATACATTTTTCAAAATTAGGTTTGGTCAAATAGGTTTATCTTATATTAATTTTTAGGCATTTTTAAAAACGTAATTCTGAAATATTGTAGGGCATTTATTGAACATGCATTGTGTGGTTCATAATCATTAAAATATGTTCCTCGGGAAATAGGGTTTATGCCATTATGTCGTGTATTTCAAGTAGGCCCTTATAAAAAGTTACTTTGGTCCTTAGAAAGTCCTTAATTTTTGTTCTGGAAAGAGAGTGGGAACCCTGTGTAGACTATTTAGGGGAATATCTCTTGTACATCTTAAAATTGTTTATTTTTAGGTAATATTTAATAATATATTAATGTTTCTGGACATTCTTTTATTTCTGATTGGATTGCTGGTAATCTTATTATATAAATTATACTTTAATGAGTACTTATCAATATATGAAAACTATATTATGCTATAGACTGATTGATTACTGAAGAACATTTTTCTTATATTTTTGTTTTAATATTTCAGTTTTATTCTTCAAAGAGCTCAAGATGAAGATGAACCAGGATTTATGTATTATTTCCTGTCTTCAATCTCAGATGTAGCTGCTAATAGATTCATCAATAGCAGTGCAATATATTTTTCGCCTAATATGTCATTTACGCCATCATACAAAGGTTTCTTCAACAAGACTATGCCTCTCTTCGCTCCTCGTGCATTTCGGTAAATTCAAAAACAAAATCTGTTCATTGTTTTGTTTAGATATAAGTTTTAACTCAAATAATTACAGTAGTCTCTTGAGTTTCTGGTCTGCGATTATATGACTTATATTTCTTTCACCATAATTAAATGAGAAAGGCAAGGTGTTGCATTGGCAATATTGCCAATTCATCAGTGGGTAACAGACCTCAATTGCTGCTACTGTTTCCTGATTATAACTATACAGTACATACAGTCAGGGTTAGAAAAAAATAAAAAAAATCAGATTTAGCACAAAAATCAGATTCAGCACAAAAGCTTAACCAGGCTTGCAATTCCGTCACTTTTCTCACCTTTAGTTACTTTTTTTACAATTGATCACTTTTAGTCACTTTTTTAAGTAAACAGTCGTTTTTTTTATGGTGTATCACAGCAGTAGTCTGTTGTTGAAAAAGGAAAATCTGAATTAATAACAAAATATTTTAATAAAAGACCAAAAATGGGATGCTCTAATCTTATTTTTCTTATTAAAATGTAATTAGTCATATGGTTTCCAGAATTTAGTGATTTTAAAAAGTCGTAAAGAAGTTCCTGAAATCTACATTTGTACTGAAATGTACATTTAATACATTAAAGTAATTTACGTCAAAGCACACGTTTCTCTTTTTCTTTTTCTTCACAATTTTTGTTTAAATACTCCAATCTAGCTACGCGCATGTTTCAAAATATCATTAATATATGCAGAAAATTGTGATTATAAAATTAATGTATTTTATCAGGGTTCCCACGGTCATGAAAAGTCATTGAAAAGTGCTTAAATTTTCTTTTTGTTTTTTAAGGCCTTAAAAGTTTTTGAATTTTCTTTGAGGTCATTGAATTTGAGGTCCGGTGCTTGATTTTTCTTTTTTAAGTCCCTGCAAGATGTTATGTAGCCTCCACACTATGGCCAATTGTTCACCACTTTCTAATGGGAACCTTGAACGATGGCTCAGGGGTTGCATCCACATGCTCAGCCACTCAATGAGCGAGCTCATGGATTCATCCATTGGGTCTACTGTGCACTTTAGTGCCGCATCTGGCTGCCTTTGACCCTTGGAGAAAAACCACCTCCAAAGCCATTATTCGTCAAGGCTATTTTATTGTTTGCTACCATTGACCACCATAAGCCATACCCCTTCCAGACGGTGGTGATGGCTTGCAGTGGACCATAGTGTGGAGGGGCCTTTAATTCATGTCTGCACTGAAAATTGAGAAGAATCATTATTGGCAATTGTGGGCGTGTCACGTGACTCATCTTTCAGGTACAGCAAAATGCACTAGCTACTGTCGCTGGCTTGATAAAATATGATTTAAAAAGGGATATAAAAAAATAGAAACTTTCGAATACTTTAAAAAGAAACTGTATTTTTAAAACAGTATATGTGTGCTTATAGCCCTTCCTTTTTTTTTTTTTACACCATTTCAAAAGCCTGTTTTTTTTTTTTTCTGTGAAAAGAGTGAACATTATATATACTTCTACTGTTTTGGGGAGTTATTTAAATTTTTTTTCAATTATGAACACCGTATCAAAGAGGGGCTTGAAAAAAATATCAGGTTTTGGAAAAGTCATTGAAAAGTACTTGAAATTTTCAGAAGCAAAAGAGTGGGAACCATGTTTATGTTTTCAAATTTAATTTATAGATTTTCTTGAATGAAAAGCAATGGTGAGTTGTGTTAAACAAAATTTATAACCTTTTTTTTAATTTGACGCTAAAATCATGTCTTGCACAAATCAATTTATTTAGAGTTAAAATAAATAGAAAAATCTTAATAATAGCATCTGTAATCAAGAGGAAAAAAAAAATCGCTTTTTTTTTTCAATGTTTAGTCACTTTTTAGTCACTTATTCTGTATTATTTGTCACTTTTCTCACCTTCTTGAAAGTACCTCAGCAGTTGCAAGCTTGCTTAACTAAAATGAACTTATTTAAACTATTTACACATTATATACAGAATTGTGTCTAAGGGACAATTAAATTAAAACTGGACATCAGTGCCTGTCTGGCATAACATCAATACCCGTCTTGGCTATCAAATCGGTCAGCGAGAAGTGCCATCTAACTCACACCAGGGATCCTTATATCTCTGCATTCCACTGGGGAGAGTTGTTGCCAATCTGTAAAAGGAAAACTTTGCTTGCTCGGAGTAAATTCACCTTGCTGAGCATTGCCAAGTGTACCATGCCTACATGTTTACATACTAGCGATTAAACCTGCATCAAATTTGTGTCTTATATTAAATTTGTTCAAACTTTTTTATGGTAAAATATAAGTTTAACCCTAAAATAAATTACTGTATTACTACTGTACGTTGATTAGCAATGTTAATAGATCTTGCCATATTAAGTGGTAGAATAGGAAGCAGAGATTTTGACAGCAACAGTGCTAATTTTAGTGGTGTTACTAAATGTTGTCCAAAATTAAGGAAATTTATGACAAGCCACATAGTTTTGTATGAAACAGAAACACACATTCATATTGACAACCATATGAATATGAAGATAACTATATAAGATGATAGGTTTTTATCTGACCTTGAGAGTCACTGAAATTTGTATTTTCTATTGTTAGAATATTGTTGATAAACATTTCATAGTAATGTAAGAATGAACCAAGAATGAAATTTAAAATTAGTTCTTATATAAAGATGCTATAATTTGCGTCACATAGAAATGAAAGTTAATCACTTTATATCTTAATTTCCAGGTCAAATAGAATTGATACTGTGCAGACAATGTTTAAATAATATAAAATAAATGAATAAATGAGATGTTTAAAGGAATGACGTCATAATGTTAAAAAATGTCATTTTCACCTATTTATTATGTGATAAATTGATAATGCTAATATCCTGCTTTTAACTGAGGAAAACTGCGCTTAAAACAATTACGTGGGATGACGTCACATTGCTAGAAATATTGCTTCTTTCATTTAGTTATGATGCGATAAATTAAAAAGTTAATTGTTTGCGTTTAACCAGGGAAAATAATGCTTGGAATAATGACATGAAATGCTCGAAAAAGGGGGAAGGAATGGATTTTTAATCTTAAAAATTTTCAAAAACCTTCCTAGGGATATACCCAAACTCCTCCCAAAATTTCATGGTGATTGGATGTATGGTTTTTGAATCTATCGAGTACAGATAGACACAAATTTATATATATATATATATAAATATAGATTTAATAACTGTTAGTATATTGAATCCAACTTATGATAGATGAATTGTATTACTCATAAAATTGTTAACTATGAATGAAAGCATATACCACCTAATGATATTCTTTAAAGGTCTTTCATGATTATTTAAAAAATGTTTATCCAAGTTATTATTATTGATTTTACTATTAGTAAATATTTCATTTAATGGTATATATTTTTACCCAGTTAATATTCAAAATCATATTGTAAAATTTGTAATATAGTTCAACTAATATTTTCTAAATCATCTCATTAACAGAGCAGATGATTTTAATGATCCTTTTCATTTGGAGCGAATATCTACTCTGAATACTATTGAAGCAATTGATCTGGGAGCTGTTCCTAACAATTCTATGAGTAGAAACTACACTCATCCTCATTATAAGATAAATGAGTGGTATTATGCATGGCTTCCTGATTTGACAAAGCGTCAAGATTCAAAGACGACATACTCTGTGCAAATTACATATGCTAATGCAACTAACGAAACTTTTGTATGGCACGGTCCTCCAGGTAAGCTAGACAAGCCTATTAATATATCAGTTAAGTAATTCTATTTTCTTTTTATTATGTAATATATAAAACTTTTTTATTATGATTATTAATACTGTAGACTCTGCTTAATGTGATCAGTTTGGGACACTATGATTTTGATAACAATAAACAATATGCAGAATTAGATAAATTTAACCCCCTTTAATTCCCATGTACTAAATTTCAAAACAAAATAAAAAAACACACCTTATATTTATGTACTGTATATTAATCTTTAACCCTTTAACGGACAGTGGTTTCGTAGCAAAACCACCTATTAAACATCTTTTTTTTTTTAAATTTACTTTTTGGATTACTTTACTTTATCTTTTTATAATTATTTACAGCTCCAATCTCATACGTCTGTGATATATGGAAGCCAATGATGTAGAATCAAGAGGTTTTGAAATTAAAAAAATTTTTTTGGAGACATTGATGGGTTTTTGATTTTATATATATATATATATATTAAAATACATTATATATTTTATATTTACATGTCTTATACATTTTATATATACATATTATACATTTTATACATATTATATTTTTGATATTTTAAATATATAACAGATGATAATTCTACGTTTAGCTTATTTATTTCTTTTTCTAGTGAAATATATGTATTTAAACTTTCTGTACTTGAGAAGTCAAATTTAATTTATCTTACTTATGACCTCAAATAAAAGTATCTATACAAACAACACTTTTAAGTTATTAAGCTATTTATTTATTATACCAGTTTAAGGATTATCATTTATTGTTCTTCCAGTATAGTTAAACTTTTAAAAAGGCATAATGTACAAGGGTAGGGGTTATTCAACTAAACCACTTCTCAAACCCTAATTTGGTATCCTCTAAGGCAAACCCTTCTAAGGAATGTAAAAATTTATATATTTTACATATACAAGGCTTATAGATAATAGTTATAAACAAATTACATTAAATTCCTATGAATTTATTTTGGTGACCTTTAAAGGGTTAAAACATAAGAATTGTATACATAATTTAAAAAAATTGATCCATCGTTGACTGTCTACAATTTTTTCTTTAGAAGCTCATTGATAAATTGTTTGTAATCATAATCAACCTGTCATAACGATTTAAAATTCCAATCTTTTGTTTTAATGTCAAATCATTTCACTTTCTGTTTTCCATATCGACAAGTGAGCAAGGCATAAAATGTGAATGCGTTCCTTCTCAGTTCCAATAATAATGTTTTGCCTTCTGCTTATCTGACAACCATTGACCATCAGTAGGGTGTGCGTATTCCTGAAAAATTCCAGGAACGTGTAATACCCTTCTCCTTTGTTCATTCCCAATTTCTCTAGGTTGAAGAAGAGAATTCTCGGAAATTCAAATAAAAGCGAAGGGAAGGAAAAGAATGGGTTCCATTTGAATATATTATGAATATTCCTTTGCCAGTTAAAATGAGGTTCGAAAACGAATCCTATTAACCCACTGAATGGACGTGTCGACGGGGATTCGACAGCGAATTCCTGTTCGAAAACGGACCTGTTGACCCCTTCTCGTTCGCACTTGTATAACACACTTTTGAGGGGGGAAAAAATATTGCAAAGCGATAATAAATGAAAAACTAATTTTGCGTAATGGAACTCCTTTACCTTGCAGGGAAAATAACTTAAAAGTAGTCTGACAACTTTTAAACCGGCAACTCTAGTATGGTACGGTAAGTTCCGTCTGGAATTTATGAAAAGGGTGACTGTTTTGAAAGGGAAAAAGGTGGGGAGGGTGGTTGGTGGATGGGTTAACCAATGTAACGATCACATAAAGCAATTATTTTAACATACAAATGAATAGAGAAAATTGGGACCAAGTAATTTCGATAACATTAAGGGATTGATAACATTAACCGCTATCACATTAAGCGGAGTCCACTGTATATGAAAGTAAATCCAAAATGAATTTAGGTCAAATTTGAGTAGACAAACTCTAGAATCCCTGATAATAGAAAAATGGAAATATTTTAATCAGGGTCAATGTTGTTACAAGAAACAGTCCTCTGAAAAATAAGGTGTTAAAGCTAAAAAGCTACTCATACATTTTTAAATGCACAAATTTTAATTTACCCTTTACCATTTACTAATGTGTAAATATTTTAAGTTTAATTAAAATTTAGAAGGCAATAAGATATGCACTTTTGTATAATCTGTGATTAGCATGGTAAAAATTTCAAAACGTGCTGTTGCTTCTGACACAAGTGCCTGAATGTTGGCATGTCTGTGGATGCATCCACGTGTGCAGCTCATTTAGTGGCTCAGTGTGTGAATGGAACCATTGAACCATCGTACCAAGGTTGCCAACAAGCCAGCACTGCAGTGGCCAATAATGGACCGTAGTATGGAAGAGGCATTAGCAGTTTCCTGGCTGGCCAAGTGACAACACAAGAAATTTAGAGGCAGCAGACGAAACCCAGATTTTGTGTCATGTGTTTGATATTTAATTGTTTTAGAGATTAAACTATAAAATTTTACAAATTTTGGATATTCATTAGTTCTACCAGTGGTTTTTATGTATATTTCACTAATTTAAATTTTACATGTTTTCACTTTAATAAACAGTTTTTCATTTTAGCTGCATCTGATAATCCTGGTCCTGTTAAGTGGTTTCAACCCTATTTTGATTGTGAAAGATCCAACAAATGGGTTTTTGGTGCTACTGTTCCAATCCCTGATATTTTTCCAAGGCACACAAAGTTTAGGCATATTGAAATTCCAACGTAAGTCAGTTTGCTATAGCTTATTTTTGTATATGTAATGGGTATTTTTTTATTTACTACAGACTTTAGATGTTATTTATACTGTGTTGGGAGTGTTGTTAAAAACTTTTAAAAATTTCCCCCTTTAGCAGTGTCTATTTAACTAGAATGGCTTAAAAAATTTAGTCATATAAATTAACGACTATATCTTCATAAAAAAACAGTCTTTTTATTGCTAATTGCAATCTTTAAAAAAAAAAAAAAAAAAAAAAAAAAAGCTATTTACAGTACATAAATTAAATTCCAGTTATTTTGTATCGCTTAATTTCAAAAAACTCGCACTGTCAGAAGAATAAATTGGCTTTTTCACAAATTCGGCATTCTTAGAATTTGGCGTAGCTCAAACTAGTCGAATGCCTGCTATCTACTCAATGACCGACATGGCTGACTGCCGTCTGCAGATCTACCTCGATCATCAACTGCATTCGTGAACTGCTACGGATTGTCAACTGCCTCCTTGGCTACTCTCTTTTATCCTAAAACTCATTGCAATATTTGTATACTGTCAGCCCAGGAGGATTTAGACAGAATAAATATGGAAGCAGGCACTTAGCAGAGTCGAACATAAAAATAAATACTGTTTATTCAGTATTAAACAAGTATTGTACAAAAAATAAAAATTAAGTTAAAGCCAGATCAATTAACTAAAAAAAAACATAAATATGCCGGGAGGCGAAATTAAAGTTCGGCGTTCTTAATTGTAAGTACCGTCATCGACCTGCCGAGTCCGAGTACACCACTCCGAGCCGCTCAAAAGCAATGGCTCGCGGCTTATATATCCCGATGGGCAATGCCCACTAATCACGTGGCAATTTGCATACAATTATACAATTTGCATACGCAAGTCGCCTTCTTAAATGAAGAAAAATAAAACACGGTTAAATGTGACCGGGATTTCGGTTACACATTTAACCGGAGATTAGATATTACCGATTAAGTGATGAGAACAAACTAACTTAGGCTAACACATACTCCTGTTGCTGCTCAGGTGTAGCATGACCTTCACTGGAAAAACCAGCCATGACCCTAAATCACGCACGTATATCTTAATGGTCAATCGCTTGAATGTAACCCATTCTACTGTAACTGGCGTTTACCTCGATACACCACTTGAATCAATGGCGGCTAATGAAACGACTGACGGCATCAAGCCTAATTCAATAAGTTTAAACATCACGGAACTGTAAGAATAACTAGGGTAAGTTGAGATTTCCCAACATATTTAGTCTTTCTGTTTGGGACATCCTTATATTGGCATTTATTACTTTATTCTGAAAAAAGGATTACCTTCTTGTATAAATGTGTTTAAACCTATTTTAAAATTATTTTGAGTGGTGGTAATCTGTAGATCACTGTTGGGCTATCGTATTCCATAGAATTTGTCAAACGATGAGATAATGCTTGGTCCCTAATTGTTAGGGAGATTATGTCAGATGGTATTCATCTTTGGACTGCACAGCTCTACCCATTGTATGGTCTTAGCCATATAAATCGTCCTCATTTCCATGCTTGTCTTCATCCCCCTTTTAATTCGTATTTTGTTCATGAAAATGTTTATTTTATATACTTGTTTAAATCTATTTTTCTGCTTGAAGTTCCAACAGTATTAGCCGATGTTTGAAGCAAAGAAAAAATATTTTCAACTTGCTCTTCCAAGAAGTATCCTTATTATATCTTATTAAGTAGAAGTATCCTTATTATATCCTTATTAAGTAGAAGTTTATCCCCGTATGGCGTAAGCTGGGTCGGGTGTATAAGTTACTTACCCAACATATTGGATAGAATGCAAGCATTAGGCTTTGACAGAATACAGCAAAATTTGGAAATAAAAACGTAGAGTTTATTCTGACAATCCATCTTTGGTGCTTTGTCACCAAAGTGTTTTACATTCACTTTTATAGTTTTTTAAGGTGCAAGGGAGTCACTTAAGATTAGTGTTGAGATTAATCATATGAAGATGCTAAGAAGTTAAACCTAAGTTGAAATGAAATTGCCTACTGGGGAAGGGGTTCCCTAAGAGCAGAGCACTGTGACCAGAGGTCTATTGTACCCAAACCCAAGAAAGAGAACAAAATAAAGGAAAGGAGGAACAAATTGCTGGGGTACCTCAGGATTGCGACACCTTTGTTTACCTAAAGTAGAGGGTAGTCCCCTGATATAATCCACAGGGTATCTGGCTATACCCTCGGATGCTGGGTACCTATTGTAGTCATCTCTTACAACATGCATAAGTTACATTAAGACTATTCTTTCACACCATGGCACTTTTGGCTAGAAACTTAACTCCTTTATATAGGATTAGGTGTGCTAAGTAGAAACTAATTTATGTTCTCTAAGTTTCTAAAGGTTATCACAATTAAAAGAGAAACAAAGACGTTTCACGAAATGTTATAATTTTAGGGATAGAATGCAATTTATTTTAAGATATAGTTATAATAATTAAGTTGTTCAGTTTAGTTAAAATATCATTACACATTTATATTTTATATTTAACAAAATCCCTCATGAACTCCAGAAAGTCAATTAAATGACTTTTTGGTACCAGGAAAACAAGATTTCCAGTAAATAAACTGTTACGAATAATTTCGTTTATGCATAATTCATGCAATGAAAATATATATGTAGGTGCAGTTCTTATTGTTTTTAAGAGTAATCAGCAAAATTTACTTGAAAGTCATTAATGAAATTATTTTTTAATTGTTTTAAAACTAAATAAAAAATTTACCTCATTGCATTTTGCTTTATCTAGCACAACCTTTTTTTTTTATTATTTAGCAAATTTTCTGGAATTATTAGAATATTCTTTTGAGAAAAAAAAAATGGTACAGGTTTTTGCTGCATTGTGCTACAGTTTAAAAATTCTGCAGAATACACAGTTAATCAATTGCATTTTATGATTGTCATTCACATAGTTAGCTTTTATTGAGCATGACTGAAGAATATAATCACATCAAAGGGTTCCTTTTTAGTAATAACCTGTTTCCAATGTTCGATGCTATTTTGATTTCACATAGATGTAATTAATTTAAAAAAATACAGTTACATCAACATATTTTGAAGTAAATGTTTGATTTTCTTTAAAAATAAAATTAACCTTTAACTGCAAAATTAAACTTGTTTCACAATGGGACAGGGTTGACATGATTTAAATTAGTTGATTTTCTTTTTGAAAAAATCATTGATTTAAATAATTTTTTTTCACTTTTTTTAAAACCTATAATCCAAATACCAATAAGTAAATAAGTGTAAATAGATAGCATGTGCTTTCCAACAATTTAGGGGTTGTTATCAGAAAGTATGTAGTAGGGGGGGGGGGGAACAATGACTGATTATGACTAGTCGAATTAATTTTATGTAATGGGAGGTAAAGAGAGTATTACAGAACTTGAAATCCAGTTTGTCTACCGAATAACAACAGCCTTGGCTTCCTCTGCTAGAATAGAAATACAGTTTTCTTCTTTTGGTATTGTTCATCCTAGCCTTCGTAGCCAATTAGGAGTGGCTTAAGAATCACAGGTAGTGTTTTAATTGAAACAATTAAATCCATCATTCGGAGCTTAAAAAATATTGAAATAATTGTGATTTGTTTTTTTAAATAATTAGTTTGCATTAAAAGAATATTTAATTTGTTCTTTAAATTGACATCTTATTTAGTTTGCACTATCCAATGACAAAATAATGGAATGCGTTTAGATTAAATTTTATATATTTAATTTTAGGTAATCACTGTGTAGAATATACTAGATAGATAAGATAATAACAATCTATTAGTTGTATATTGTAAAAAACATAAAAAACATAAATTAAAATTAGTATTAAAAAAATCAAAGGAATCCGATTTAAATAAATAAAAAAAAAAATCTGATTTAAATCAAATAAATCTGATTTTTTTAAAACATGATTTTTTTCCAACCCTGCAATGGAGTCTCTCTGCATATTGAAAAATGAATGAGTGATTATTTCCCATTATAAGATTATCTATTTATAGTATTATATATTTTTGTTTCTTAGTTATGTTGCTGTTGCTGTTATGGAGACAGATTTTGAAAGAATTGACATAAATCAGTGCCCGACTGGAGAAGGAAATCCTCCACCAAATCGTTATGCTGGTACAGCAAGATGCAAAAATCAAACTACAGAGGTTAGTTCTTTATTTTTATATGCATTTGAATTTATGTCCATGGTTTCTGCGCACCTGGAAAGTCAGGGAAAGTCATGGAAAATCATTGATTTAGACAATGGATTAATTTTGTCATGGAAAGTCATGGATCCGCTAAACTACCGATTAAATAAAAATGCATTGAATTGTTTAATTCTATTTTTACTTGTCATTTGACTGAAGTTACTGAGTTTGGTATTTATGTATTATCCTATTGACCCTATTGCCAAGTAAAATTTGTTCACCAAGGAAATTCAAAGCAAGAAAGCTTAATGGGTGGGTAAATGTATATTATTCTGGTTTTTTCTTAAATTGTAGATTAAAATTTTATTAATATAATATTCATTATTTTTTAATAAAAATTAGTTAAGATTTTTGCACAAAATATAAGTTTATCTCTAGGGATATTGTATATAAACATTATAGGGTTATATTTGGCTATTATTTATTCATGGTCGCCTGGATAATACCAAAGTACCCTGAATTCAAATTGGAAACATTTTGATTGAAAAATTGCTATATGATTAAACTTAGGTATGTAGATACAACAGTTTTATTTTTATGTATGTGAGTTATTAACACTTATAAAGTAAGTTTATAGTTTTTTTATGATAAAATTCCTGTCATGTTGCTGTTGCTGTTATGGAGACAGATTTTGAAAGAATTGACATAAATCAGTGCCCGACTGGAGAAGGAAATCCTCCACCAAATCGTTATGCTGGTACAGCAAGATGCAAAAATCAAACTACAGAGGTTAGTTCTTTATTTTTATATGCATTTGAATTTATGTATTTCTTTAAATCGAACAATGATCAAATAGTAGAGCATTGCTCATCGGTACTGGAGTTCGTGGGTTCGAATTCCAGTGTTGCCATGGCTTTTTGTGGCTGAATGATCATGAAAAATATGTTTAAATTTAAATTTTCTTTTTTTTTGTGAGAGTATCATTTTTAAATTGTTTACTACCATTATTTTCTTTGGGATAATAACTGTTCATTAACAATTAATTGTTAAATTTTGTAATTGTAAAGTAGTCCATTAAAATCAGGGAAATCATGATTTAAAAAAAAATAAAAAAGTCTGATTTTTTATTATTGAAATTGGATTTTTTTTTTGATTTAAATATATTTAAATTTCAAAAATCCCATTTAAGTATAATATTTGATACAAGCAAATTAAATTATTCAAGTTAGATGTCTAAATCATTAATTCTTTTTTTTATATATAATAAAAATACATATAACTAAAATAAATATATGTAATATATAAAAATAATTCATAAATCAGTAGAAAATAATTACTTGCAATATAGGGTTTTTTGCTTGTTTTAATTATCTGTATCACAATTTAAATAAAGGATGCTTCATGCTAATTTATACATTTTACTCCTTCAACCGTAGAATTATTAGAAAGATGAGGGTAGACTAAAGGCTAAGTAATCACAATAATTTTTATTTTTTATGAAATTTTACAACCAAGTTTTTATTTTGTGACAGTGGTTAAATGTTAAATGATTTATAAACAAAAACAAGTTTAGCTGCTTTGTTGTTTCTAAGTCTGTTTCGAAGTTTAGATTGCACTGATCCATATATTGAAAAAATCCTTTCGATAGAAGCAATTGATGCCCTTGCAATCAACAATTGATAAAGTGCCTGGTCCAGGTGATCAATTTTTCTCTTTTTACTTGAGAAAAAATGACTTCCACCAATTGAGTGGGGAAATCTTACTAATCTCTTCTTCATTAAAAAGGAATTCATAGAAAGGATAAGATTTTTCTAGGAATTTCATGAGAACAGAAATAATATCAGGGGAGTACTTTTCATTTGCAAATGTAAAATATTCTTTTCGTACCAAATCAGTCAGATTTTTTCCTTAAAAACGAGGGTCTACTAGATAAACTAAGAAATAGAAAGCTCCCAGTGCTTGCTGGTATTGCTTATTAAAAGCTGTTAAATTAGATTTATTATTATCCATATTTTAAGTTTAATCTCCAAAGTTTTCCAAATAGGTACAGATTCTGAAGTAGTACAAGTATTTTTTTTAAATAGAGTTTGATGCTACAGCGATAGGTTCCAATCATTTTAAAAGATTTTCCTTTTTTCAAAATTCCATGTCATGAATCCGACTTGTGAAAATGGCCATTTCATAACTTAAAAACAAAAATTAAAAAACTTTCTTTTCCTGCTCTCAACTAAACATGCACATGCGCAATGCATACTAATATGTTCACATTGCTAGATGTCCCTTAGGTCGTTCTTATTAAACTTAAATGTGTTTAATTACATCCTTCCGTAGAAAAATTTCTAATTAAAGGAAGAATTTTTTGTGTTTTGTTTTGTGTATGTACAGTGGACTCCGCTTAATGTGATCAGTTTAGGACACTGATTTTGATAACAATAAACGATATGCAAAATTAGATAAATTTACACCCCTTAATTCACACGTACTAAATTTCAAAACAAAATGAAAAAACACACCTTATATTATCCTGCATTTATGTATATTATCCTTTAAAACATAAGAATTGTATGCATAATTAAAAAAATTGATCCATTGTTGACTGTCTACAATTTTTTCTGAGAACTCATTGATAAATTGTTCATAATCATAATCAACCTGTCATAACGATTTAAAATTTCGATCTTTTGTTTTAACGTTAAATCATTCCCTTTCTGGCTTCCATATTGACAAACTGCATGTAAGTGAGCAAGGCATAAAATGGGAATACGCTCCTTCTCAGTTCCGATAAGAACGTGTTGCCTTCTGCTTATCTGACAACCACTGACCATCAGCAGGATGTGTGCATTTCTGAAAAATTTCAGGGACGTGTAAATTCTCACTCCTTTGTTCATTCCCTATTTCCCCAGTTGGAAGAGTAAGAATTCACGGAAATTCAAACAACAGCAAATGGAAAGAAAGGATGGGTTCCCTCTGTATAGATTGTGAATATTTCTTTGCCAGTTAAAATGAGGTTCGAAAAGGGATAACATTAACCAATGTAATGATCACATAAAGCGACAGTTTTAACATACAAGTGAATAGAGAAAATCGGGACCAAGTGATTTTGATAACAATAAGCGATTGATAACATTAACCGCGATCACGTTAAGAAGAGTCCACTATATATATATATATATATATATATATTATATATATACATATACACATATGTATAATTCACTTAATTTGCTTTTATTATATACAGGCTTGCAATTCCGTCACTTTTCTCACCTTTAGTTACTTGAATACCTTTAGTTAATTGATCACTTTTAGTCACTTTTTTAAGTAAACAGTCACTTTTAGTCACTTTTTTCATGGTGTCTCACAGCAAAAGTCTGTTGTTGAAAAAAGAAAATCTGAATTAATAACAAAATATTTTAATAAAAGACCAAAAATGGGATGCTCTAATCTTATTTTTCTTATTAAAATGTAATTAGTCATATGGTTTCCAGAATTGAGTGATTTTAAAGAGTTGTAAAGAAGTTCCTGAAATCTATATTTAATACATTAAAGTAATTTACGTCAAAGCACACATTTCTCTTTTTCTTTTTCTTTACAATTTTTACTCTAATCTAGATATGTACATATTTCAAAACATCATTAATATATGCAGAAAATTGTGATTATAAAATTAGTGTATTGTATGTATTCAAATGTAATATATAGATTTTCTTGAATAAAAGCAATGTTGAGTTGTGTTAAACAAAATTTTTAACTTTTTTTTGTATTTGATGCTAAAATTATATCTTGCATGAATCATTTGATTTAGAGTTAAAATAAATAGAAAAATCTTAATAATAGCATCTGTAATCAAGAGAAGAAAAAAAATCGCTTTTTTTTTTTTCAAAATGTTTAGTCATTTTTTAGTCACTTATTCTGTATTATTTGTCATTTTTCTCACTTTTTTGGATGTACTTCAGCAGTTGCAAACCTGTTATATATCTTTAGGGGTATCAAATAGAATTGTGCTAATTAATAATGGTCTTTATCATGACATAACCATGATTTTGTAAAAAATGAATATGGTCAAGTGACCATATTAATTTTTTATAAAAATAAAGAAAATTCACAAAAAGATTTTTTATATTTACCAAATGGGGACCCAAGATAGAAAACCTGGATCAACCCCTGCAAATAGAAATGATTAGAGACTGAGTATATGATTGTAGAGCACACTTTAATTTATAGTATGAGAATGTCAAATTAAATGTTTTCTCTATAATTTGTAGATGTTGTAAATTATCTGATTAGTAGTAAAAAGTGATGTTCTTATATTTTTTTGTTTCACAGTGTGAACCCATTCATGGATTTGGTTTCCGAAGAGGAGGCTATCAGTGTAGATGTTTGCCTGGCTATCGCTTGCCAAAAGTTATAAGGAATCCATTTCTCGGAGAAATCATTGAAAGAGCTCCATTTGATCATTATCGTAATGGATTTAGGTGTGAAAAAATAAATTGTATGTGTTCCATTTTATAAATTTGTTATAAATCTAGTGATTGTTTGTAAAGTTGATATATATGTTACTGTGAATGCCCAAAATTGGAGAATGTTGACATTGACCGGTGAATGTCAACATACATCAAATACCTCGGTGAAAGATGACCATGATTTTGTAAAAAATTAATATGGTCAAGTGACCATATTAATTTTTTAAAAATAAAGAAAATTCACAAAAAGATTTTTATATTTACAAAATGGGGACCCAAAGAAAAAACCTGGATCAACCCCTGCAAATAGAAATGATTAGAGACTGAGTATATGATTGTAGAGCACACTTTAATTTATAGTATGAGAATGTCAAATTAAATGTTTTCTCTATAATTTGTAGATGTTGTAAATTATCTGATTAGTAGTAAAAAGTGATGTTCTTATATTTTTTTGTTTCACAGTGTGAACCAATTCATGGATTTGGTTTCCGAAGAGGAGGCTATCAGTGTAGATGTTTGCCTGGCTATCGCTTGCCAAAAGTTATAAGGAATCCATTTCTTGGAGAAATCATTGAAAGAGCTCCATTTGATCATTATCGTAATGGATTTAGCTGTGAAAAAATTAATTGTATGTGTTCTATTTTATAAATTTGTTATAAATCTAGTGATTGTTGGTAAAGTTGATATATATGTTACTGTGAATGCCCGAAATTGGAGAATGTCGACATTGGCCGGTGATTGTCAACATACACCAAATACCTCGGTGAAAGACTGAATATGTGTTTATATTCTTATAAATTCAGACTATCACTGGTGTATGTAGACAATCACCATGCATTGATGGTGAATGTTGAAAAAAATATTTTTGTTTCATTTTTAAAACATACTTTATTATTAAAACATAATGATATATGTAAAAATAGCACATACCATGAAGGAATACTCCTAAGTCCCTGTGTCCTTGCCAAACAAAAATATCGAAGAGGAGCTTCAACCTAATAATTCCTCTATTAAGCCCTGACTAAATAGCAGAAGTTTATATCTATTAAAAGATAATCTTCTAATGCATGCAATGAAAATTTTACAAACATCAAAAAGAAAATTTACTACTCAGCTTGATGAAACTGTTCAAATACAAGTCCCTGATGTTGACCGTGGTCGTACAGATGCCCGAAATGCATTGATAGTTGTTGTTGGAATGGAAGATTCCGACTTTTATAAATTAGTAAACAAAAATGGTACCCTCAAGCAGCTTTATAACCGTAATCAGTTTATATTTTGTAAAGAAAAGTAACTCTCCATAGATGAGATTTCTCCTCAAGAAATGTCACTGAGAGAAGCCGATGCAGCTAATTTGAGAAGTGGAGGGCAGGGTTATAAAAAAAAAAAAAAAAAAAAAAAAAATCATTTCCAAATGCCATTGTAAATGAAAGGGAGTCTTGTGTCATTTAAAGTGCCCTAACAGTTTAAATTGTTGCAAAAAATAAGATAGTATAACGTCAATCGCAAATTAAGTTAATTATTGGTATTATTTTCTGTTCTAAGAGTGTTCGGTTTCTTTTAAGTTCAACAATTACATGGGCTGCTGCTATAGATTTGACTGAATAACGGAAAAGAAAATATAAATATCCGACATGTTCAACATTCACCATTAGTGCATGGTGAATGTCCACATTCACCGGTGTAAGTCAGAAATAAGGGTGTTTAGCAAATATTTCGAATATACACCAAACGACTACATGAATGTTGACATTCTCTATATTTTGGTCGTTTACCGTAACATATATAAGCGTGTTTTATCAAGTTTGGTAAAATTTTTACAATCAGATGATTTTATCCAGTTTTAACTGTCATGTATAAAATTCTATTTTACACAAATTTAGACAACTACTGTAAAAACATAAAAATATGTCCAAAAATAGTTTAAAATTATTACAAAAATAGTTTAAAATTATTATTACAATGAAATGGAATATGAAGTTTTTCATAATTTTTAGTTTTAGATACTTCAGTAAACTTTTTAATATAAAAATTTTTGACATCAAAAGCCTCATCTCATGTATAAAACTTAGAATATGAATTTGGTTTAGGAATTATATGCAATATAGAATAGAAAAGTGTAGTTACATTAAAACTATTATCTAATCAAACTTTTAATACTTTAAATTTTAAAATGAAAAGTACTGACTCAAATTACTAGTATAATTTAATGTATAAAATTACATTTAAATAATATACATATTTTCACTTTGCATCTAAGTCATTTATTCAATGGTAAACAAAACACTAAAGTTTTGATGCCTTCTGTACTTCAAGTTTATTTTGCAGTTTGAAAACGATAAATCTAAAATAAAAAAAATATTCTCTTAATTGATGCTGAACTACATTCTAATTCATTTATATTGGTGTTTCCCAACCCTTTTCACCACACTGTTCCTGGAACATTCTGAGCTGAGAAACAATTTATGATACAAGGGAGTTCACTTTCAAATACAATGACAAATCTTAGAAATGATATTAAAAATTTAAACTTATGCTTGATATTAATTTCAAATTATAATTCATTTAATTGCTCAGAGAACATGTGTGTCTCAGCTGTGGTCTATATTTAATGTTCCTTGACAAAAGCAAATATTTAGAATCATTAATAATCTAAGTAACTTATGATCAGTTATTGAATAGCAATCTCTTTAGATTTTGTGAGTTTTTTTTTTTTTTTTTTTTTTTTTTAAACCAAGATTTAGATTGCAAAAGTCTTTTATAATGCACAAGATTCCTTCATAAATATATAAATAGTGCTTAAATACTTTGAAAAATGCATTCAATAGTAGTTTAATTATTTTTAGCTATTTTTCTTAGTATGGCAAATAATTTTTATTATGACTTATAGTTTTATGACTACATAATTATGGCATAATTAATTCATATCATTTATATAACATAAAAATTATTTAATTTATCAGTTTGATTCAGTGTAGCATATAACTAATGATTTCTGAAAAAATATTGACTAAAATAATTAATCTACTATTGAATGCATTTCTCAAAGTATTTAAGTACTATTTATATCTTGATCTAAGTGTCTTGTGGATTATAAAAAATTTTAGCAAGATAACTTTTTAACACTTTTTATTGTTTTCTGGTATCTTCTGTCAAAAAACACTTTCTGATAGCAAAAATCCCACCCTATGTTTTTGCCATGTATTTTTTTAAAGTATACACTAATGTATTAGGCTATATTACGGGATTGCTCAAATTATTTTTATATTACTCTAATTTTTATGTATGATTTTTTTTTCTTTAGTATTTTACATCTCTAGCTTTAATCACTAAATTGACTTCAGTTCTCTAGTTAAAAAATAGATTAATATGTCCCCTTCAATGAATATTAATCAGTATTGTGCTTTTAGCAACAGTTTTGATGTGCATTATTTTATTATTTGAATG
This sequence comes from Pardosa pseudoannulata, assembly GCA_032207245.1. Taxonomy (NCBI): domain Eukaryota; kingdom Metazoa; phylum Arthropoda; class Arachnida; order Araneae; family Lycosidae; genus Pardosa; species Pardosa pseudoannulata. The sequence continues at coordinate 13,396,697 of CM063497.1, forward strand.
TAAATTTAATCAAACAAATAAAAATTTATAGAAATTATTCAATTGTTTTAAGTTTTTTTTAAAGTTTATTCTCAAGATTAAAATTAACTTTGTGTTAATTAGTGGTTTAAATTAGTTCAGTATTTTATTCTTATTCAGATTAAGTAAAATTAGAATGGATTAAAAAAAAATATTCTGTATAAATTCTAGATATGATGGTTATGACTCAAAATGTTGAACGATTACGTGAAGATGAAAGATGGAAATACATTAATAGGCAGTCCATGTTCTTCAGTGTTGGCAACATGACTATTAATTGATCCTCAAGCTGTTGTGGATTTTGTTAGGACTGAAGTAAGTATGAAGCTTTTGATTCTATCAGGTGTCTACTAGTCATGAAAATACTGGTAGTCCCAAAAAAGTCATGAAATTCTTGGATAAGTCCCATTAGTCCCCCATTAAAGTCAATTGATTATGAAATTAAAAAAAAAAAAAAAAGAATTGTTATAGTAAAATGTAGTTCAAATCAAGAGCAAGTTGGTATTTCCCGAACATGTTTAGGAATCATTTCAGTTTCATATGATCTAAGGGAGGGAAGTCAACCAATAGGACAATGGAATTGTAATATATATATATATATATATATATATATATATATATATATATATATATATATATATATATATATATATAAATGATGACCAGCTACCTAATAGTGCTGGACATCTCTGATACAAAAGATATTTAAAGTGGAAGCTAGCATGACTTGTGCAGAATGACAAGAAATAAAAAATCGAGTATTTGAACTAAACATTTTTATTTAAGTTCTAAAAGTTTTTCAAAAAAAGTTAACAAAATAAACATAATCAATTTAACAATCACCTATTACAGAAAAACATTTAACCTAATACCATTAAAAAAATACAAAGTAAAAAAAAAGGAATTTTCTAATCTGATACTGCTACCCTCACAGCTGACCAAAAAAGGGATACCTTGCCTCCTGCTTGTCAGCCTTATATATCCAGTAGCAGGTATATCATGCTAATTAGCATAATCATGCGGCTTCCTCCCCCCACTCAGCCAATCACAAAATTACACAGATCGTAGCCGCCGAGTGAGAGTTGAAGCCACATTAGCGTCTGCCGTGCAGACGTCACGAACAAAATAACTGCGAGAGTCAGCTTCCTTAACAAAAACAATCTAACTGGCGATTAAGGTGGCTGTCAAATCTCCTGCCTCATTTGACTTAAATAAATAAACGAACTAAGACAAATTGCCGGGATTCACCGAAAGTTACGGAAGGTGCCGATTCGGCTGCAACTTCTAACAATAAAAGTTTCTGCGAGTGAGCCATGATTGTTCTGCAGCTGAGCCAGTTGTTCTGTGGCGTGTGCCACACTTTTTGGCACATTCTGCTTCGGGGCCCTCACTCATCACAAAAAGAAGCTTATTCCTCTCAATCCGGAAAAATTCAAATCTGAAATTTAAAATCTCATCTTGAAAGGAGTATTTTTGAACTTTAAAAACAAACAAACAAGTAGGATCACAATAGGTTATAAATCTTACGTAAGAGACATTGACTTGGATAAGACCAGATGGAGGATACTGATTTGGATGGCTTTGGCCTATAATGGGTTGTAATGCCTTAGAGAAGAAGGTGGTGCCTCAGAAAAAAGATGTGCATTTTTAGTATTTTTGTTTTGTAAATATGTTTTATAGCAATCAGTTCTTGAGACTTCAAATACTATATATTTGTCTAAATGATTTTAAAATTTAAAATGATTTCTGAGAGTTCTTGAACAGGCTAAATTTAAGAATGAAGCTGTAAAGTATCAGTTTATCAATTTGAAATTTTATTTTGACAGTTTTTCACAACATACTATAATTCTGTCACTTTTTATTTAGCTTTTTTTTACAATTGATCACTTTTAGTTACTAATTAACAAGACTTTTTTTATAACATAGTCTGTTGTTGAAAAAAGAAACTATTAATAACAAATATTTTAATAAAGACCAAAAATGTACTCTAATCTTATTTTATTAAAATGATTTATCATATTTTCCAGATTTAGTGATTTTAAAAAGCTAAAAGTCATGAAATATACATGTGTACTGAAATGTCATTTAATACATTAAAGTAATTTATGTCAAAGAACATTTCTCTTTTTCTTCACAATGTTTAGATTCTAATCTAAAGTACATATTTCAAGTAATTAATATATGGAAAATTGTGATTAGTAAAATGAATAATTGTATGGATTCAAATCTAAATTTATAGATTTTCTTAATATGCATTTATTGTTATTAAACAAAATTTTTATTTTGTATTTTCCTATTGTTTACAAAATTTGATTAGAAAAAAAAAAAAAAAATCTTAATAATAATTATTCTGTTCTTAAGAGGAGAAAAAAATATAATATCTCTTTTTTTTTTTTAATGTTTATATTTTTATATTATTCTATATTGATTGTCACATTTTTTTTTGAAAATACCATCATGGTCACCTGCAGATAAAATGTTAAAAATTTTGATTGAAAAATTGCTATGATTTAGGTATGTAGATACAACAACAATTTTATTTTATAATGTGAGTTTATTAACACTTATAAAAGTTTATAGTTTTTTTATGATAAAATTCCTGTATTTCTCTAAAAGCATACATTTTATTTGAATTACGTCAGAAGTTTTTTTCATATATACTTTAACGAAAGCTTTTAAATTTCAAAAGTCATGATATGCTAAAAATGGGAAAGTCAGGAAAAGTCATTTTGAATACCCATTGTAAGAAGCTGAAAATATGGCAAAGTAATCAAATATTTTTCAATCAAGTCTCTGCCGAACAATGGCCGATTGGTTTGGGTACTGACTATAGAGTCCTCTGCTATGGCTCGACGATTCTTAAGGAAGTGTCTGCAGGGATCACATCATGTATAAAACCATGCTCAGAAGGGATTCACACGATTCAGTTAAATAAAGCAACTAGATCTAGACACAGGCATTTATTTAAGATAGTATAATGAATGGCGTAGAGCTCTGGATATCAAATTGAATTAATGTTACAGAAGTTGAAAATACTGAGTACATACAAGTTACATAAACTAACATCAGCACCTTCGATGCAACCAAGCTATCTGCTACTGGCACACTGACTCTTATATAGGCAGACAACATATACGTACGTTACAGATATTTGCATATTTAAAAAGATGCTGTGTTGCCACAAATAAAAATACGATAACTATATAAAACTTTACTCATAACGAATATCAGTACAGATCAATGAATTCATGTTAGAATAATATGTGAAAATACATTACAATATTTATAATGTATACAAGACACTATTTACAAAGACTGAACATTACATCTATGGCCTTAATCAGAAATGATGCATATGACGCCAATCTTCGGTGAATCAAAACGAGGCAACGACTTTATGTTGTTATTGCGTAATCATCACATGACATTCAGTACTGAAGTTCGTGTGTTCAAATTCCACTGTGACATGGATGTACATAGTCCTTTCAGAATCAGCTTTAAGCAGTTGGTCCCAGTCTCATTAACCCTCGTGTTTTACAAAAGTAGACCGTTGTGCTCGAAACCAAACCAATCAAACAAATCTGTAGACCTTAAAGTGAATACAATCAATAATATTTTTACTTTTTATATGCTAGATGCAAACAATGATAGTTTTAAATCTGGTAACCCTAACTAGAAGCTTGCACTTTTTCCTACTCATTTGTTCTCTTGTATATGATCTGCAGGCTTGCAATTCTGTCACTTTTCTCACCTTTAGTCACTTTTTTTACAATTGATCACTTTTAGTCACTTTTTTCATGGTGTATCACAGCAAAAGTCTGTTGTTGAAAAAAGAAAATCTGAATTAATAACAAAATATTTTAATAAAAGACCAAAAATGAGATGCTCTAATCTTATTTTTCTTATTAAAATGTAATTAGTCATATGGTTTCCAGAATTTAGTAATTTTAAAAAGTCATAAAGAAGTTTCTGAAATCTACATGTGTACTGAAATGTACATTTAATACATTAAAGTAATTTACGTCAAAGCACTCATTTCTCTTTTTTTCTTCTTCACAATTTTTGTTTTGATACTCTAATCTAAGCTATGTACATATTTCAAAACTTCATTAATATATGCAGTAAATTGTGATTATAAAATTAATGTATTGTATGTATTTAAATCTAATTTATAGATTTTCTTGAATAAAAAGCAATGTTGAGTTTTGTTAAACACAATTTTTAACCTTTTTTTATTTGACGCTAAAATCATGTCTTGCATGAATCATTTGATTTAGAGTTAAAATAAATAGAAAAATCTTAATAATAGCATCTGTAATCAAGAGGAGAAAAAAAATCACATTTTTTTTCTACGTTTAGTCATTTTTTAGTCACTTATTCTGTATTATTTGTCACTTTTCTCACCTTTTTGAAAGTACCTCAGCAGTTGCAAGCCTGGATCTGTTGTATATGTACTACTATTATTTTCTGTGCCAGTTTTAGTATAAAAGATGAGTAAAGAGAATTTCTTATATGGCAAATTTCAAACTGCAAGTTATATTAAACATAGGAATGATTGTTGAATATTCTAGAATCTGTATATAAATTGATCCCTCCCCCCACACACATATATAAAAAGTTTTAAAAATTCTTGACTTTATGTATAGAAATATATGGTGAATCCTTTTCTCTTATATTAAATTCCAGTAATGGAGTTTAAGTAATTGTATATTTATCTTATTGTAACTTTCTGCATTAAATTTTTATTCTAGCTTAATAAAGACAATTGTAAAACTGTCCAGGAGACCCATCCTGACCGCTTATTCTTGAGAGGAGATATTGCATATGGAAAAGAATACCAATTAGAAAATGAGGCTCGTATGGCTCTAAGACTGGCAAATTTCATTTCATCATTCATGCAGCTGGTTGATCCAAATGATTTATTTGCTGAGTTTAGAGTACCAGATCATCCATTGACAGAAGATCAGATTATTGGAGAAGTGTTATCTACCGTAATAGGTAACGAAAAAATACAAGGATGTGGAGTTTATTTTGATAGAAATCAGTTTATCAATCGTACATTGTTTGGTCCTTATGCTTATCGAAAAGAGAAAAACACTCAGAGCTTTTTTGTGGATGACCTTGCCAGGTTAACTGGTAAAAGAAGTTATTTGAATAATGAATGGTATAAAACTTTGAAAGTCCAGTGGGCTGCCAATACTGATAATCTGGAAACGTATACTACAAAAATTCAGATACGTTATAATTCTTCTGGCCTGTATCCTATTAAATATGACAGATACCCTCTGCAGTATAAAGCTGCAGAGATGAAACATGGCTACTGGAGTGTGCCATATTATGATTGTGGTGGTTTTCACAACCAGTGGCTTTTGACTTATGCGGCTCCTTTCTTTGGATGGGACAAGATTAAAAGTAGATTGGAATTCAAGTACGTATTTCTTTTTTGTTATCTTAATTGTAAACTTGTTGGAATACATTTAAATTTTTGTTATTTCATATTATTAAAGAAAGATTAGTATTGTAATGTTTTAAAATAGTTTAAAAAGTTACAAAATCAAAGGATCTACTTATCATGGAAATAGCAAATGTTACATGCAATGATATATATATATATATATATATATATATATATATATATATACACATACATACATACACACACACACACACAGTGAAACCTCTCTCAGCAGCCACCTCACCGTACCGAGAATATTTGGCCACTCAAAGGGGGTGGCTGCTCTGAAGGGTTTTATTATAAGATAATTGCTATAATGCATAATATAAACAAGTCTGACTTATATTCCTTATTTAAAATGAAACTTACAACTTATCTAAAGAGAAAATAGTACTTTATTTCATGCTCTCTTACATTTTTTTTTTTTTTAAAGGCTACATTTGTGTCTGTTTTAAGTTTTTATCTTTCTCTGTAACAATCATTTTTTAAGTGAATTTTTACTTTAAAGCAGAAAATTGAAGTCTTCGTATTCCTTCAAAATCAAATTCTTTTCTGTTAATAATATTGTATTTTATTCACAATTTATTTTTAGTTTGATCACTTAAAAACTTTAGATGTACATTTTTCAAAATTAGTTTTTGTCAAATAGATTTATCTTATATTAATTTTTAGGCATTTTTAAAAACTTAATTCTGAAATATTGTAGGGCATTTATTGAACATGTCTTATCTGGTTCATAATCATTAAAATATGATACTCATGATAGGGTTCATGCCGTTGTGCCTTTTATTTCAAGTAGGTCCTTATAAAAAGTTACTTTGGTCCTGAGAAAGTCCTTAATTTTTCTTCTGGAAAAAGAGTGGGGACCCTGTAAGTTTAATCTAGCACTTATTGTACTTGAAAACAGATTTATTGTAAATAAAATCTATTTGATATTCAAGATTTAAAAATCCAATTCTTAGAAGGCTAATTTGCTTAACATCTATGAGTGACATTTCCCTAAAAGGAATTTGGTAAGTTTTTCATTTTAATTTACAAACAATTAAAATTACTGCTTTTAATTTACTAACAATACATAAATCTAATATTAGTAACATGCAATTATCTATTATATGTAATTAACTTTTTTAGTTCTGGGGTTTTCATTACAAATGATACAAATTTCAGGGTTTTTTACTCAGAGGCACATTCAACCATAAATGACAAAATTATAATGATAGCATTAAAGTTATTGACATGCTTTCCATGCACCTGGAAAGTTAGGGAAAATCATGGATTTAGACAATGGATTAATTTTGTCATGGAAAGTCATGATTTTTCAAGTAAAATGAGTAAAAGTCATGGAAAGTCATGGATCCGCTAAACTACCGATTAAAAAAAAATGCATTGAATTGTTTAATTCTATTTTTACTTGTCATTTGGCTGAAGTTACTGAGTTTGGTATTTATGTATTATCCTATTGACCCTATTGCCAAGTAAAATTTGTTCACCAAGGAAACTCAAAGCAAGGAAGCTTAATGGGTGGGTAAATGTATATTATTCTGGTTTTTTCTTAAATTGTAGATTAAAATTTTATTAATATAATAATTATTTTTTAATGAAAATTAGTTAAGATTTTTGCACAAAATATTAGTTTATCTCTAGGGATATTGTATATAAACATTATAGATTATTTATATTTGGCTATTATTCATGGTCACCTGGATAATACCAAAGTACCCTGAATTCAAATTGGAAACATTTTGATTGAAAAATTGCTATATGATTAAACTTAGGTATGTAGATACAACAATTTATTTTTATGTATGTGAGTTTATTAACACTTATAAAGTAAGTTTATAGTTTTTTTATGATAAAATTCCTGTAATTTCTGTAAAAGCATATATTTTATTTGTATGTACATCAGAAGTTTTATTCATATATACTTCAATGAAATCTTTTTAAAGTCATGGAAAATGATCTGCTAAATCAGGGAAAGTCATGAAAAGTCATTGATTTGAAAAATTTTATTTTGGCAGATACCCTGTATTGATATTTTGGTAAAGCTGTACTTTTCATCAAAATATGTTTAATGTTTATTTTACCATTTCTATATTTTCTTATTTTGATTTTGTGTAGGGGAGTAGTTGCAGTGAATATGAAATTAGAGGAGCTTGATATCAATCAGTGTGATGACTCATATAATGTTCAGAATGCATTCAAAGGCACTCATAAATGTGATCGCAGGTCATCAAGGGTAAGTGAAATAATTTAATTTAATGAAATGTAAATAAAGTATTAAAAGTTGTAGTATTTCAGACGTTTATAGTTTTAATATATAAAAGAAATTTAAATTTTTCTATTAATATTATACTTTATGAATTACTGATATTTCCATGTTACTATGTACATATGATTATTTCAGATTGAGCTACCGACTTTCTAGGGATTAATTAGTTTAATTATTATTTGTGAAGCTCTTTCTATTTCAATTTTAGGTTATTATTTGAAATCTACTGATAAATCATAATTTTCATATATAAAACTTATTGTAGTTGATACACAAATATTATGTCTAAATTAACATATTTAACTCTGAGATCATTAATAGTTTGGTATATTAATCCTCATTTTTTAGTATATATATCACTTAATATTTGATAAAATAGTCAGGTGATATGTTAACAATGATTTATTTTTTAAATAAATGTTTAAATTTAAATTTTTCTTTTAATCTTATACTGTATGAATTACTGAGAATTCCATGTTACTATGTACATATGCTTCTTTCAGATTGAGTTATCTGGTTTTTTAGGGATTAATTAGTTTAATTATTATCTATGGAACTCTTTTTATCTTAATTTTTTATGTACAAAACTGTATGTAGTTGATACAAATACTATTTGTCTAACTTTAATATAATTTAACTCTCTATGTATGAGATTATAGTCTGGTATATTGATCCTCATTTCTTAGTAAACGTATCACTTAAGATATGATTAAATAGTCAGGTGATACGCTAACAGAGTATAGGATCTTTATTAAAACATCTGTTTTTTTTTTTTAAAGTGTTACTAGTGGGTGGCAGCACACAGATTGAGAATAACTATAACAGGGGTGGCCAAACTTTTGGGATCCGTGGTCTACTCCACATTTAAAAAATCGAAGGTGATCTACCAATGGCAGATCTAAATTAATGTAACATACATGTTTATATATTTATTTTTGGTAACAAGGAAAAATGGTAAATTATCTAATTTTTCTAAATAAAACTTAATATTTATAAAATAAAAATTTACTGACGAAAATAATCAAAGTATTCATATATCAAAAATTGACCATCCTTTTCACTTTGTTTAGTTTGGCATTGTATATCTGCGACAAGTTTATCATATTGTGGCTGGCTCGACCTTATTGCAATGCATAAACACGAAATTAAATGTTCATTTGTTAAATTATGAACCAGGGTTCCCACTACAAAGCTTCGAAAGCTTAAAGTTGGGCAAAAGTGTCCATCGATGTCAGACATCTCCTGAAAAGTTGCCAAGTTTGATGACAAAAACTGCGGTGTATATATTGAACCAGTACCATATAATGATTATATGGTACTGATTCGATTATATTATAATATATGCATCCCACTTTGTCAAGGCCGAACGATGGCCGAATGGTTAGGGCACTGACCTTCGGTACCAGAGTTCGTGGGTTCAAGTCCTACTGAGGCATGGATATTCGTAGCCGTTCGGAATCGGCTTTAAGCAGTAGGTTCTGGTCTCATTAGCCCTTGTGTTGCAAAAAAGCAGACCGTAGTGCTCCCAACCAACCAACCAACCCACTTTGTCAAGTTGTTTCTATTTAATTCTCCACTGTAAAACCACAAATTCATTGTATTATTTTGCACAGTTTGTTTTAGGTTTTAAAGCATAAACTGTAGTAAAATTTTTATCTCCCACTCTTAAAAGTGTGAGATAGATAACTAAGTTATTGGTATATATGAAAAAGGTTGTGCGCAGTGGAAGCTTAAAAATAATTATGGCTAGAGCAAATAATAACTATATAATATTTAATGGAACATACCAGTCTTGGTATCTGTACAAAAATAAGGTTGCTATTCACAAACCTTAAAATAAAAAGACATACTTGACAAAAGAAAGCTTGAAATCATGCAGCGGTAAAAAAAAAACCATAAGTCCAACTGGGGTAGCTTTAAACACGGCTTTGCCGATCCATTGGTCTACCTCCTTGGCTATGTGCAGTAGGCTTCTTCGCTTCACCTTGAACTCGAACACAGACACAAACTAGAACTACTTCACCGGGAGAAAACATTGCCTTTTATATCTGCCGGGTAACATCTGTGGTGTCGATCTCCACCGTCCGTCACTCTTGCTCGTCACTCTGCTCACCGCGACGTAAGCATGCTCGCCGTCAACACGTCATGTTCATACGCTCCTTCCGTGACGCACGCTTACTCGCCCTTGTCTTTAAGGTGAGGCACAGTTTGTTTTAGGTTTTAAAGCATAAACTGTAGTAAAATTTTTATCTCCCACTCTTAAAAGTGTGAGATAGATAAGTTATTGGTATATATGAAAAAAGGTTATGCGCAGTGGAAGCTTAAAAATAATTATGGCTAGAGCAAATAATAACTATATAATATTTAATGGAACATACCAGTCCTGGTATCTGTACAAAATAAGGTTGCTATTCACAAACCTTAAAATAAAAACACATACTTGACAAAAGAAAGCTTGAAATCATGCAGCGGTAAAAAAAAAACCATAAGTCCAACTGGGGTAGCTTTAAACACGGCTTTGCCGATCCATTGGTCTACCTCCTTGGCTATGTGCAGTAGGCTTCTTCGCTTCACCTTGAACTCTCACTAGAACTAGAACTCGAACTGCTTCACCGGGAGAAAACATCGGCTTTTATATTTGCCGGGTAACATCTGTGGCGCTAATCTCCACCATCGGGCACTCTTGCTCATCGCTCCGCTCACTGCGACGTAAGCATGCTCACCGTCAACACGTCACGTTCATACTCTCCTTCCATGACGCACGCTTACTCGCCCTTGTCTTTAAGGTGAGGGATAATTGAAATATTGGATTTTTAAAATAAGGGAAATTTACAAGTGATCTGATATTTCCTAACAATTTTATTTTAAGTAATTCATTAATTCTATGTCATAAGTCATAAATTAAATTTTTGACATCTGATGTCATTATTGAGATGGTCGCGCAGACTACCTAAAATGTCTTCGCAGTTGACCGAGGTCGATGTCTTGGCCACCCCTAAACTATAATAATGTCTGTTGTTTGATACAGGAGCTTAGACACTTTATTGCTTATTTGAGGATTTTGAATGTTGAATGTAAAAGTACTTGCTGAGTTATATGACAGATGCATAATTTCCCTTTTCCCATTCTTTTTTCTTAGTGTGTGCCGATTCTAGGAAGAGGATTTGAAACTGGAGGATATAAATGTCAGTGCAACCAAGGCTATGAATATCCTTTCAATGATTTCATTACGTATTTTGATGGTCAAATATGCGAGGCTGAATTTGAAAAATTATTGAGAAACTTTCCGAGCAGATATGATACCTTGAAGTGTCGCATTGCTGGTGCCTCCTTTATAAGTGCTCATTTTCTCACCATTTTATTGTTGTTTTTACTCCACAGGTTGATTTATTAAGACAAATCAGTTTTTGCTGTGCATTCCATTTAGTTTCTATTTATTTAATCTAGAGAAAATTAACTGTGATTGAACAGGGATTTATATATTAGAATTTTTTCCTCTAATTTTATAGGGTGGGGGATATGAAAATCCAAAGTCAATATGTAATAATATTAATTTACTATTTCGATATTTTTTAATATATTTTCTCTGAAGATTTATTGACAATTTATATACAAGTGTATTTTTTGTGCACTTTTTTTACATCATAAATTTTATGTCAGATGAAATTGATGTTATGTGTAGGTAAAATATAAAAGCTTGATTATTACAATAGTTTATATATATTTTTTTGTGTTATTAGATTATAATTTTACTTTGCATGTATGTAGAATATGTGTGTACCTTGAAGGCTATGAATATCCTTTCAATGATTTCATTACGTATTTTGATGGTCAAATATGCGAGGCTGAATTTGAAAAATTATTGAGAAACTTTCCGAGCAGATATGATACCTTGAAGTGTCGCATTGCTGGTGCCTCCTTTATAAGTGCTCATTTTCTCACCATTTTATTGTTGTTTTTACTCCACAGGTTGATTTATTAAGACAAATCAGTTTTTGCTGTGCATTCCATTTAGTTTCTATTTATTTAATCTAGAGAAAATTAACTGTGATTGAACAGGGATTTATATATTAGAATTTTTTCTCTAATTTTATAGGGTGGGGGATATGAAAATCCAAAGTCAATATGTAATAATATTGATTTACTATTTCAATATTTTTTAATATATTTTCTCTGAAGATTTATTGACAATTTATATACAAGTGTATTTTTTGTGCACTTTTTTTACATCATAAATTTTATGTCAGATGAAATTGATGTTATGTGTAGGTAAAATATAAAAGCTTGATTATTACAATAGTTTATATATATTTTTTTGTTTTATTAGATTATAATTTTTCTTTGCATATATGTAGAATATGTGTGTACCTTGTCTGAAATTGTATATTGTGTTTGTTTAGAAAAGCATTTATTTTCATATATAGAATATTTTTATCTCAGGTTTTCACCTCTTTTTTAAATGCAACTATGCTATATTTTGTTGATCATATCATATTCCAGTAATAAGTAAATTTTATTGGATGCTGGAAAGGAATACTTCACTTGTTACTGTCTCTCGAACACAAAACAGTCAGTGGGCTACATTATATGTGTATAAAATTGAAATTGAAACATGTCATTATAGTTGTTTTTGTTTTTATTCATGAATTAACTGAAGCCGAGTGGTGTTGGGGTAGCACTTCGCGATCCCATGACACAGGTTCGAGATTTGATACTTGGGCTGGGCAAGGTTGACTCAATCTTTCATCCGTACAGTGGGTAGATGAAATTAGGACGAAGTGTGCTTGGCAGCTAAACATGTAGGATTCCGCGTAAGATTGACCACCTAACCGAAACATATGCTTTGTACCCCCAGGGCCCTTGGTCATGTAAACAGAGATTGGCACCGTAGGCCCTGGCCCCCTAGGGGCTGTTGTTCTGAGGAGTTTAGTTTTTTTCCATGAATTAAGTAATTTACTGATAAGCTTATTGGCCTATTCTTTTGGATTAGCGTACAGTAAGACACGATAAATCAGTAAACAATAACAATTTTATTGTCATAACAAAAGAACAACTCATAAACACTTAAATTACAATTCTAACACGTCCTAAACTAAGCTAAACAGAAATTAACTCTTACTAGAGGAGGGGGGAAACAACCTGATAAACATAACACATATATACCAACACATCTCTCGAGGCTATATATATACTTATTAATTTGCATAACGCTCACTCTGGAGCCAAGTATGCTACAGCCGCTAAATTCCCCGATTGGCTGTGACTATTACGTCAGTAGTAGGAAGGGGGTGTTTCTCAGGATTGGAAGGAAATTAAAAATAAACTAACTGAAAATAAGCGATTTTAAGGAAATTAAGTTGGCAGTTATATGGGTTATTTTATGCTTAAAATTCTGAAAATGCCAACATTTACTTATAAGTAAATTTATGCTCAAAGCTAAAAAAATTTTAAAATGTAGGCTTGCAATTCTGTCACTTTTCTCACCTTCAGTAACTTTTTTACGAAAACAGTTACTTTTAGTCACTTTTATTCATGGTGTATCACAGAGTCTGACAATGTACTGAACTGTATTTTGTTCTTAGCGCAAGCGCTACAATCACTGAACACTTCTGTATTATTTTAAATGTGCAGCTCTCGTAGGTTGGCAAATGACCTTGAGTAAGTACATTATTGAATTATTGGTTAGACAGCTACTGGGAGGGAAAAACGTCGCAAACTCAATGACGTCTTACATCACCCCTTGGCTGTTCAGACCCACCTGTCTTTACAAGTACCATCACCCCATGGGGCTATTTCGGACCCTGCCTGGATTTCCGGTTGATCTAGTTTTCAGTTCTTTCTGTTGTTGAAAAAAGAAAATCTGAATTAATAAAAGAATATTTTAATAAAAGACCAAAAATGTGATGCTCTAATCATATTTTCTTATTAAAATGTAATTAGTCATATTGTTTCCAAAATTTAGTGATTTTAAAATTTGTAAAGAAGTTCCTGAAATATACATTTGATACATTAAAGTAACTTACGTCAAAACACACATTTCTCTTTTTCTTTGACTTCACAATTTTTGTTTAGATACACTAATCTAGCTGTGTACATATTTCAATAAACATCATTAATATATGCAGAAAATTATGATTATAAAATTAATGTATTGTATGTTTTCAAATCTTATTTATAGATTTTCTTGAATAAAAAGCAATGTTGAGTTGTGTTAAACAAAATTTTTAGCCTTTTTTTTATTTGACACTAAAATCATGTCTTGCATGAATCATTTGATTTTGAGTTAAAATAAATAGAAAAATCTTAATAATAGCATCTGTAATCAAGAGGAGAAAAAAATTGCTTTTTTTTTCAATGTTTAGTCACTTTTTGGTCACTTATTCTGTATTATTTGTCACTTCTCTCACCTTTTTCAAAGTACCTCAGCAGTTGCAAGCCTGAAAATGTCATCTAAATGTTAAAATTGTAATAATAAGCACTGTAAAATTTTGGGAGATTATTTATAGGTTTTATTTCTATGTTTGGCAGAAAGAAAAAAATGTTTCAGGAAAACAAAAAATTCTACAAACTATTGTTTTACTATCCCTAAAATGGGAGGAGGGTCAATAACATTGTTATTATATTATTTTCACTTACTTCGTGGTGAAAAATTTTTCTAAACCATATATTGATGAGCTGATCAGTTTTAATTCAAATTTATTACTCAAATTACTGATACCATAGTGGAGTCAGTATTGAGTGAATTTGCACAAAGTAAGGTATTCCTTTCTTTAATTTCTTTACTGGCATGCTGTTTTTGAAATCATTTTGTGTTATGTAAATAGAGCATTACTGTCAATAATCAGAATATGTTATATAAATCTCTTTTCATCTCTAAGAAATTATTCTTCAAAATGATGTTAACAATTTTTTTTTGTAATGTATTTAAGAAAAAGTTTGTCTTAAATTAAATTCAAAAATTCATTTATTTAGACTTTAAATTTTTATTATTGTTTAAAATTTTTACATTTTAAACTTTTTTCAAATTACAGTGACATTTGTAAGTGAACTTAAAGTAATAGTTTAAAGGAAATTATTTTTTGTGAAAAAAGTTAGTTTTTAAAAATACTTTGTTATTAGTATGTTTTAGAGTGCTTTAAAAATTATAATATTTTTATTTGCACAAAATACCTTTGGTTGTAATTTAATGTAATTCTGATTAAGTCACTTTTGTATGTATTATGTTTTATATATATTTAACTATACAATTTATAGTAACATGGGAGGATTTAAAATAATTTTATTTTTTATATATATAGGCTAATGTAGTAGACTATTTGCTAATCCTACTACAGCATTTATTGCATTTGAATCTCACTGCTTATAAACGAAAATCAAAAATTGTCTGTGATTTTCCATTTTTAAAATTTTTAGACTTTTACCTATGTTTCTATTCTGTGGTGTTTTATTTTTTATTGTGTCCATTTTTTTAACACTGTGCACACATGCGATGGTATAATTAAATATTTATACTTGTTATGCCCTCTTTTATACACATGCACATATAGTCATGTAAAATTATTATTTTGCAAACTGTGCCTTGTTGATATTATGAAGTCATTAAATATTTTCTGATAAAGAATATTTCCCAGAGATATAAAATATACATATAAGAAAATATCACCTTTATAAGTAAATATTCACATATGTTTTATTTTCTCGATCTGACATGTTCTTCTAATATTGGTAATTAAAATCTTAATTTTTTTAAAGTTATTTTGAAACAATAGATTGATTTTATCTCATTTTTAATGTTTTATAAATCTGTCTTGTTTAAGAAATGTTAATTTTGAACAATCATAATGAAGGGTAGGTTATAATAAATTTGAATATAAGTGCCTGATATTAAATTGAGACTTTTACTTTGCATAGTATTACACAGATAGATATTTCATTTTTACAAATTATTATTTCAAATGCAGGGGTAATTGCTTCTTATAGCATTCACTACTACCAAGCCACTGGTATTTGTTGGCCTTTTTTTATTACAAGAGCACAATAAAGGCAACCAATATTACTAAGTCTCTGTATGCCAACAATGGCTGAATGGTTAGGGCGTTGATCTTTAGTACTGGAGTTAGTGGGTTCAAATCCCACATAGTTGTTTGTAGCCTTTTGAAATTAGCTTTAACCCCTTGCCTTATAAATCGAGTGACAATTGTGTGTGCCACTTTCGATGAAAGCTTTTCTCATGCGTCGTGACCAGAAGCAGTTTCATCACGGGCTAAATTGTGAGCAAACCAGTGGACATTAATAGTACTGCATTTCATCGCTTATACATTGCTCTGCATAGCAATTTGTTTTAGTTACAACAATTTACCAAAACTTTTTGTCAAATATTGCATAAAAAAGTTAACTTTCCACTGTTTTCATTTAACTCACCTGTAGACGTTACTTTTATGCCAGGAGTTTCTGTATACTTCCATATCTTCGGTTGATTATTTTTTTCATTTCCAAATCCATTGTTCTGATAACTGATTCCTGATGTTTTCTTTTTCATTATTATCCCTTTCATCACTAACTAATTTTGTACACGTTTCTTTACAGGACAAACTACAATGCTATCTTCATATGTATCCAAATCGGTATCTGTTTCAGTTTCTAATGTGTAATCAGGACTTTTTCCAGCACTGTTATTAGTGTCCATTTTCCTCTTTGCCATTAGGTTCAATTTTTAGATTTTTTTAAAGAATTTTTTAAGCACCAATGGTTAATTATTTATTGCATATAATATAATACTTTGTTGCAATTATACCTAAGAATAAACGACCAACTCTTATATTGAAACTGTAACAAACAATAATGCAAAAACAAAAACTTTATTGCCTAAAAACAATAACAAGTCTGATGAGCTTTTCACTTTTGGCCAGACAGAATCATCGTGTGCAGGATACGAGGTTCTCATTTTAGGCACAGCAGTATGATCACATCTCCCATATGTTGTTCTAAGGCAAAGGATTAAGCAGTAGGTCCCGGTCTCATTAGCCCTCTTTGCAAAAAAGTGGACTGTAGCACTCCAAGCCAAACCGTAAGACAACACAAACAAATTGGGTTCTCGCAATTTAGAAGCAGAAGACCTCCAGGCTTGTCACCTCTAGAGGTATTGTTTCAGACATGCCAACTACTCTGGAAAAACACACACACACACATATATATATATACATATATATATATATATAGGAAAAAAAAGTTTTTCTGTGAGCCACAATTGTTCTGCGGCGGAGCCAGTTGTTCTGCAACGTGTGTCACAGTTTTTGGCACATTCTGCTTCAGGATCGGAGGGTAACGAGTTTGAGGATTTAGCCGTGTTCATAAATGGCAAGTGGGGTATGTGAATTAGGTTCATGGTTGCAATGTCCTCCAAGTTCTCAAATGATACCTTTGGAAGTGGTTGAATTAGCCTTGAGGATCTTTTGCTTGGTCCTAGGTCCTTGTTTCTAAATTATGAAAATCCACTTTGTTGTCTGCTTATATGCTGCACCAATAATAAAATGTGGCCAACAAATTCTGAGAGGGGGGGTATGGGTGAATATTTTACAGGCAAATACCCTGTATTAGTTAAAAAAAAAAAAAAAATTAAGTGTGCAATGAATCTTTTAAAATTAACCCCAATTTTAAGCTTGTTTTTAAGGTAAAGTGAAACAAGCTTCTATAATATTCAAATATATCACCTAAAAGCTGAAAATGTTGCCGTTCAGAAAATATTTTATAATCAAATTACTGTAAAGTAAAGCATTTGTGCAGACATGCCAACTACTCCAGAGTTGCTACGGAGAAATAAGAAAATTTGATAACTCCAGAAACTCCTCAGATTGCTCCAGAAAATAACAAAACTTTTGAATTGCAGAAAGATTACAATACAGAAATTAAATACAAAGTTTTGCAAAAAATAATGCTGAATATTATTCTTTTTACACAGTAATGCTGCATGTTAAAAGTTTTCAGTACTGTATAGAAAAACCTAACTGAATTTAGGTCAAATTTGAGTAGACGAACTCTGGAATCCCTGATGATAGAAAATGGAAATATTTGAATCATGGTTAATGTTGCTATAAGAAACACTGTTCTGAAAAATAAGTTAAAGCTAAAGAAAAACTACTCATAAATTTTTAAATTAAAAAATTTTAATTTACATTTTGTAATTTACTACTGTGTAAATATTTTAAATTTAGTTTTAATTTAGAAACCAATAAGGTATGTACTTATGTATAATCTGTAATTAGCATATAAAAATTTCAAACCACATTGTTGCTCCAGACACAAGTGCCTGAATGTTGGCATGTCTGTCATTTGGGAATTTGGAGGACATTGAGACCACAAACCTATTTTATGCACCTCATCCACCATTAATGAACATGCTATATGTTTGGCCAGCTCAAGCCTCAAACTCTCAACCCTCCAGTTATGAGATAGATGTTTTTATTGACTGACCTACTGCAGCTCATTTTACATAAATAAATAGTTATAATTTCTTCAAAATTATGCCTGAATAGATTTTTTTTTATAAAGTTATCACATGATAGATGTTAAAGGGTCTACTTAAGAATTGGGTTCCCCTTGGCAAATTTTGCTAAAATATTGGTGATATTTACTAAAACACAAAGATAATCCATTCAAACATTGTATTTTTTGCATTTTCTGGCGACTTTAATGAATGCACAGTGCACCATCGTAATAGAATTAATACTCTCACTTAATTAAAGAAAACGACATGAAAACCGGACATTTATATTTATGGGCAATAATTCTCTTAACAGTTTATAAACTCAACAACTCTAAATAGTGAACCATTAATGGTTTGTTATATCTTATTTTTTAAGCATTGCACACTTTTAATATATAAGAAAAGAGTTACACAAGGAGAGTTGGATGCAAATATCATGTAAATTATAATATAGATACGGATTGTTTGGATACGGTGAGATCAGGAGAAAATGTTAGGCGACCATACTTAAACCATTATCGCCAAGTTGGCGAGGGAACCCAGTTCTTTAATCAAGCCAAAATATGTTATTAAGAGAGTAGAGTAACAAATATAAGCATAGTATAACCCTATATTTCAGTTCTGGTTCTGAAATAATTTTTCACGTAATGAATTACATCAGTAGACAGCGATTTATCTGTAAATGGGTATTTTTTTAACATATGTTTGATTGCAATTTAGCAAAAATTTAAGCTGGGATAAGATATTATTGGCAACCTTTATTTTACCGTTAGTGCTTGTACATTTGTTGTACATTTTCAGAACAGTATAACATTAACAAAACTTCTAATATTTTTCTCTGAAAATATGTACTATATTCTACTGTACCGTCGCATTCTAGTCTATCTGTTAAATAAAAAAAATTTCCATTGCAAATAAACCATAATCCGGATAATTCGATTCCGATTAATTGAGGCTCAGTAGAAAATGTTAGGAGGCCATACTTAACCCATTATCGCCAAGTTGGTGGGGGAACCCAGTTCTTTAGTCAGGCTGATGTTAAATAGTGATTATGTAGGGTTATTTACTTTTTAATAAATATTTAGATTTCATAGGATTCCATATTGGTTTTTTTTTTTTTTTTTTTTTTTTTTAACCTATTGCACAGGATTTGCAAGTTTGATCATTCCATATTTTCTTTTTTTGTTTTTATAGTAAATATTTTATTAATTTTCTAGTATATTACATAATATGATAAGAATATTTTTCCTTATCTAATAAGTTTCTTTATTTTTCTATTAGTTGTTTGTCTTTTGCAATGTTTTTATTTAATGCTATTGTAAATATCAGTGTGACTCTGTATTTCTCACTAAAATCTTTTATTTTTATTCAAAGTTGATGAAATTATTTTTTAAACATGTAAAAGTCTCAAACATGTAAAAGTACCAAGGTAGCATAACCCAGTTCAGTGTTATCTTGGTAATGCATTCTATATTTAAAAACTATTTGTTTTATTGCTTTAATCAAATGTAAAAAGTAAAACTTTTTATCTTTTATTTTGATTATTGAAATACAAAGTGTTTAAATAGCATTTTATAAAAATCGGAATTGAATTCTTTCTTGATCAAAAGAATATTTCCTGTTTGTTATTCAATTTTCTCTTGAATAACAGCTTTAGCAGCTAAACCAAAAAAAGAAAAAAACAACTTACAAAATACTATTAGATACTTATGATACAGTTATATGCATTTAGGGTATAAAATGTATTTATATTACCCATTATATATGAATCTTCTGTATATATTATACATATAAATATAAAACTATATTTATATATAATTATATATTATTTTATATGCCACTTTAGATAAATAAGTATATATCTAATGTGGTAGTCACTTGCCTTTTAACGTTTGCTTATCCATCACATATATGCTGGCCATTTGTTATGGTTGCATCCATAGGGAACTAATATAATTATAGGAAGGGAAGAGTACAAGAATATACTGTGGGATCTGCTTAATGTGATCAGTTTGAGACACTGAGATTTTGATAACACTAACCGATAAACAAAATTAGATAAATTCACACATACTACATTTCAAAATAAAATGAAAACTCACCTTATATTTATGTACTGTATATTATTCTTTAAGACATAAGAATTGTTTACATAATAAAAATTGATTTATTGTTGACTGTCTACAATTCTTTCTAAGAACATGGTTTCCGCGCACCTGGAAAATCATGGATTTAAACAATGGATTAATTTTGTCATGGAAAGTCTGGATTTTTCAAGTAAAATGAGTAAAAGTCATGGATCCGCTAAACTACCTATTAAAAGAAAACGCATTGAATTTTTTAATTCTATATTTACTTATCATTTGGCTGAAGTTACTGAGTTTGGTATTTATGTATTATCCTATTGACCCTATTGCCAAGTAAAATTTATTCGCCAAGGAAACTCAAAGCAAGAAAGCTTAATGGGTGGGTAAATGTATATTATTCTGGTTTTTTCTTAAATTGTAAATTAAAATTTTATTAATATAATAATTATTTTTTAATAAAAATTAGTTAAGATTTTTGCACAAAATATAAGTTTATCTCTAGGGATATTGTATATAAACCATGTTTGGCTATTATTCATGGTCACCTGGATAATACCAAAGTACCCTGAATTCAAATTGGAAACATTTTGATTGAAAAATTGCTATATGATTAAACTTAGGTATGTAGATACAACAATTTATTTTTATGTATGTGAGTTTATTAACACTTATAAAGTAAGTTTATAGTTTTTTATGATAAAATTCCTGTAATTTCTCTAAAAGCATATATTTTATTTGTATGTACATCAGAAGTTTTATTCATATATACTTTAACGAAAGCTTTTTAAAGTCATGGAAAATGGTCTGCTAAATCAGGGAAAGTCATGGATTTGAAAAATTTTATTTTGGCAGTACCCTGTAAGAAGCTGATTGATAAA
Organism: Pardosa pseudoannulata; assembly: GCA_032207245.1. Taxonomy (NCBI): domain Eukaryota; kingdom Metazoa; phylum Arthropoda; class Arachnida; order Araneae; family Lycosidae; genus Pardosa; species Pardosa pseudoannulata. The sequence continues at coordinate 13,417,887 of CM063497.1, forward strand.
TCGTTCGTAATCATAATGTTTTTTAAAGTCATCGAAGCAATGTTGTACTCCACATTTCAACCCTTTCATTGCAATTCAGAAGTTGAGAAATATTTAACTGTGCTGACTTATTGGTTACGATTTAAAATTTTGATAATTAGTTTTAATGTTAAATCATTTCGCTTTCTGGCTTCCATATCGACAAACTGTGTGTAAGCAAGATTTAGATTTTTCCAGACTGCAGTACCATCTGTTGTGGAATATTATAACTAATTTTGAAAGTTTGTCTGCCTGAAAATTTACTATTGTTTCAAGCTTATTGCAATTGTGAATTTCTATCACTGTTCGTTTAGTTTTTATTGATTTTTCAAATATGCTGGTCATTTTTGAAACACCCTGTAAGAAAAATATAAGAATTTACAGTTTTTGATTCAATTTGCTGTTAATAACATACTTGTTTGTTTCAGCCGTATTTTCCCCCAAATTTGATACAAATATATAAATTTTTGCTAGGATAGTAAATTGTTTTTAACATCATAAAAAATCAACAGCTAAAGTCGTCAAATTAATCACTAAGTATGATAATTTTTTTATATGGTTGAAATTGAAAAAAATATTTTTACTTTAGTTCTGCATCAGCGTATTTTAGCTCAATATATAAATGGATAAGCTCTGTTTATATATTTTTTAAAAATGTATATCATGTATAAGACTTTATACGTCATATGTATATATTCACTTACTAAAGGCTTAACTTGTGTAACTTATGTGTTTCGTTCTAAAAATCTTTGCAGTATTAAATAAAAAGTGTATTTAAGCAATAAAATTCTTTTTATATAATATAGCACTTATATTTGTTGTGCAATTCCCTATTTATAATTGTTTCCATTGAAATTTGCAATGAAAATGTATTGTGTGGTGATTTATATTTTGTCTGTATTCATGAAATCATGTACTAAATATTCTTATAGTCTGTTGTTGTTAGTGGTGTTTGGGATGTTAGATTTGGGGCAATTTTCTCTTATAGATCTGTATTTTGAAAGATTTTATGTTTTGTACATATGTATTGTAGTTGATATCATTTGAAACAACTAATATTTCCGTCCATTTTATAGTTGTTTTGACACATTTTACAATAAAACTTATTTTGTTACTTTGTTGTTCCTGTTTCTCATTTTAAATACTTTACATTCATCGAATAATTCTGGAGTCAATAAGGCAATTTGTCGCAACGTCACGAGCTACTATAATGCCCTTCCCATTCATTTTCATGTTTACAACAGCCAATAGACAAACAATAAACTGCCCTTCCGTTTGAAACTAAAGCCAGAATTGTCATAATTTGAGAATTTCCCCTACTGTGTGAAATCGCCTTATAGACTATGACTCCTCAGACAAGTGATAATTTATATTGCATATTAAGGTATCCGTCTACGTTAAACACATCATTTTTTGCCAAAAATCATATTTTTTTATTTATTTCTCTATTGTAAAATTTCAACTTTTAGGCTTCTAAATCTGTTTTTGTTTTGTCTCTACGGCATTTTAAAGAAAGTGACAGTTATCAAAGCAAAACGGAAGTAGCGACTTCGGAACTGGAAGTTGTGAATTTAAAGAGCATTTTTTGGACAAAATTTTTAAATTTTCATGAAGATTAGTTTAAACATTTTTCTAGTATTTTTAATAATTAGCAACTTGGCAATTAGAAAGTTTTGAAGCAAGAAAAAGTGGGGAATTTTAAACATTATTTTAACAGCCAATAGACAAACAATAAAGTGCCCTTCCATTTAAAACTACAGCCAGAATTGTCATAGTTTGAGAATTTGCCCTACTGCATGAAATCACCTTATAGTTAAAGTTGCTTTCATAAACTTCAAATGCGTTTTTCTCAGAACGGTATTTTTAATAAAATATTGAAACTTGAAATGTGATTTCTCAAAAAGTTCTTAAAATATTTTGTTGAAAATTATTATGAATGCTTTTGATAGTATTTACTAGTAAATGACCTAAAAGCTTTAAATTTGGATAATTTTTAATGATGTTACACTCATAGTTAGATATAAAGGTAATGAAAATTCGTTAAAAATTCAATGTGTGTGATTTTGAAGGACCAAAATTTTTTTATTAAATGTAAATTAAGCAAAGATTTTAGGTGATTCACTAGTCCAGTGTATAAGAAATGTGTTGCATCAAAATATATTGACATAATTTAATTTATTAAAAAATTAGACCTTTTGAAAAAACCCGATTTTTTTTACCAAATTTTCTTCATTTATTAGAAAGTTTGCAAAAACTTCTCCAGGAATAAGTGCATTTCTCTATAATAGTATAAAAAATAAATCTAAAAATGTAAAAACATGAACTAGTTTCTACGTTTAAAGAAAAAAGTTCTCCAAACATAGACGGATACCTTAAGGTACAGATGTATTATACACCTCATTGGCACGCTTTCCGAGTTTGGCATCTTTTTGCTAATGTAGCGAGAGTTAAAAATATTTTTTATTATTATTATTAAACTTTGTTATGTTTTAATTTGAAGCATTTTTTTACTGTTGTCAGAATAGTAAATAAAGGTTTTTTTCTTCTATGTTGTTTTTCATCAAAAAGAATCATCTTAAAGAATAAAGTACCAAGGCATTTAAGTTAAAGCAAATATTCCACAAATAAATTTCGTTATAAATTTATTTTTAAGTTCAAAATTTTACAATATTTTAAAATGTGAATCTTTCTGATTCATTGATTCAGCAGATGTTTTTGGATTGGGGGTCTCATCCTCACCAGCGATTACGCGAAACTGAAAGACGTATGTTTTCTAAACAACATTTATTTTTATTTTATGTTACATCTAAATTCCATTTGCATGAAGCGCAGCTGTGTGAAAACGTAATGCAGCCTCCATACTATGGCCAATTGTTTACCACTTCCTGATGGTAACCTTGAACGATGGTTCGCAGGTTGCATCCACACACTGGGCCACTAAATGAGCTGAGCGCGTGGATTCGTAGATAGGGTCTATTGCGCATCTGGCTGCCTTTGATCTTTAAAGGCCCCTCCACACTATGGCCCACTGCAAGCCATGACCACCTGCTGGAGGGGGTTTGGCTTATCGTGTGTCGATGGCGGCAGGCGGTAAAATAGCTTTGGTGAACGATGGCTTCCGAGGCGGTTTTTCTCCAAAGATCAAAGGCAGCCAGATGCGCTACTAAAGTGCGCAATAAACCCTATGGACGAATCCACGTGTTTGGCTTATTTAGTGGCCCAGCGTGTGGATGCAACCCTTTAACCATTGTTCGAGGTCACCATCAGGAAGTGGTGAACAATCAGCCATAGTGTGGAGGCTACATAAAGAAAAACTGCCATCATATGCCTATAGCAAACCCATGTGATTCGTTTGCTATAAGCACATACTTTAATGTAAACTTTTTCAGAACATAATATATCTGAACGAATATTTTAACAGTTATGGAGATTTAAGCTGTTAAGAATAATTGCAGTGGACTCCGCTTAATGTGATCAGTTTGGGACACCGTCATTTTGATAACAATAACCGATTGATAACGATAAACGATATGCATAATTAGATAAATTTACCCCCCCCCTTTAATTCACACTTACTAAATTTCAAAATAAAATGAAAAAACTCACCTTGTATTTATGTACTGTATATTATTTTTTAAAACATAAGAATTGTATACATGATTAAAAAAATTGACTGTCCATTGTTGACTATCTACAATTGTTTCTAAGAAGCTCATTGATAAATTGTTCGTAATCATAATAAACCTGTCATAATGATTTAGAATTTCGATCTTCCTTCTCAGTTCCGATAAGAATGTGTTGCCTTCTGCTTATCTGACAACCACTGACCACCAGCAGAGTTTGCGTATTTCTGAAAAATTCCAGGAACGCTTAATATCCATTCCTGTTCATTCCCCATTTCCCCAGGTGGAAGAGGGTGAGTTCTCAAAAATTCGAACAGCATCGAAGGGAAAGAAAACAATAGGTTCCTTCTGAATACATTGGGAATATTCCTTTGCCAGTTAGTTAAAATGAGGTTCGAAAACTGATAAAATTACCTTTAATTTGGCTAAGTCCGCTACAACGAACAAATAAATAAATAAAATCTTTATGATAAATATATATTTTTATCGATAATATATAATATATTAAATATATTATATATTATTATTATTATTGTCGACGCGGACCAATAACACAAATAAAAAACGTGGACAATAACATTTGTCTTTAAATTTATTTTAATAATCATAATGCCAGCAGTAACGTGCGGCCATCACTCGCAAAATTCTCTCTTAAGGCGCCTCCACACTATGGTCCACTGCAAGCCATCACCACCGCCTGGAGGGGCTTTGGCTTATCGTGGCCGATGGCGGCAGACGATAAAATAGCCTTGGTGGACGATGGCTTCGGAAGCGGTTTTTCTCCAAAGATCAAAGGCAGCCAGATGCGCAACTAAAGTGCGCAGTAGACTCTATGGACGAATCAATGCGCTCAACTCATTGAGTGGCCCAGCGTGTGGATGCGACTCGTGAACCATCGTTCGAGGTCACCATCAGGAAGTGGTGAACAACTGGCCATAGTGTGGAGGCTACATCAAACTAAACTACAAAAAGTGTTGCCACAAAAATGCAACTAAATTATACTAGAAAACAAAACAGCACACTGAGCATAAAACACAACAGTACAAAATGTAAAACAATGGGTTCGAGGATAAACAGCAAAACAAAATACAAAACATTAATAAATGATTCAAACAATTATTTATTATTATTATTATTATTTAAATTATTATTATTATTGTTATTATTTATTTAAATATATTTTTAATCGATATTTGAAAAAAACATCTTGTCAAATTAAGGGTTAACCGATGTAACGATCCCATAAAGCGATAATTTTAATATACAAATGAATAGAGAAAATCAGGACCAAGTAATTTCGATAACAATAAGCTATTGATAACATTAACCGCGATCACATTAAGCGAAATCCACTAAATAGCTACTGTAGCAACTTTTGTAATTAAAATATAACTTTCATTATTTACGTATAATTAGTCGTACCTTTACTCTCAAACAATTATCATTTGGCAGTGTCTCAACTTAAAACTTCGATTTCGACACGACAGCTGAGAGTAAAGCTTAAAACCAAAAAGTTCTCTTTAAAAATAACTAATGTTCAAGACGATTCATTTATAAAAAATCAGAGCCATTTATTGTTTCCCTGAAAGACTATGATCAGTTTCAAATTACCTTCTGTCGAACTCTGAGGATGTCGCTTTTATAATGAAAAGAACATCTGCCGTTTCACGTCACGTATTTTTAAAATACAAGAACGGGATGGAACATGGTACAATGGAAAATAAAAACAAAAGTGAATCAATCATGTCAAGAAACTGTTCCTAGATGTCACGACTTAAGTTTATTACATAGTGTTGACAGTCACGCGATGAAGTTACAGAATATAATATGTTCTTGTGCATAAACTGATTCCTATCAATTAATCTGTGAATTGCATGCATCTGCACTTCTTTGCTACTGCTTTATAAGTTACACCTGTTTCGTTAGCCTTCTGTGGGACTATTCAAAATAGTAGCATTTCGTCGAATATTCTACTAATATGTATTTGCATCAGTGGCGTGCTGTCCATATGTGCAGGATGTGCACTGCACACCCTGGCAGAATTCTGAGGGACAATAATTTTCTTCACCTATGTCTACCTATCTTTATATGGCATATAATAAATATTATTTATAATATATTCAAATATTATGTTGATTTGCTTGCTTGTATTCTCGCAGTGCGTGCGGTACTAGGTGCTGCACCACGTAGCGCGCAAATGAACATAGGAAGTTCTGGTGTGTACGCACTGCGCACTAAATTGAAAATCACGCTTTATATGTATGGGCTACTGGAGAAGAACAGCATACTATGGCACTGAGGCAATTGCAGCTATTTTTCCTGCACTTGGCATTCAGAATCATCCGAAGGTACGGTTTATTAAGCATTCTATTAGAGCGGGGACTTACGTGCTGAAGCGATTTTGGTTTTTTAACTGAATAACTGACCATACGATTTTGCAGACGGTTAATGTTTAAATTTATATATTGTAAGATTTTGTTTTCATGGAAAAATAAAAGAAGTATTTCATCAATATAAAGGGAAATGTTTTAGCGTGGTAAAGTAATTTCGGTGATGTATTCTATTTATTGAAATAATTCGCTGAAAAACAATGTTGTTTTGTTAGACAAAAAACGAATTTTAACAGAACAGCCCCAATTTTAGCATTCATTTTGTCTTGCAGACAGTATATAAGTTATATCTGTAACACCTTATTCATGGTTTTGTTTTTAAAAATTGTCAAGATGTTTTTCGCAGAATATACGATTTCCAAATGTCAAAAACAATTAATAAATATAATTTAATCCACTGACCGAACAAGAAACAGTTCGTTCTATTGTGCCAGCGTGCAGCGGAATTCTCTGCACGTGGAATAGACGTTCGGTTTTTGGCACCGCACCGGCGCGCGCCATGTGGTGCTAAGTTTGCTGAACATATAAGTTTTTCGTGAAAGCCAGAAGCGTTGCTTTTTCGAAGCCGATATGACGTCATACAACAAAAGACATGATATTTGCTTCAGTGCTAGTAGATTTCTCAGCTGCTTTTACAGTTATAACTCGACTACTCGTAGGTAAATATTTTATTTATTGTAATCTTTAAATTTATATTCATAATAAATAACCCGTTTCAAAATGGAGAACTCAGATGTCTCCATAATTAAAGATTTATTGGAAACTAATGTTCAAGACGATTCATTTATAAAAAATCAGAGCCATTTATTGTGCCCCTGAAAGACTATGATCAGTTTCAAATTACCTTCTGTCGAACTCTGAGGATGTCGCTTTTATAATGAAAAGAACATCTGCCGTTTCACGTCACGTATTTTTAAAATACAAGAACGGGATGGAACATGGTACAATGGAAAATAAAAACAAAAGTGAATCAATCATGTCAAGAAACTGTTCCTAGATGTCACGACTTAAGTTTATTACATAGTGTTGACAGTCACGCGATGAAGTTACAGAATATAATATGTTCTTATGCATAAACTGATTCCTATCAATTAATCTGTGAATTGCATGCATCTGAACTTCTCTGCTACTGCTTTATAAATTACACCTGTTTCGTTAGCCTTCTGTGGGACTATTCAAAATAGTAGCATTTCGTCGAATATTCTACTAATATGTATTTGTATCAGTGGCGTGCGGTCCATATGTGCAGGATGTGCACTGCACACCCTGGCAAAATTCTGAGGGACAATAATTTTCTTCACCTATGTCTACCTATCTTTATATGGTATATAATAAATACTATTTATAATATATTCAAATATTATGTTGATTTGCTTGCTTGTATTCCCGCAGTGCGTGCGGTACTAGGTGCTGCACCAAGTAGCGCGCAAATGAACATAGGAAGTTCTGGTGTGTACGCACTGCGCACTAAATTGAAAATCACGCTTTATATGTATGGGCTACTGGAGAAGAACAGCATACTATGGCACTGAGGCAATTGCAGCTATTTTTCCTGCACTTGGCATTCAGAATCATCCGAAGGTACGGTTTATTAAGCGTTCTATTAGAGCGGGGACTTACGTGCTGAAGCGATTTTGGTTTTTTAACTGATTAACTGGCCATACGATTTTGCAGACGGTTAATGTTTAAATTTATATATATTGTAAGATTTTGTTTTCATGGAAAAATAAAAGAAGTATTTCATCAATATAAAGTGAAATGTTTTAGTGTGGTAAAGTAATTTCAGTGATGTATTATATTTATTGAAATAATTCGCTGAAAAACAATGTTGTTTTGTTAAATAAAAAACGAATTTTAACAGAACAGTCCCAATTTTAGCATTCATTTTGTCTTGCAGACAGTATATAAGTTATATCTGTAACACCATATTCCTGGTTTTGTTTTTAAAAATTGTCAAGATGTTTTTCGCAGAATATACGATTTCCAAATGTCAAAAACAATTAATAAATATAATTTAATCCACTGACCGAACAAGAAACAGTTCGCTCTATTGTGCCAGCGTGCAGCGAAATCCTCTGCACGTGGAATAGACGTTCGGTTTGTCGGCACATCACAGGCGGACGCCATGTGGTGCTACGTTTGCTGAACATATAAGTTTTTCGTGAAAGCCCGAAGCGTTGCTTTTTCGACGCCGATATGACGCCATACAACAAAAGACATGATTCTTGCTTCAGTGCTAGTAGATTTCTCAGCTGTTTTTATAGTTATAACTCGACTACTCGTAGGTAAATATTTTATTTATTGTAATCTTTAAATTTATATTCATAATAAATAACCCGTTTCAGAATGGAGAACTCAGATGTCTCAATAATGAGGAATTTGCACATGTGGGGGATTCGAACAACTTAGTGTTTTTCTGGTAATTTCAGACTCGTAGATTCCAAAAATGTTCTCAAAAATGTAAAAAACTGGGTCCATCATTTAAAAAATTAATTTTAAAGTTAAGCGAAAATCACGTGACATCAAAAAGCTCCGTGATTGGTTGTGATGTCATCGTTCATGCAGACCAATATTTTTGTATTGCTTTTAAGCGCGCACTATTTTCCGATTTTGTTTTTGCAAGTTCCTGAAATTTTCTAGCTATCAAAATTTATTTTTATTTAAACCTGAAGGTTTATTTTATCGATCTAGATAGCTTAGTTATCTCAATTTGTCATAAATGTCTCTTCTACCTGGATTTACCAATCAGACAACCTCCCGAAAATTGACAGCATGTCAATGTTTTCTTTCTTGGCAAAAAACCCGGATTTTATGGGAGCAGAAATACGAGGAATTAAAACCCAAAGGTGTGTAAAATCATTTATATTTTTTTTCCAATTTTACTTAACATGTATTAATACTTTATTCATGCTAAACACAGCTCTTTTGTTTGTAAACACAAACAAGTCAAATAAATATACATATATCATATACATACACATTTGTAGTTGCATCGTTTTTTATAAATAGAGACGGATGTAATATTAAAATAAAAATTAGAGGAGGTATTTTTTGTGAGACCGGTCTCATTAGCCTTCGTGTTGCAAAAAGTAGACCGTAGCATTCCAAAACCAAACCAAAACAAAATCAATTCTTAGATATTTTAAATATGATGAAAAGAAATTTAAAATCTTTAAATGGCTTTACTTAATTATTTATACATTTTTAAATAGCAATACAATTTTATTGCCTTTAATATTAATGTCAAATTAAAAAATGTATAAAATTTCTCAAATTAAATTTAATTTTTAAAGTAATATAATTATTAAGTATTTTAAAAATATTATACTTTTTTTTTTCAAATTAGTCACCAATTTAATCGAAAAATATCACTGTTACATTTGATACATAAGAAAGTATGCATCTCTGAAGAAAATATTTATAATACCTTGAAAATACATAACTTTCCCCTCCCCCGAGTTATTTATTAGATAATTATATGCTTTAGATATTTATATGTTTTTCGATATTTATATGCTTTATAAAATATTTATTGTACTTGAACTCTGTGATAATACTCGAAAATTAGCAGTTTTAAAAGTTAAATAGCAGTGGTTAATCAACAATCCTTTTAAAGGTATAGATGTATTTTATATACTTTAATTGTTCTAAAATAGTAATATTTAAACAAATGCAAGCATTTATTTACCGAAAAATGGTCTTCACAAACCCATAGAGATGATTTATATGATAATTTGAGGTTTAATTTCTCATCCCTTTTCATCTCAGTTGTCCAGATTTTACGTGTATGTGGGTCTTTTGGGACGCTGAAAAATATCTTCTCATTGCAATTAGTTGTTGTATTTTTACAGAGTGGCACAATACAATATTTAGAGTATGATTTTTTAATGCCAGACATAACAAAAAAATGCTATTATATGCGATACTTTACACAAAAAACAAATTTAAAAGTCGCCTTTTAACATGTAAACAGCATAGGAGCTCGGTGTTTACATGAACGATGACGTCACAAACTCGGCGGAGATAAAGTAGCGTTTTTGAGAGACGTTAAAGAGTCCGCTATAAAACCCATTAGAAATCACTCATTAGGCCCCCAAATGAAAGAAAAATAGCTACTGTCCTGCTTACTTTTTTGTCTTCTATCGTTTAAAATCAAAATTAGAAAACGTGAAAATTCCTCATTAAAGATTTATTGGAAAATCCATGTTCTCTGCACACCCTGCATGAAAACCTACCGCACGCCACTGATTTGTATAAACATTAATTTATCAACGATTTTCTTTCATCTGTTAAGTCACAGTTTTCGAAGTGTGCAGTCACATTTGCATTTTATGATGACTAATTGCAGGACTTCGAACCGTAATTTTTTCGTTTCGGTTTTACTAAAAAAATATAGGTTCAGTTCTGGTTTTCGTTCCGCCAAAAATAACGGTTTTTTTTCCCACAGTATTTAATGGAAGTAAAGGAATGAAACTATCTTTTCCACTACACCCTGGAGGTAGATAGAATTTGTTGTAAATACCGGTGATAAAATTTTCACTGCAACAAAAAATTATCGATGATTCAATTTAAAATGATCACATATGTACCTAATCTTTAAGCCAAATATAAAAGAAAATTGTTTACGTCATATGTAAGTTCAGTGATAAAACGTATGAAAATAATGCAGATTATATTTAAATAATTTAAATTAAGAAATTATTAAAGGAGATGGTTAAAATAATAACATTATAATGCTAGAAAAAAATGTTATTTTTATCTACTTATAATGTGATAAATTGATAAATTTAATTGCCTGCTCTTAACCGGGGAAAAAAGGGCTCGAAATAATGGCACTAAATGCTAGAAAAGATGGGAAGGGGTGGATTTCGAACGTTGCTAACCCTAACTTATCAAGAATCAAATATGGATGCCTCTATCCATTCCAGGTACAACCGCTTCATGAATTCGAGGACAGTTGGACAGATGACTTAGGCTATTATTATATAGGGGATATTATTCCAAACAATTACACTCAAATATATACATATATATTGCATATACCAAACCATCAAATCATATCAGCAATTATTAAATATATGGCTGTGTTGAATGTTACCAACCAATTATTCTAAATTATCAGCTGGACTCCTCGAAAACTGCAGTTTGTTCTTCAAATCGTTAGTTTATTTGCTACTAAACCACTATATCCTGCCTCAAATCAACATTTTTCCTGCTAGAGAAATGCTTTATCTTGCTATAAATTTTAAGTTTAGCTGCTTCTCAAATTGCCACGAAATGAAGAGGGCAATTTTTCAGATATTCGACTAGAGCTAATCAACGATCAAATAAAGCATATTTGTATGATATTCTTTGATAATTTTTTGGTAGCTAAAACGAAAAGACCCTTCGAGATTTGACCTCATTTCACAGAGTGAGGCTTTTCGAAATGTGGCCCAACACACTTAACCACTTCCGGTACGATTTAATAATGAAAAACTGTGCGTGAAGTAACCATTTATTTTTTATTTAAAAAACTTGTTTTATTTTACAATTCTTACATATTCTTAATTAAAATACACTTTTTACATAGTGTTAAGTATCAGAAACGGTAAAATTAAGATAATAGTCTTCAGGCTAGTGGTACTTTTCAAAACAAGTGCAAAGGAATTCTGAATTGTTTAGATCGCCAGGGAATCTCACTTCTAATTTGATTCTTGTAACACACACGGCATTTCTTAGTAGGTTTTCTTTTAGTCTGACTCATCAATTTGGCAGTGACTTGTACCAAGAAACTTTAAATAAACAATATGTAATAGTGACCTGTGATTTCCACAAGTAACAAAAGTGTTGCTAAATTCAGTACACTAGAAATTTTAAACTAAATTAATTATCATATTTATCAGTAACTTTAGTCGCATGACGAGTGTAGCTCGTCATTGTGCGGTATGGAATGAAAAACCAATGACGAGCTAGACTCGTCATTTTAGGAAGGGGTTAACCCCTTCCCTGTTTTTCCCGTACGCCGTACGGGTACAGCTTTCGGGACTTTACTGATTTGCGTACGGGCAATCTGATTTCTATTTCGCTTGCACTGTTTCAGCCGTATTTTTTCATCTTTAAGTAACAAATTATTCGTATAGATGTCCAGTAAATGATAGTTTGCAGTTTATTGCATTTTCTACTCTGATTGGTTCAAAAGCGAGGGTTTTTTCGCATGTTTTGTATCAGAAGACGAATTGTTATCTTTCAGTGTATAGCTTTCTGATTATATTTTACTAACCGCCTGATAATTTTATTGATGTAAGAGTTGAATAATATATTTTTACTTTTAAATAATGGATAATTCAGAGCGTATGGAGCTAATTTCTTGCGATTCGAACTGTGACTCGGAATCAGAAACTGAATTATCTGTAAATGATAGTAGCGAAAGTTGACTAGATGACATGGATAGTAGTGACTCTGATAGTAGTACAGAGGTAATCAGTCAAGCAAGACAGTTTTTTGAAATTAATTGTGTTAATGCTTCGGATCCGCCTCCTAGATTTGCTTTCGCTGGAATTCCAAAAATTAACTTGGATATCGATGAGACTAAAGGTAAACTTCAGTTCTGTGATGTTTTCGCAGAAAGAAAAAAAGTTGTAATAAATGCTTAAAAATATTAGAAATGTTAATTTTAATAACATATCTTTACTTAAAAATGCAAAATGAACAAAAAAATGCAATAAAAAAATGTGACATTTTTTGATCGAATTCTGGAAAAAAATGAAACTGTCAAAGGGTTAAAAAAAATGAGAATCTGACTGGAAATTTAGAATAACGAAATGAGTTTGATAATAGAGCCCGAAATAAACGTCTAACGAAAGATTTTCAATTTGTTAAAATATGAAAAAGTATAGTAATCTAACCAAGATATTGAGAAAATGACTGTAGTGATATGATAGCTAGAGAAATCAGTCAGTTTATATTCCTTGGTTATTGCCCGATAAAGTTAAATATAGCCTCCACATCATGGCCAATTGTTCACCACTTCCTGATATCTACCTTCCTTACCTTGGACGATGGTTTACGGGCATCCACACATTGGCCCACTAAACGAGCCGAGATATGGCCTTTAAGAGGTTTTATTAAAAACCGTTTGATGTGAAATCTGTCTTTCCGATACCATAACAAGATCAAAGTCCGTCCACACTTTGGCCCACTGCAAGCCATTATCACCGTCTGATCCAAGGCTGTCTTTGATGTGACGATAAAATAGCCTTGGCGAAGGATGGCTTCGAAGGCGGCTTTTCTCTAAAGATCAAAGGCAGCCAGATGTGCAACTAAAGTGCGCAGTAGACCCTATGAACGAATCCATGCGATCGGCTCATTTAGTGGCCCAGTGTGTGGATGTAACCCGTAAACCATCGTTCAAGGTCATCATCAGGATGTGGCAAACAATTGGCCATAGCAGGGAGGCTACATACCAAGTGTGGAGGGGCCTTTATTTAGCCTCTACACTATGGCCAATCGTTCACTACTTCCGGTCGTCGGTATTTCCATACAGTCTACTGCGCACTTTAATAGCGCACCTGGCTGTCTTTGATGTGGCCTCCACACTATAGTCAATTGTTTACGATTCCAACACTGGTGACCTTGGAAGATGGTTTACGGGTTGCATCCACACACTGGGCACTAAATAAGCAGAGCGCGTGTATGTATCCATATAGTCTACTGCGCACTTTGGTATCGCATGCTGGCTGTTTTGATCTTTGGAAGAAAACCGCTTCCGAAGCCATTCTCTGCCAAGGCCATTTTATCGTCTGCCATTGTCACCCTCGATAAGCCATACCCTCTCCACATAGTGGTAATGGCTTACAGTGGACCATAGTGTGGAGGGGCCTTGATGTTTGAGGTAAAACCACTTCCTCTGCCAAGGCTGTTTTATCATCTACCATCATCTATCTTGATAAGACATACTCACTTTACATAGTGGTAATGGCTTGTAGTGTACCAAGTGTGGAGGAACCTTAATGAAGCCTCCACACTATGGCTAATTGTTCACCACTTCCTGATGGTGACCTTGAACGATGGTTCACTGCTTGCACCATAATGTACCGAGCTCTTGGATTCGACTATAGGGTCATCTGCGCACTTTAGTTGCGCATATGAATGCCCTTGATCTTTGGAGAAAAACTACCTCCGAAGCCATTGTCCGCCAAGGCTATTTTATCGTCTGTCACCATCGACCACGATAAGCCATACCCTCTCCAGACGGTGGTAATGGCTCGTAGTGGACCATAGTGTGGAGGGACTTTACATATCTCCGAACAATGGCCGAATAGTAGAGCACTGCTCTTCGGTACTGGAGTTCGAGGGTTCGAATCCCGTTGTTGGTATGGACGTTCAGAATCGGTTTCAAGCAGCAGTTTCCAGTCGCATTAGCTCTCTTGTAGCAAAACAATAGACCGCAGTGCTCCAAACCAAACAAAAACCATAATAGATATCATATAAGTTGGCTTCATACAGGTTTGTTGTTATGACGTCATACAATTATTTTTATTGAAAAGTTTAGAAAAAAAATGTTAAATAAATTTTTGATAGTTTTCTTAATAAAACTCCAATTAAAATAATTAAGTCTGAGAATTTTAAAACAGGAATAATACCTGTATACATACTTTTAAATAAACTTTTAATAATTCTTTTCATATTGGATTTTAATTCTTTTTTTTTAGAAAAATCGTTTGTTAGTTTATTTGTCTTTTTTTTGTTGACAACCGACTAAATTTATATGCAAACGACTTTTATTCTAGTTTTCAACGTATGCGCCATTTAGACGTTGGTGTTCCATTTAATTTGTACATTTTTTTAGACGCGGTGTAATTTTTTAATGGAATGATTTTAGGGTAGAAATTTATTTATTAATTTAATAATTAAAAGAGTAGTTTTTAAGCCTCAAATTTCAACTTTTCTTTCATTTGCATTTTATGCTTTTAAAACTGTGATAATGAAAGTGTGAATTTCTAAAACGGAAATTGAGTTTAGAACTTTATAACGTTTTTTTAAATGCGGGTTAATAATATTGAAACCTACATCTTATACGACGCTATTTGTTACTTGATAACGTCAATTCCGAACATCCATTACAACTTTTGGAACTTGAATCAATGAACTTGTGTACGTCTCTACAAATTCGTGCATTTTTCTGAGAAGTTCAACTTGAAAATTAAGGAGAATTTCCCTGAATGTATTCGATTCATACTTTAAGGTAAGTAATTTTAATATGTATTTTAAATTCTTCTTTTTAAATAAAAAATGGAATTTTAATATAACAAATATTCTTTTCTGAATTCCTGTTGTATTTTGTGAAGCCAAATACGAATGTAAAATTCCATGAAGTTAGTACGAATTCGAACATTGTGAATCTATGTAACCTAATTCTTTTTATTTTATTAAAAATATCGACCAAGAATATTTAGGAATCTTATTATGAAAGTAGCTTTAAAATTTCTAAAAATATTAGAAAAGTTCTTTAATATTTTTAATATTTCATGCAATGTTCTTTTTTTAAGTATGAGATGATGAACTTGAGTTCTTTAAAAAATTATGTGCATTTTAATATATTGTTTTTTAAATTTAAATATTTATTTTTATCGATATATTTAAGTTTGATCAACATGGAAAAGTTTTAAAATTTAATATTTAAAATGTTTTCCGACTTATCGCTTTTTTTATAATGTCAATATTCGTGTATTTTAGAACTTACTCGAAATTCTGATAATTTTAAAGCCTGAATTTCATTCTTAACATTAGTTTAATAAATAATTCTTCTTAATTTTCTGATATCTGTGCAGTTAATATGAAATTTTAAAAACATTTTAGAATTGTTCACTTACTTTTCTTGAATATTTTGAGTAAATGAAATGTTTTTATATTTTTTGTGAAATTCATTATATTTTCAGTGATATTTTTTCTCGATATATTTATTCTGGTTAACATGGAACAGTTTTCAAATTTGATATCTAGAATGTTTTTAGACACATGACTTTTTCTTATGATATCAATATTCGTCTATTTTAGAACTTTGATATTCTGATCATTTTATAGCCTTAATTTTATTATTAAAATTAATTCTAAAAAATTATTCTTTTGGAAATCCTGATATTATCTGTGCAGTTAATATGAAATTTTAAAAACATTTTAGAATTGTTCCTTTAATTTTATTGCGTATTTTAAGTAATTTAATTTAATTATATATTTTTTGTAAAAATTATATTTTCTGTGATATTTTTTCTCGATATATTTATTCTGGTTTACATGGAAAGTTTTAAAATTCAATATCTAAAATATTTTCCAACTTATCGCTTTTCTTATGATGTCAGTCATAGACTATATGGGTATCAATATTCGTGTATTTTAGAACTTGAAGTTCTAATCATTTTATAGCCTTAATTTCATTCTTAAATTTTAAAAAATTGTTCTTTTTGAATTTCTGGTATTATCTGTGCAGTTAATATGAAAATTTAAAAACATTTTAGAATTGTTCCTTTAATTTTATTACGTATTTTAAGTAATTTAATTTTTTTGGATATTTTTTTAAAAATTAATTATATTTTCTGTGATATTTTTTCTCGATATATTTATTCTGGTTAATATGGAACAGTTTTAAAATTTAATATGTAGAATATTTTTCAACATATCGCTTTTTCTTATGATGTCAATATTCGTGTATTTTAGAACTTACTTGAAATTCTGATAATTTTATAGCCTTAATTTCATTATTAAAATTAATTAAAAAAACTTATTCTTTTTGAATTTCTGATATTATCTGTGTAGTTAATATAAAACTTAAAAAATATTTTAGAATTGTTCACTTACTTTTATTGCGCATTTTGAGAAAATTAAAATATTTTTAATATTTTTTAAAAAGTTCATTATATTTGCAGTGATATTTTTCACGATATATTTATTCTGGTTAAAATGGAACAATGTTAAAATTTAATATCTAGAATGTTTTCCGACCTATCGCTTATTCTTATGATTTCAATATTCTTGTATTTTAGAACTTACTCGAAATTCTGATAATTTTATAGCCTTAATTTCATTATTAAAATTAATTTGAAAAAATTATTCTTTTGGAAATTTTGATATTATCTGTGCAGTTAATATGAAATTTTAAAAACATTTTAGAATTGTTCCTTTAATTTTATTAAGTATTTTATTTTTCTTTCTCAAAACAATGTAAATAAAAAAACAGTTAAACGAAACATTCAAAACAATTGGCAGATAATACAAAACTAATTTGTAAATTCAAAATTCTGGCAAGTGACTATATTATGTAATTTACCTGATGGGAGAAAAACTATATGTAGGGGGAAACACGACGAGCAACAGGCAACAAGGCAAAAACTGAACGTAAAGTGCCCCCTTTTATACTTCTTGATTTCGTAAACTTTAAAATTATTCACATACTGAAGAAAAAAACCACGGAGCATACAAAAAAATGATTTCCAAATTATGATTAAAAGTTTAGCGAGTTACAAAGAATTTGATCCGTGTATTTGGTAACACTTATGAACGTCGAAAGATGGCCTAATGCCTCTTCCACACTATGACCAACTATTCACCACTGCAATACTAGCCCCGATGGCAACTTTGGAGGATGGTTCACGGGTTGCATCCACACACTGGGCCATTAAATGAGCCGAGTGGTGTCGATATTTCCATACAGTCTACTGCGCACTTTAATAGCGCATCTGGCTGTCTTTGATGTGGCCTCCACACTATAGTCAATTGTTTGCGATTCCAACACTGGACCTGATGGTGACCTTGGACGATGGTTTACGGGATACATCCACACACTGGGCACTAAATAAGCAGAGTGCATGTATGTATCCATATAGTCTACTGCGCAATTTGGTAACGCATGCTGGCTGTTTTGATCTTTGGAAGAAAACCGCTTCCGAAGCCATTGTCCGCCAAGACCATTTTATCGCCTGCCATTGTCACCCTCGATAAGCCATACCCTCTCCACATAGTGGTAATGGCTTACAGTGGACCATAGTGTGGAGGGGCCTTGATGTTCGAGGTAAAATCACTTCCTCTGCCAAGGCTACTTTATCATCTACCATCATCGATCTTGATAAGACATACTCACTCTACATAGTGGTAATGGCTTGTAGTGTACCAAGTGTGGGGGAACCTTAATGAAGCCTCCACACTATGGCTAATTGTTCACCACTTCCCGATGGTGACCTTGAACGATGGTTCACTGCTTGCACCATAAGCTGGGCCACTAAATGAACCGAGAGCTTGGATTCGCCTATAGGGTCATCTGCGCACTTTAGTTGCGCATCTGAATGCCCATGATCTTTGGAGAAAAACTGCCTCCGAAGCCATTGTCCTCCAAGGCTATTTTATTGTGTGCCACCATCGACCATGATAAACCATACCCTCTCCAGTTGGTGGTAATGGCTCGCAGTGGACCATAGTGTGGAGGGACTTTATGTAGCCTCCACACTATGGCCAGTTGTTCACCACTTCCTGATGGTGACCTCGAACGATAGTTAACGGGTCGCATCCACACGCTGGGCCACTGAATGATCTGAGAGCAATGATTCGTCCATAGGGTCTACTGCGCACTTTAGTTGCGCATCTGGCTGCCTTTGATCTTTGGAGAAAAACCGCCTACGAAGCCATCGTCCGCCAAGGCTATTTTATCGTCTGCCGCCATCAGCCACGATAAGCCAAAGCCCCTCCAGACGGTGGTGATGGCTTGCAGTGGACCATAGTGTGGAGGCACCTTTAGATATCTCCGAACAATGGCCGAATAGTAGAGCACTGCTCCGCGGTACTGGAGTTCGCTGGGTTCAAATCCCGTTGTTGGTATGGACGTTCAGAATCGGTTTCAAGCAGCAGTTTCCAGTCGCATTAGCTCTCTTGTAGCAAAACAATAGACCGCAGTGCTCCAAACCAAACAAAAACCATAATAGATATCATATAAGTTGGCTTCATACAGGTTTGTTGTTATGACGTCATACAATTATTTTTATTGAAAAGTTTAGAAAAAAATGTTAAATAAATTTTTGATAGTTTTCTTAATAAAACTCCAATTAAAATAATTAAGTCTGAGAATTTTAAAACAGGAATAATACCTGTATACATACTTTTAAATAAACTTTTAATAATTCTTTTCATATTGGATTGTAATTCTTTTTTTTTTAGAAAAATCGTTTGTTAGTTTATTTGTCTTTTTTTGTTGACAACAAACTAAATTTATATGCAAACGACTTTTATTCTAGTTTTCAACGTTTGCGCCATTTAGACGTTGGTGTTCCATTTGGTTTGTACATTTTTTTTTACACGCGGTGTAATTTTTTAATGAAATGATTTTAGGGTAGAAATTTATTTATTAATTTAATAATTAAAAGAGTAGTTTTTAAGCCTCGTACTTTAAGTAATTTAATTTGATATTTTTTTAAAAATTAATTATATTTCCTGTGATATTTTTTCTCGATATATTTATTCTGGTTAACATGGAAAGTTTTAAAATTCAATATCTAAAATGTTTTCCAACTTATCGCTTTTCTTATGATGTCAATATTCGTGTATTTTAGAACTTATTTGAAATTCTGATCATTTTATAGCCTTAATTTCATTCCTAAAAATAATTAAAAAAAATATTCTTTTTGAATTTTTGAGATTATCTGTGAAGTTAATATGAAATTTTAAAAACATTTTAGAATTGTTCACTTACTTTTATTGCATATTTTGAGAAAATTAAAATTTTTTAAATATTTTTTTTAAATTTATTATATTTTCTGTGATATTTTTTCTCGATATATTTCTTCTGGTTAACATGGAAAGTATTAAAATTCAATATCTAAAATGTTTTCCAACTTATCGCTTTTCTTAAGATGTCAATATTCGTGTATTTTAGAATTTACTTGAAATTTTGATAATTTTATAGCATTAATTTCATTTTTAAAATTAATTTAAAAAAAATTGTTCTTTTTGACTTTCTGATACTATGTGTGCAGTTAATATGAAACTTTAAAGACATTCTAGAATTTTTCGCTTAATTTTATTGCGAATTTTGAGAAAATTAAAATTTTTTAAATATTTTTTTAAAAATTTATTATTTTTGTAGTGATATTTTTTTCTCGATATATTTATTCTGGTTAATATAGAACATTTTTAAAATTTAATATGTGGAATGTTTTTAGACATATGACTTTTTCTTTTGATGTCAATATTTGTCTATTTTAGAACATACTTGAAATTCTGATTGTTTTATAGAATTAATTTCATTCTTAAAATTAATTTGAAAAAAATTATTCTTTTTGAATTTCTCATATTATTTGGGCAGTTAATATGAAACTTTAAAAACATTCTAGAATTGTTGACTTTTATTGCATGTTTTGAGAAAATTAAATTTTCTTGACATTTTTTAAAAAATTCATTATATTTTGAGCGATATTTTTTCTCGATATATTTATTCTGGTTAACATAGAACAGTTTTAAAATTTAATATGTGGAATGTTTTTCGACATATCGATTTTTCCTATGATATCAATATTCGTCTATTTTAGAACTTATATTTTTTTATTTATTTATTTCTTAAATTTATATTTATTTATATTTTTTCAAAATGGAAAGTCGTAAAATTTGTTTTCTGTTAACAAAACAGTTTTATATTTTTTATACCTAGTAATTGTGAGCAATATTATCACTGTTTTTGCTGCACTCTATATATTTCTTTAAATTTTAGCCTTAATAATTTAATGTAAAAAATATTCATCTGGTCTATTTAAAGTAATTCAAAAGCTCATACATAGTTTTAAAATTCTAATTATAATATTATGAAACTAATTATATCCTTTGAGTAAATGTAATAATGACTTCAAAATAATTTACAATTAAGTTATTTTACATACTCATGTCTCAAATTTGATGAAGACATGTTTATAGGTTGATTACATTGGACATATTACTGAAAATATTTAAACTGATCATATTCTCGAAATTTAGTGTCTGTTTCAGTGAAGTCGTTTTACTTCTTGAGAAGGCGGGAGTGACATGAAATCTCGCTGTAGAGTACGGTGCGAGTAGTCACAGGGAAAAAGAGGCTGGGTTCTCTGCTCGATCTCTTGGTGACCCTGTTCTAGAATCGACCCCTAGAGGGGAGGTGACCTGGAGGGGTATCCTTGTTGATCCTGCAAAGACCCAGTTCATCTGAAGTACCAGGACGCAGCTAGCCTCCTCGTGGCCCCGCTGGTAACTAATTGTTTTACAATTAGGCTAATAGCTGTTAGTCCGAATTCCACTGCTGTCTGTTCCTCGGCGATTGGTGTGGACAAGAACTAACATCTTTGTTCCGGATCTGA
>CM063497.1:13449261-13471761 GCA_032207245.1 Pardosa pseudoannulata
GTTCAAGAAGATTTTAATTTATAATGTTGTATATTATTTTATTTTAAAGTAGGGTTGTATTTAATATTTGAGGTTCACAGTTTGTATTAATGTTTTTAACGGTGTTCAAAAGTCAATAAATTTTAGAGTACTTTTCTTTTTACATATATATTTTTACTCACATATTTGCTGGTATACAGCAGAATTATTATGGTGAGTGTTTATAAGTCAAACTTAAGCTCTTTAGCGTAAATGATGGTAGAAAATTTTTTTTTATTTATGAAATTGATTTTTGTAAAAAATTGATGCATTTGCAGTTTAATGATTTTAAAATAAACTTTCAGTACTTTTCAATTTATGTTTGGAGATCGACTTGTTTTTAAAAGTCATCTTCATTTATTTAATATCATTTACAGACTCTTAAATGTTTTTACATATATTGAAAAAAGTTCTTACCTATTTTTTTTCACAGATGGAACATCTAATAGTCTTCTTCGTGTAGCAAAACTGGAGAAAGTAGCGGTCCAAAAAGCGTTTCTGTTTCTGTTCAACATATCCTGTAGAATAAGAAGCTAATTGGAATGGAATATATTTTATAACATTACATTCTTCATTTATTTATCAACATTGCAGTAATTTGTTCTCAGTTTTCAGTTTCTAACTTTGAAATTATTCACTTGAAATGTTTTTAATGCTCATAATTTCTAATGTTTTTTTCTTTCTAGTGATTCTGACTGTAGCTGCGTTTCCAAGTGTGAAGATAAACTTTATCTGAAAATGGTTTTATGTGTTCAGGAAATGTATTACCTCGTTATTTTTATTTTCCTTAATTTGCAATATAGTTAGCAATTTTATTAGTTTTCAGAGATTCAAAATTTGAATTTTTCTTTATAACAATTTATTGAAGCCTGTAACTTTCAAAACACTTTTCTTTTTGCATGAAATGTTTTATTACATATTTGCTGTTATACAGCTAAAATCTAGTGGTGTGTTTTTAATCACACTTTATGTACTATTTTAGCATAAATGCTGATATTAAAAGATTTGTATTGGAGTTGTAAGATCAAATATGTCTTCTTTTAAAGTGTAGAGTTTTTGAAGTTCAAGAAGATTTTAATTTATAATGTTGTATATTATTTTATTTTAAAGTAGGGTTGTATTTAATATTTGAGGTTCACAGTTTGTATTAATATTTTTAACGGTGTTAAAAAGTCTGTAAATTTGAGAGTACTTTTCTTTTTACATATATATTTTTACTCACATATTTGCTGGTATACAGCAGAATTATTATGGTGAGTTTTTATAAGCAAAACATAAGCTCTTTAGCGTAAATGCTGATAGAAGAAACATATTTTTATAATATTGACTTCGTAATTAATTGATGTATTTGCAGTTTAACGATTTTAAAATAAACTTTCAATACTTTTTATTTTACTTCTGGAGATCGACTTGTTTTTAAAAGTCATCTTCATTTATTTCATATTATTCACAGACTCTTGAAAAATGTTTTTACATATACTGAAAAAAGTTCTAACCTATTTTCTTTTACAGATGGGAACATCTAATTGTCTTCATCGTGTAGCAAAACTGGAGAAAGTAGCGGTCCAAAATACTGTTTCTGTTCAAGATATCGTGTAGAATAAGAAGCTAGTTGGAATGTAATATATTTTATAGCATTATATTCTTTATTTAATTTTCAACTTTGCAGTAATTTGGTCTTAATTTTCTGTTTATAACTTTGTATTTTTTCACTTGAAATGTTTTTAATGTGTATAATTTCTAACGTTTTTTTCTTTTTAGTGACTCTGTTTGTAGTTGCTTTATGAAGCCTAGAGAAAAACAGAATATTTTCTGAAAATGGTTTTTGGTGTAGGATTTGTTTTCCTTTTCTATAATTAGCAATATAATTAGGAATTTTATTAGGTTTCAGAGATTCAAAATTTGCATTTTTGTTTATAACAATTTACACAAGCCTGTATCTTTCAAAACACTTTTCTTTTTACATGAAAAGTTTTATATACATATTTGCTGTTATACAGCTGAAATATAGTGGCCTATTTTTAATTATGCTATATGTGTTATTTTAGCGTAAAAGCTGATATAAAATAAATTTTTTTTTCTTTGCAAAATAGAATTGCTAAAACTTTATGTCTAGGGAGTTTACCTATTTTAAATTGTGATTAATTTTCATTTTTGATGCAGAATATTTTTAAGGTAATGACATCGTTTTCATTTTATATAAAAAAAATTTTTTCGTGTAAATACCTAATTGTCTTGTTCGTGTAGCAAAACTGGTGACAGTAGTGGTCCAAAAAGCTGTTCCTGTTCATGATGGCATGTAGAATAAGAACCTAATGGAAATGGAATATATTTTCCAGCCTTACATTCTTCATATATTTTTCAACTTTAAAGTAATTCAGTCTTAGTTGTCTGTTTATAACTTTGTAACCTTTCACTTGAAATGTTTTTAATGTGTATAATTTCTAATGTTTTTTTCTTTTTAGTGATTCTGTCTGTAGTTGCATTACGAAGCCTAAAGAAAAAAAGAACTTTTTCTGCAAATGGTTTTTGAATTTCAGGAATTGTTTTAATTTTCTATAATTAGCAATATAATTAGGAATTTTATTAGGTGTTAGAGATTCAACATTTGCATTTTTGTGTATAACAATGTACATAAGCCTGTAACTTTGAAAAATTTTTCTTTTTACATGAAAACTTTTATATACATATTTTGCTGTTATACAGCTAAAAGGTAGTGACTTGATTTTAATTACGCTTTATGTGTTATTTTAGCACAAAAGCTGAAAAAAAATTTTTTTCTTTGCAAAATAGAATTGCTAAAAATTTATGTATAGGGAGTTTACCTATTTTAAATTGTGAACAATTTTTATTTTTGATGAAAATGTGCAGAACAGTTTTAAGGTAATGACATCATTTTCATTTTATAAAAAGGAACGTTTTTCGTGTAAATACCTAATTGTCTTGTTCGTGTAGCAAAACTGGTGACAGTAGTGGTCCAAAAAGCTGTTCCTGTTCATGATGGCATGTAGAATAAGAAGCTAACGGAAATGGAGTATATTTATAGCATTATATTCTTTATTTCATTTTCAACTTTGCAGTAATTTAGGCTTAGTATTCTGTTTCTAGCTTTGTAAGTTTTCACTTGAAATGTTTTTAATGCTCATAATTTCTAATGTTTTTTTCTTTCTAGTGATTCTGACTGTAGCTGGGTTTTCAAGTGTGAAGATAAACTTAATCTGAAAATGGTTTTAGGTGTTTAGGAAATGTTTTACCTCGTTGATTTTTCTTTTCCTTTAATTAGCAATATAATTAGCAATTTCATTAGGTTTCAGAGATTCAAAATTTCCATTTTTGTTTATAACAATTTATATAAGCCTGTAACTTTCACAACACTTTTCCTTTTGCATAAAATGTGTTATACACATATTGGTTGTTATACAGCTAAAATCTAGTGGTGTATTTTTAATCACACATTATGTACTATTTTAGCATATATGCTGATATTAAAAGGTTTTATTTCTTTGGAAAATAGAATTGCAAAAAAATTTATGTATAGCGTGTTTCCCTATTTTAAATTTTGATTAATTTTCATTTTTGATGGAGATATTGAAAATTGTTTCATGGTCATAATCAGACTAAGGAGAAAAATAAACATTTTTTTAATACTTTTTAATGTATATTTTATTTTAAAGATATCAACTTCTAATTAATTAGCCTCTGTTCAATATCTCGTTTGGAAAAAAAGGTTACGCGTAAGGAAATATTGTTTGCAACATTACATTTTTGAGTCTTTTTTCCAAGTTTGGAGTGATGCAGTGCACCTTTTTTTTTATAACTTTCTAAAGTACGTTCTCTTGAATCGTTATTCATGGGAATTCTGTTTCTTTTCATTACGATTGTAACTACATTACAGACTATGAAGATGAAGAAAAACTTCAGTTAAAGAGAGTTTTAGGTGTTCCAAAAGTGTTTAATTTACCTTATTTTTATTTTTAAATTTGCAGTAACTTTTTACTAAGCTTTAAGGCTTCTAAGTATATCTTTATAATTAACAACATACATTAATTGTAACTTTCAATATATTTTCAAATTGCTGTAAATTTGAATTGCTAAGAATTGAATTATACGTGCTCAGTTTGTACCATTTTACAATTTTTAAAATATATATATATTATTTAATAATTTTTTTGAAGATATACATGGATTATTGAGGACAAGATTTCATTTTCGAACTTTTGGTGTTTAATGTATGCTTTAATGCGTATATGATGCTGGTTGCTCTGATGGATCGCATGCTGACCCTGTTCTGGACTCGACTCTTGGACCTGTATCCTCGATGACCCACAAAGCTTATGGTTCATCTGAAGTACCAAGACGCAACGAGCCTTCTCGTGGCTCCTCTGGTAACTAATTGTTTTACAATTAGGCTAATAGCTGTTAGTCCGAATTCCAC
This sequence comes from Pardosa pseudoannulata, assembly GCA_032207245.1. Classification (NCBI taxonomy): domain Eukaryota; kingdom Metazoa; phylum Arthropoda; class Arachnida; order Araneae; family Lycosidae; genus Pardosa; species Pardosa pseudoannulata. Next base: position 13,453,715 of record CM063497.1, read on the forward strand.
TGCTGTCTGTTCCTCGGCGATTGGTGTGGACAAGAACTAACATCTTTGTTCCGGATCTGACTTCTTGAATGAGGGAGGTGACCCGGAGAAGACGAAAGCTAACGTCTTTGTTCCGGATCCGACCTCTTGAGTGGGGGAGGTGACCTGGAGAAGACAATAGCGAACGTCTTTGTTCTGGATCCGACCTCTTCAGGAGGAAGATGACCTGGAGAAGAATCTTAGTTCGTGTTTGTCCTCCTGGTACGGCGCTTCAAGGACAAGGATGACCCTGGGTAAGTACGCCTGGACCGTTACTTCGAACCCTTCTGTAGTTTTCTCTCTCTACCGGATTGCTCTCTTTCGATGGTGGGGGTTACGTTAAATGGTGAATCAGAAACACAGGGGAGATGGATCTGCGTGTTCTGTTCTTTCTCTTAGTATCCCTGCTATACCCCGACACCATGTTGGGGAGGGGACCTCGAGGGGTATACTCTTTGACCTGCAGAATCTTAGATTACCAATTGGCCTGTCCGTGGCCCCATTAGTAGCCTATTCATTTTAAAACTAGGTTAATATCTCTGAGGTCGCAATCCATTCCTTGCTGGTTTGCCAGCCGTGGTTGTTGAACTGTCAGTGTGGCCTTGGTTGAGAACAGTTGACCTGTTTGACTTTGTTCCGGATCCGAACCCTTCACTGGGTGAGGTGACCTGGAGAAGTCTTTGGTTAACTTGTTCTCATCGTTCCCTTATGGTTCCTTCGAACTTTATGTTATTAGTGCACTCGATGCATCTAGAATTTTCGGGTGAGTTTTGCTGGTAGAATTCATTGTGGGTCTCTTACCATGAAATTGCTTTTGTTTAGGTCCTTATTATTCACGAGTTAGTTTGCTATTGTCTAAACCTTTAATAATGAGACGGACATGTTCTTTACGGTGTTGCGTCATTGTCGTAATGTCTTAATGATGTCTACTTATAATTCCTTACTTTCAGTCATTGTAAATGCTGAACTGAATTCTTTATTTCTCTCTCCTTCTGTGCCTTGCTGCTCTGGCCTAAGCTGAAGAATGTAATGTAATCTAGCGGATTTTAGGTTTCAGAGCAATTTCAGGATTTTTGTGCCATACTAGAGTTCAATGAAAAGGTGTTTCCTTTGATAGATGCCAACGATGGCCGATTGGTAGAGCTCTGCTCTTCGGTTCTTTTTATCACAGGCTCGAATCCTGATCTTGGTAGGGATGTCGTAGTCGTTCGGAATAGGCTATAACCATTAGATCCCGTTCTGATTAGTCATCATGAGCAAACCTTTAATTTGTGCCTACTACTATGTTTCAAATAGGTTGGATTCCAAATGTTGCCTTTCTGTTTTGCTGAGGAATGGCTGTACTTAACCTATTTCTTCGAGCCCTGCTACTTGGTAGCCTTCTTGTGGTATTCTTAATCGTTATTAGTTGCCTTCATTTATATTTCTGGGACTTGATCAAGGTATATATATGTTACAGGGTCAACCCGGAATTGGAGTGTTTAAACCACGTTGGGTTCGGAGGTCACGTGGCCCAAAAGGCAATTCAGGCGTTTTTTTCTTTTATTTTGGTTTTTATATAGAATATTTTACGGTTAGGATCTTAACATAAATTCATTTTAACAGATAAATATAATAAATATATATAATTAGTCTACGTATAAATTGTTAAATATAACATAAATCCTCATTTTGAATTTGATTACAATTTAACATTTAAATTTTTGAATCTTTCATACGCAACAAAATTTAATTTTTTAATCATTTAAAATTAACAGTTACTGACTTTTATAAAAATAATTTGTTGAGAAAATTAAAATTATTGATTTTTAAGTAATTTTAGAAAAGATAGATTACAGTAGATTTTTAGATAGTATATATTATCTGTGTGTGTTATATTGCATTTATGCATTATTTCCAGGAGGAGTTTAGGTGTATGCAGTCAAGGTACGTGGACCTGGATCCAAATAGGCATCCAGGGTTTTATTATTTCTGTGTTAGGCGGTGAGTTAGGAATGTTAGGAACACGGTTAGGCTGTAGGTTAGGTTTTGTTTATTACTAAGCCCTATTAATTGATATCTTAATGCCTGTTCACTTACATGTGTGTTTACCTTTTAGAGAATGTTCAATATGTGTATATCAGTAATGATATATACATATTTTTTTTATACTTGATTACTGGGTACTCGACTGGAGGTAGTCTTAGTTTTGCTGTAGAGCATCTACAAATATAGGCCATCTGTAGATGTTCTATGGCACTCTAAGTCGATCTCCGTCGCGTATTCGATGCTTCGTGAACGTTGCACTTCGTGGTGTCTCACCACAAGGAGACTTTTTTCTTTCCAGGTGCACCAGTCTCGCAGATGAAGCATTGTGCATTTATTTATAACCGTCAACCAACGAGTGTATCATTCAGTGATAAATAAAATGTTTTAAAATCGAGAGACATTTTAATAAATCACCATGACAACGAGCATGTTTATGGGTTTGCTTTTAGCTTAGATGTTCGAGTCGTTGCACTGTTTTATATCTCACAGCAAGAAGAGTAAAAGAAGCAAAGAAAGTTGGAGGTTTCTGGAGCTCGAATTTTCTCTCTTGAGCTTCAGAACTCTATTTAAAGGGGGGGAGATTGTTTCCCCAAATTTATACAACTGTAAATCTTTTTTGTAGGTTTGTTTCCCTTTTAATGATAAAAAGATATTGCTGTAATATTATGAATAAACATTCTCTTTCGGAGTCTGTTTTATTTGTGTCGTGTCCCTTATTTTAAAATATTTTTTCTTTGAAGTTTTTAATTTTCATGTAAAGAAAACTTTTTCTCTTCTGATTGGTATATTTACTATTGGAATCATAATTGTTGGTGAGCACCGAACATTTATGTTTCTTTAGTTTGTGTGCATATCTGAAATATTATTGAGAAATGCTTTATTTCTAAACACTACATTCTAATCTTTCCTTTTCCATGGCCTCTAGAATTTAGACTATATATATATATATATATATATATATATATATATATATATATATATATATATATATATATATATATGTGTGTGTGTGTGTGTGTGTATATATATATATATACATACATACATATATATATGTATATATGTGTATTTATATATGTATAGATAGATCTATATATGTTTATATATATATATATATATATATATATATATATATATGTGTGTGTGTATATATATATATATACATACATATATATATGTATATGTTTATGTGTATTTATATATGTATATATAGATCTATATATGTTTATATATATGTAAAATTTGTACATATATATATATATATATATATATATATATATATATATATATATACACAGATACATATATGTATATCATATATATGTATATGTTTATGTGTATTTATATATGTTTATATATATGTATAAATATGTACATATATATATATATATATATATATACATAAATTAATATATCTATGGGAATGTATATGTATATATATATATATATGTGCATATGTGTGTAATATATGTGTATACATGTATATATCTGTATACATGTGTATGCTTACATGCATTTATATGTATATATATATATATATATATATATATATGTATATACATGTGATTGTATATATATATATATATATATATATATATATGATTTTATATATCTATATTATTGTATATATATGTATATGTGTATATATTGATATGTAAAGTTTATATCTATGTTATTACATTTACTGTTTCTCTTCTTCTAAAAATGAATTTTAACTGCTCTTTCTTTTTTTAGAATCTTTGGATAATTTGGAGAAATGGTGTAATTTGTCGGCCGGAATTCCTTCCTTTTAGAACTTTTTGTCTTCTATTTTTTAATGTCTACTGTTTGTAATGATTTTTTATGTTTTTCTAGTTATTCTGATCTGGCTGCGTAATGGAGTTGTAAGATGTAGAGCAACTTTTGAAGCGTAGAGTTTTGGAATTGCAATGAGTATTTAATTTACAACATTGTATATTATTTCCTTCTGGAGTAATTTGGTATTCAGTGTTAAAGTTTCAAAATTTGTATTAATGTTTTTAACAGTGTTCAAAAGTTTGTATCATTCAGAGTACTTTTCTTTTTACAATAAATTTTTAATTAAATATTTGCTGCTATAAATCTTAATTTATAATGGTTTGGTTTTAAAAGCCAAATATAATTTCTTTAGCGAAAATGCTGATATAAAATGCTTTTTATTTAAAATAAAATTGTCTTTGTAAAATATTACTGTATAGGCAGTTTATAGATTTTAAAGTAAACTGTCATTACTTTTCGCTTTTTTTATTTATGTATTTGTTTTCGAAGATAGACTTTATTAAAAGTTATTTCTAGCCATTTTATATCATTTTCAGTCTTTCGAAATATGGTTTTATATGTATTGAAAAATTTTTCAGTTAATTTTTTACCTATTTTCTTTTGCAGATTCGAACACCTAATTGTCTTGTTCGTGGAGCAAAACAACAGACCGTAATTGAAACATAATTGTTTACCTCCGTCCAAGATCTCTTGTAGAAAATAAGAAGCTAAACGGAATGAAGTATAGTCTGTAGCATTACATTCTTCATTAATTTTCTAGCTTTGCAGTATTTTAGTGATCTTTGGTATCATTACCCCTAGTGTAGCAAAACAGTAGATCTTAGCTCTCTATACCTTTAGAACTGATTGGTTTAAACACTGCTGAAGATCTGTAATTTCAGATTTTAAAAGATGACTTTTAAGGGAGTATAATTCGAAACATCTACATTCTTTAATTATTTTTAATATTTTCTGTAATTTGATGTTTTTTTTCTTTTTAAATTATATCCAATTTTATTTAAAAAAAGTATCTGCCTAATAATTGTGATGTTTTCGATGCATAGATTTCTTACTCAAATTTTTTTCCAGATTTTCAAAATTTTTCCTTTATTTTATATTTTATTTTCTACCTTTCAATTTTCAAACTTCACTCTTCATTTTTTATTTCCTAATTCCCTCAAATTTTTCCCTTCATTTTCTATTGATAAAAACTAATGGTGATATTTTAATCGCTAATTTTCAATCATATCCTGTAAATACTGATTTAAATATATTATGTTTCTGTAAAATTGAATTGCTAAAAATTTAATTATACATGCTCAGTTTATAATAGGCTTTTAAGTTAAAATATTTCTTTTTCATTTTTTAAAATCCGGATGGATTTATGACAACAAAATTTCATTTTGGATCTTTTAGTATTAAATGTATGTTTTATTTTGTATTTTTCCTTTAGAATTGATTGCTCAAAATCTGTTGAAGATCCGAAACTGCAATTTTAAGAAGATGGCTTTTAAGGGAGTATTATTCGAAACATCTACATTCTTGAATTACTTTTTAAACTGAAGTAATTTGAAGGTAATATATTTTCATTTAATATTATATCCATTTGTTAGAGAAAAAGAAAGTATGTACCCAATAATTTTGATGTTTACGATACATAAATTTCTTACTCAAATTTTTCCTTTATTTTATATTTTTTTCGACCTTTCAATTTTCAAACTTCACCCTTCATTTTTTATTTCCTTATTCCCTCAAATTTTCCCCTCCATTTTCTAATGGTGGGAACTAATTGAAAGATTTTAATCGCTAATTTTCTACCATGTCCTTTAAATGCTGATTTAAATTATATTATTTTTTTTTTGTAAAATTGAGTTTCTAAAAATTTAATAATGCTTGCTCAATTTATACACGTTTTAATTAAAATATTTTTTTTTCATTTTTTAAAATCCAAATTGATTTATGAAGCCAAGATTTTATTTTGGATCATTCGGTATTAAATGTATGCTTTATTATGAATTTTTCCTTTAGAACTGATTGATCAAAATCTATTGAAGATCCGAAAATGCAATTTTTAGAGAATGGCTTCTTTTAAGGGAGTATAATTCGAAACATCTACATTCTTTAATTATTTTTAATATTTTCAGTAATTTGATGTTAATTTTTTCTTTTTAAATTATATCCACTTTTAATTTAAAAGAAAAGAAAGTATTCAACCAATAATTTTGATGTTTTCATTACATCAATTTCTTACTCAAATTTGTCCCAGGTTTTCAAAATTTTTCTTTTATTTCATATTTTTTATTTACCTTTGAATTTTCAATTTTCAAACTTCACCCTTCACTTTCTATTTCCTTATTCCTTCAAGTTTTTCCCTTCATTTTCTAGTGATGGAAATTAGTGGTAAGGTTTTAATCGCTATTTTTCTACTATGTCGTGTAAATACTGATATATAACATATTATGTTTCTGTAAAATTGAATTGCTTAAAATTTAATTATATATGCTCAGTTTATAATATATTTTTAAATTAAAATATTTCTTTTTCGTTTTTTAAAATCCGGATGGATTTATGAAAACAGAATTTCATTTTGGATCTTTCGGTATTAAATGCATGCTTTAATGTGTATTTTTCCTTTAGAATTCATTGATCAAAATCTGTTGAAGACCCGAAACTGCAATTTTTAGAAGATGGCTTTTAAGGGAGTATAATTCGAAGCATCTACATTCTTTAATTATTTTTAATATTTTCAGTTATTTGATGTTAATGTTTTTCTTTTTAAATTATATCCCATTTTTTAAATTTATTCTATTTTTAGCCCAATAATTTTGATGTTTTCTGTACATCTATTTCTTATTAAAAATTTTTCTTTATTTCATATTTTATTTTCTACCTTTCAATTTTCAAACTTCGCCCTTCATTTTTTCCCTTATTCCCTCAAATTTTTCCCTTCATTTTCTAATTATGAAAACTAATGGTGATGTTTTAATCGCTAATTTTTCTACTATGTCGTGTAAATACTGATATAAGACACATTATGTTTCTGTAAAATTGAGTTGCTAAAAATTTAATTATAGATGCTCAGTTTATAAACTAAAATATTTATATAAATATAAATTAAAATATTTCTTTTTCCTTTTTTTTTTAAAAATCCAGATGGAATTGGGAAGGCAAGATTTCATTTTGGATCTTTTAGTATTAAATGTATGTTTTATTGTGTATTTTTTCTTTAGAATTGATTGCTCAAAATCTGTTGAAGATCCGAAACTGCAAATTTTAGAAGATGGCTTTTAAGGCAGTATAATTCAAAACATCTACATTCTTTAACTATTTTTAATATTTTCAGTTATTTGATGTTAATGTTTTTCTTTTTAAATTATATCCCATTTTTTAATAAGTATTCGCCCAATAATTTTGATGTTTTCTGTACATCAATTTTTTTTATTAAAATTTTTCCTTTATTTCATATTTTATTTTCTACCTTTCAATTTTCAAACTTCACCCTTCATTTTTTATTTCCTTAATCCCTCAAATTTTCCCCTTCATTTTCTAATGATGGAAACTAATTCAAAGATTTTAATCACTAATTTTCTACCATGTCTTGTAAATACTGATTTAAAATATATTATTTTTTCTGTAAAATTGAGTTGCTAAGAATTTAATTATACATGCTCAGTTTATAAATTTTAAATTAAAATATTTCTTTTTCATTTTTAAAATCCAAATTGATTTATGAAGACAAGATTTCATTTTGTATCTTTCGGTATTAAATATATGCTATAATGTGTATTTTTCGTTTAGAATTGATTGCTCAAAATCTGTTGAAGATCCGAAACTGCAATTTTTAGAAGATGGCTTTTAAGGGAGTATAATTCGAAGCATCTACATTCTTTAACTATTTTTAATATTTTCAGTTATTTGATGTTAATGCTTTTCTTTTTAAATTATATCCCATTTTTTAAATTTATTCCATTTTTCACCCAATAATTTTGATGTTTTCTGTACATCTATTTCTTATTAAAAATTTTTCTTTATTTCATATTTTATTTTCTACCTTTCAATTTTCAAACTTCGTCCTTCATTTTTTCCCTTATTCCCTCAAATTTTTCCCTTCATTTTCTAATTATGAAAACTAATGGTGATGTTTTAATCGCGAATTTTTCTACTATGTCGTGTAAATACTGCTATAAGACATATTATGTTTCTGTAAAATTGAGTTGCTAAAAATTTAATTATAGATGCTCAGTTTATAAACTAAAATATTTATATAAATATAAATTAAAATATTTCTTTTTCATTTTTTTTAAAAATCCAGATGGAATTGTGAAGGCAAGATTTCATTTTGGATCTCTTAGTATTAAATGTATGTTTTATTGTGTATTTTTTCTTTAGAACTGATTGTTCAAAATCTGTTGAAGATCCGAAACTGCAATTTTTAGAAGATGGCTTTTAAGGAAGTATAATTCGAAACATCTACATTCTTTAACTACTTTTTAAACTGCAGTAATTTGAATGTAATTTCTTTTCGTTTTAAATTATATCCATGTTTTAGAAAAAAAGAAAGCATGAACTCAATAATTTTGATGTTTTCGATACATAGATTTCTTACTCAAAATTTTTGCAGGGTTTCAAAATTTTCCCTTTATTTCATATTTTTTTTCTACCTTTCAATTTTCAAACTTCACCCTACATTTTCTATTTCCTTATTCCCTCAAAATTTTCCCTTCATTTTCTAATGATGGAAACTAATTGAAAGATTTTAATCGCTAATTTTCTACTATGTCCTGTAGATGCTGATTTAAAATATATTATTTTTTTGTAAAATTGAGTTGCTAAGAATTTAATTATACAGGCTCAGTTTATGCTCTTTTAAATTAAAATATTTCTTTTTAGTTTTTTTTAAAATTCAGATGGAATTGTAAAGGCAAGATTTCATTTTGGATCTTTTAGTATTAAATGTATGTTTTATTTTGTATTTTTCCTTTAGTATTGATTGCTCAAAATCTGTTGAAGATCCGAAACTGCAATTCTTAGAAGATGGGTTTTAAGGAAGTATAATTCGAAACATCTACATTCTTTAATTATTTTTAATATTTTCAGTTATTTGATGTTAATGTTTTTTTTTAAAAATTATATCCCATTTTTTAGGAAGTATTCGCCCAATAATATTGATGTTTTCTGTATATCAATTTCTTATTAAAATTTTTCCTTTATTTCATATTTTATTTTCTACCTTTCAATTTTCAAACTTCACCCTTCATTTTGTATTTCCTTAATCCCTCAAATTTTCCCCTTCATTTTCTAATGATGGAAACTAATTCAAAGATTTTAATCACTAATTTTCTACCATGTCCTGTAAATACTGATTTAAAATATATTATTTTTTCTGTAAAATTGAGTTGCTAAAAATTTAATTATACATGCTCAGTTTAAACACTTTTAAATTAAAATATTTCTTTTTAGTTTTTTTTAAATCCAGATGGAATTGTGAAGTCAAAATTTCATTTTGGATCTTTTAGTATCAAATGTATATTTTATTTTGTATTTTTCCTTTAGAATAGATTGCTCAAAATCTGTTGAAGATCCGAAACTGCAATTTTTAGAAGATGGGCTTTAAGGGAGTATAATTCTAAACATCTACATTCTTTGATTACTTTTTAAACTGCAATAATTTGAAGGTAATTTCTTTTCGTTTTAAACTATATCCATGTTTTAGAAAAAAAGAAAGTATGAACTCAATAATGTTGATGTTTCCCATACATCAATTTCTTAGTCAAGTTTTTCCCAGGTTTTTCAAAATTTTCTCTTTATTTTCTATTTTTTTTCTACTTTTCAATTTTCAAACTTCACCCTTCATTTTCTATTTTCTTATTCCCTCAAATTTTCCCCTTCATTTTCTAATGATGGAAACTAATTCAAAGATTTTAATCACTAATTTTCTACCATGTCTTGTAAATACTGATTTAAAATATATTATTTTTTCTGTAAAATTGAGTTGCTAAAAATTTAATTATACATGCTCAGTTTAAACACTTTTAAATTAAAATATTTCTCTTTCATTTTTTTAAAAATGCAGATGGAATTGTGAAGGCAAGATTTCATTTTGTATATTTTAGTATTAAATGTATGTTTTATTTTATATTTTTTCTTTAGAATTGATTGCTCAAAATCTGTTGAAGATCCGAAACTGCAAATTTTTGAAGATGGCTTTTAAGGGAGTATAATTCGAAACATCTACATTCTTTGATTACTTTTTAAACTGCAGTAATTTGAAGGTAATTTCTTTTCGTTTTAAATTATATCCATGTTTTAGAAAAAAAGAAAGCATGAAACCAATAATTTTGATGTTTTCGATATATAGATTTCGTACTCAAATTTTTTCCTTCATTTTCTAATGATGAAAACTAATGGTAATGTTTTAATCGCTAATTTTCTATCATATCCTGTAAATACTGATTTAAAATATATTATTTTTTTGTATAATTGAGTTGTTAAAAATTTAATTATACATGCTCAGTTTATAAACTTTAAATTAATTTCTTTTTCATTTTTTAAAATCCAGGTGGAATTGTGAAGACAAGATTTCATTTTGGATCTTTTAGTATTAAATGCATGCTTTAATGTGTATTTTTCCCTTAGTATTAATTGCTGAAAAAGTGTTGAAGATCAGAAACTGCAATTTTCAGAAGATGGCTTTTAAGGGAGTATAATTCGAAACATCTACATTCTTTGATTATTTTTAAGCTTTTCGGTAATGTGATGGTAATCTATTTCTTTTAAAATAATTTCCATTTTTTTTTTAAATATAAGAATGTATGTGCCCAATAATTTTGACGTTTCCAGTACATCGATTTCAAACTTTAAGCAATGTTTGTGTTGGGCACATTTGAAACTGATGTATATATGTTTAATACACAAAATTCAACATTTAGTGTTAATGCTGCTGTATTATTGTAACAACAGATTTATTATTGTGTTCTATAGTAAGTTGAAGTAGCACAAAATGTTTATCTATGATTTATAGCTCTCAAGAACGCTGTCATAAGAACGAATTTCCTATCCGTGGTTTAAGAGAGGAAACTCCAGGTGAAAAATAAACAGGAAGTATAGACATCAGGAAGTATAGTTTATTTCATTATATTATTTAGTTATTTTCATATTTTTTAAAATAATGTGGTTGTAAGTACATTACTTTTAAATAAGGAATTTAAACTCTATGTTTTACAACTTTTCAGATTAAATATCACCGATCAACGGCTTCCCTATGTTTGTATGTTCCTTATTATTACCTTCAACTGTTTCAGTGTTTCCATTTTCGAATGTGCACAAATTAGTCGAACCAAATGTTATTCCATTCTTATTGGTTGTCCATGTATAAGTTTCGTCAAAAGTATTCTTTATATTTTTTCTCTCCTATCTTTTCCCCAGATTTTTAAATTTTTCTCTTTCCTTTCCATTTACCCCCCCCCCCAAATTTATCCCAGGTTTTAAAATTTTTCAATTCATTTTCTATTTTTATTCTCCATTTCAATTTTCAAACGTTTGCTGCCATTTTCCATTTTCTTTCCCCCTCAATATTTTCCCAGTTTTTGAAATTTTTCTCTTCATTTTTTATTTTCTTCCTTCAACTTTTACCCTTCATTTTCTATTTTCTTTCTTCTATCAAACTTCAAATTTTCCTCTTCATTTTTTCTTTTTTTCTCCCTTCAAATTTTTAACTACATTTTCAATTTTTATTCTCTCAAATTTTTTCCAGGTTTTTGAGTTTTCTCCTTCATTTATATTTTCTTTCTCTATCAAAACTTTTCCTTCATTTTCTATTTTCATATTTCCTTTTAAATTTTAAAAATTTGCTGTCATTTTCCATTTTCTTCCCCCCACAATATTATCTCAGTTTTTCAAATTTTTCTCTTCATTTTTATTTTCTTCCTTCAACTTTTACCCTTCATTTTCTATTTTCTTTCTCCCTATCAAATTTCAAATTTTCCTCTTCATTTTTTTCTTTTCTTTCTCCCTTCAAATTTTTAACTACATTTTCAATTTTTATTCTCTCAAATTTTTTCCAGGTTTTTGAATTTTCTCATTCATTCATATTTTCTTTATCTCTCAAAACTTTTCCTCCATTTTCTTATTTCATTCTTCCTTTCAATTTTCCAACTTTTGCTGTCATTTTCCATTTTTCTCCCTCAATATTTTCCCAGTTTTTCAAATTTTTCTCCTAATTTTTTATTTTCTTTCATCCTTCATATTTTGCCCTTCATTTTCTATTTTCTTTCACCCTAACGAATGTCAAATTTTCCTCTTCTTTTTCTCTTTTCTTTCTCCCTTCAAATTTTTAACTACATTTCAATTTTTATTCTCCCTCAAATTTTCCAGGTTTTTGAATTTTCTCCTTCATTTTATATTTTCTTTCTTTCTCACAAACTTCCTTTCATTTTCTATTTTCTTTCTCCCATAAAAATGTTCCCTTCAATTTCTATTTTCTTTCTCTTTCATTTTCTATTTTCTATCTCCCTCAATTTTTTCCAGGTTTTCAAACTTTTCCCTTCGTTTTCTATTTTCTGCCTCCCTTACAATTTATCCCAGGTTTAAAAAATTATCCTTCACTTTCTGTTTTTCTTCTCTCCATATCTTCCCGGTTTTTCAAATTTTCATCTTCAGTTTTTATTTTCCTTCTTCCTTCAAATTTTACTCTTCATTTTCTCTTTTCTTTCTTCCTTCAAACTGTGTCCCAATATTTTCAATTTTTATTACCTTTCAGATTTTTTCCAGGTTTTTATATTTTTCCTTAATTTTCTATTATCATTTTCCCTTCATTTACTGATTCTTTCGCTGAAAAATTTTCCATGTGTTCAACTTTTTATCTTCCTTTTCTTTCTCCTTACTCCTTTTCAATTTTTAAGTTTTTCTCAGATTTTCACATTTTTTCCTTCTTTTTCTATTTACTACCTCCATTCAAATTTTACGAACATTTTCTATTTTTTTCTTCTTCATACTTTTCCTAGGTTTTCATTTTTTTTCTTTTTCTATTTCAATTTTCAAATATTTCTCCTCATTTTCCACTTTCTAATTTTTTGCAGGCTTTCAAATTTTCATTTTTATTTACTATTTTTATTCTTTCTTGCGATTTTCAAATTTCCACTTTTTTCCTTCATATATTCCCGATGTTCCAGATTTCTCCATTATACCTTATATTTTTTCTTTCTTTAATTTTTCAAATTTTAATTTTCACTTTCTATTATCTTTTTCTCTTAATTTAGTTCTTTTATAACCCTATATATGTTTTCAAGAGTGATTTGAATTTGTAACCAGCATCTCTTTTATGTCTATATTTTAATTATCATTCTTCTGGTTATTTCGCATTCAGGCTTGCAGGCTACTTGGCTTGTTTGCTCGCTCCTTGGCGTGCTTGAGCTTACTCGCTTGGTTGTTTGTTTGAGCTTGTATGTTTTTACTTTCTCCCTGTAAATTTCAATATTTGTTTCGTATTTTGATTTGCTTTTGGGTTGGTTATTTCACATACAGGCTCGCAGGCTACTTGGCTTGTTTGCTCGCTCCTTAGCGTGCTTGAGCTTACTCGCTTGGTTGTTTGTTTGAGCTTGTATGTTTTTACTTTCTCCCTGTAAGTTTCAATATTTTTTTCGTATTTTGGTTTGCTTTTGTGTTGGTTATTTCACATGCAGGCTCGCAGGCTACTTGGCTTGTTTGCTCGCTCCTTAGCGTGCTTGAGCTTACTCGCTTGGTTGTTTGCTTGAGCTTGTATGTTTTTACTTTCTCCCTGTAAGTTTCAATATTTTTTTCGTATTTTGATTTTCTTTCATGTAGGTTATTTCATACCAGGCTCGCAGACTACTTGGCTTGTTTGCTCGCTCCTTAGCGTGCTTGAGCTTACTCGCTTCGTTGTTTGTTTGAGCTTGTATGTTTTTACTTTCTCCCTGTAAGCTTCAATATTTTTTCGGTATTTTGAATTGTTTTAGACTTGGTTATTTCACATGCAGGCTCGCAGGCTACTTGGCTTGTTTGCTCGCTCCTTAGCGTGCTTGAGCTTACTCGCTTGGTTGTTTGTTTGAGCTTGTATGTTTTTACTTTCTCCCTGTAAGCTTCAATATTTTTTTCGTATTTTGGTTTGCTTTTGTGTTGGTTATTTCACATGCAGGCTCGCAGGCTACTTGGCTTGTTTGCTCGCTCCTTAGCGTGCTTGAGCTTACTCGCTTGGTTGTTTGTTTGAGCTTGTATGTTTTTACTTTCTCCCTGTAAGCTTCAATATTTTTTTCGTATTTTGGTTTGCTTTTGTGTTGGTTATTTCACATGCAGGCTCGCAGGCTACTTGGCTTGTTTGCTCGCTCCTTAGCGTGCTTGAGCTTACTCGCTTGGTTGTTTGCTTGAGCTTGTATGTTTTTGTTTTCTCCCTGTAATTTTCAAAATTTTTCGATATTTTGATTTGCTTTCAGGTTGGTTATTTCACATGCAGGCTCGCAGGCTACTTGGCTTGTTTGCTCGCTCCATAGCGTGCTTGAGCTTACTGGCTTGGTTGTTTGCTTGACCTTGTATGTTTTTATATTCTTCCTGTAATTATCAATATTTTTCCGGTATTTTGAATTGTTTTAGACTTGGTTATTTCACATGCAGGCTCGCAGGCTACTTGGCTTGTTTGCTCGCTCCTTAGCGTGCTTGAGCTTACTGGCTTGGTTGTTTGCTTGACCTTGTATGTTTTTATATTCTTCCTGTAATTTTCAATATTTTTTCGGTATTTTAATTTGCTTTCGTGCTGGTTATTTTGCATGCAGGCTCGCAGCTACTTGGCTTGTTTGCTCGCTCCTTAGCGTGCTTGAACTTACTCGCTTGATTGTTTGCTTGAGCTTGTATGTTTTTGTTTTCTCTTATAATTTTCAATATTTTTTTCGTATTTTGTTTGCTTTCTTGGTTATTTCACATTCAGGCTCGCAGGCTACTTCTTTTTGCTCGCTCCTTAGCTGCTGAGCTTACTCGCTTGGTTGTTTCTTGAGCTTCATGTTTTTACTTTTCTCCTTATAATTTCAAATTTTTCGTATTTTATTTCTTTCTTTTATTTTCTGCAGGCTCGCAGGCTACTTATTTTTCTCGCTCCTTATCTTGAATTTATCGCTTTTTTTTTTTTATTTCTATTTTCTTTAAAAATTTTCCTGTGTTTTAATTTTTTCAATATATTATCTATTTTTTTTCTTCCTCAAAGTTTTCCCTTTACTTTCTTGTTTGTTTTCCCTTTTCAGTTTTTAAATTTTTCTCTTTATTCTCAATTTTCTTTATCCCTCAACTTATTCCCATGTTTTTAAAATTTTGCCTTCATTTTCTATTTTATTTCTTTCTCAAAATTTTCATAGGCATGCAATTTTCCCCTTAATTTTCAATGTTCATCAAATTTTTCTCTTTATTTTCTTTCTCCCTATAATTTTGATATTTTCTCTTCTCTTTCTGCTTTCCTTCTAACTCAGATATCTCCCAGGTTTTCAAAATTTTGCCTTTATTTTCTATTTTTTCTCATTTCCAATATTCAAATTTCCCTCTTCATTTTCTGTTTTCGTATACCCTCAAAATTTCCCTAGGTTTTCATATTATCTTCATTTTGTTAATTTTCTTTTTACCCGAAATTTTATAAGGTTTTTGAATTTTTCCTTCGTTTTGTATTTTTATTCTCCGTTAAATTTCTGCCTGGTTTTCAAATTTTTATCCTATTTTGTATTTCTGCCTCCCTTTCAATTTTCAAAATTTTCCCTTCTTTTTCTATTTTCTATCTTGTTTCAAAATTTTTCCTTCATTTTCTATTTTATTTTTACGTCAAGTTTTCTTGAGGTTTTTAAAATTATCACAAAATTTTCTATTTTTTTCTTCCTTCAAATTTTTCCCAGGTTCTCAAACATTTGTTTGCATTTTATAATTTTTTCTCTTTTTCAGTTTCATAATATTCCCTTAATTTTCTATTTTTTTCTGGTTATCAAAATTTTCCCTTCATTTTTTATTTTCTTTTTTCTACAATATTTTTCTTCCTTTTCTGTTTTCTTTCTCACTCAAAAGTCTTCCAGGTTTTCAAATTGTTCCCTACATTTTGTATTTTATTTCTCCTTCAATTTATTCTAGTTTTATAAAAAATTTCCATTAATCTTCTATTTTTATTCTCCATCAAAATTTTCCATTCTTTTCCTTCATTTTCTATTTTCTTTCTCCGCAAAATGTTTCCCTGGTTTTAAATTTTTATTTTTATTTTATAATTTTTTTTCTCCCTGTCAATTTTCAAATTTTACCCTTCTTTCTATTTTTTTTCTTCTTTCAAAATTTCCTCTTCATTTTCTATTTTCTTTTTATCTCAAATTTTCCCTAGGTTTTTAAAAATTTCCCACCTTTTTCTACATTTTTCTCTTTAAATTTTCCCCAGGTTTTGTTTGCATTTTATAACTTTTATCCTTAACAATTTTCATAATTTTCTATTTTTTTTGTCCCTCAATTTTTTTTTCTGGTTATCAAAAATTTCCCTTCATTTTTTATGTTCTTTTTCCTTCAGTTTTCTCTCTTCATTTTCTAGTTTCTTTCTCCCTCAAATGTCTTCCACGTTTCCAAATTTCCCCTACATTTTGTATTTTATTTCTCCTTCAATTTATTCGAGTTTTATAAAAATTTTCCCTTTCTTTTCTATTTTCTTTCTCCATTAAAATTTTTTCTTCTTTTCCTTCATTTTCTATTTTCTTTCTCCGCAAAATGTTTCCCTGGTTTTCTAATTTTTATTTTCATTTTATAATTTCTTTCTCCCTGTTATTTTTCGAATTTCCCTGTTAATTTTCAAGTTTCTTTTCCCTGAAATGTCTCCCAGGTTTTCAAATGTTCCCTTCATTTTGTATTTTCTTTTCCCCTCAATTATTTTCTAGTTTTTAAAAAGTTTTCCCTTCACTTTCTAATTTCTTTCTGCCTTCATGTAGCTATTTTATTCTCCTATGTGTGATTTAAATGGTTGAATTTCTAATCATTAACTGTTTTTGTTTTCTATATTTTTATTATAATTAGGAATAGTTATTTCGCATGCTTCATCACAGTCTACCTGGTTTGTTTTAATCGCTCCTTAGCTGACTTTAGCTTATTTTTTTGGTCGTTTACTTGAGCTTGCTTTTTTCTCTTGATTCCATCATTTGTTGACTTAATATATGTTCTGGTTTGTTTTTTAATAATTTTTTAATAATTTTTTTAATTATATTTTACAGGTACTAGTAATATCTCGTTATCACAGATTTTCACAATGAACACATTGAGACTTTTTCGTGTAAAGTCGATTTTCTGCCTCTAGAAAGTCAGTCTATTTACGTATTCGATGTAAATGCTTTATGTAACTGAATTATGTCATCGAGTAATGTTATTTTCTGTATAAAGAGAATGTTAAGCCCAAAGCATGACACATAATTCATTATGAATTTTTGGCTGAAATGTACATTTCCAATATACCTGTAATAAAATATTTTTACTTTCCAAATTTAGATTTTTTGTATTCTTGTTGTGTATAATTTTTTACTAGAAGTATTAGTTTTTCTTCCACAATGTTCGTTACAGCTCTTGCATCAGAGGGAGGTGTGTCATTTTAGGAACAAAATAGTACACACCACTAGAAGAAAATGATTAAAAAAACCGAAAGACTGAAAGAAAAGCTGAAATAAAGATTAAAAAAAGGGGGAGAAAAATTATTTAACAGTAGATTTACGGATGTTGATCCTATACCTATTTTTACTGAAGTGAGCCAATTTGACTCATACAAGAAAATTCAAGTTTTTTTGCAAAGAAAATAGTTCCAAATTAATTTAAATAAAATGTTTATTACAAAAAATTCATGGAAAACCATTTTTTACATATCAAATCTGTTTTTGAAACCTATTTTCTGCACACATTTCTATTACATTTAGCACAATGGTTTCTAGATCTATATTTAGAAATTCGAAAATCAAAGTCAGAAAAAATTTAAATTCCGGTATAGTACACTTGTATTTGAATAAAAATCCAAGAAAATTTAAATTATTAATTATATTAGTTATTTATTAAATTATTATTTATATTTGTTTATATTAATTATTTATTATTAATTATATAGTTATCAACTTATAAATACCAAATTATTTAAAAGTTGTAAGCCAACTTATAAAAAATTCCATATTATTTAGAAGTTCGAAATTCAAAGTCAGAAAAAATTTAAATTCCTGTATAGTATACTTGTATTT
>CM063497.1:13486761-13514261 GCA_032207245.1 Pardosa pseudoannulata
TGTTATAAATCATGAATTAAATCACTCGATTTAGAAAATTATTTATTTAAATTATAGATTCTCAATAGAGGCGATACCACCTCCCAGTTGGCCGTGAAGTCTTATAGGGGGGCGGTAGAGTGTTCAGAGGCAAACGGAGGGCGTTAAGGCACCTTTAGTGGGCAGCTGTGGCATACCTACCTATTTAGGAAATTGATAAAATATTTTGATAAAATTCTTTCTGTTTCATACTCATTTTTCCTATCTAAATATTTTATAATGTTAAATAACAGGTAAAACTCTACTAATGGTGTACAAACTCGTGTAAAACTCTACTAATCGTACACAATAAACTCGCGTAAGACTCTGCTAATCCTGCACAAACACGTGTAAAACTCTACGAATCGTGCACAAACTAGTGTAAGACTCTGCTAAATTTGCACAAGCTCGTGTAAAACTCTACTAATCGTGCACAAACTCTCGTAAGAATCTACTAATCGTGCACAAACTCGTTTAAAACGTTACTAATTGTACACAATAAACTCGCGTAAGACTCTACTAATCGTGCACAAACTCTTGCAAAACTCTACTAATCGTGAACAAATTCACCTAAGGCTCTACTAATCGTGCACAAACTCCTGTAAGAATCTATGAATTGTGCACAGACCCGTGTAAGACTTTACTAATCGTACACAATAAACTTGCGTAAGGCTCTACTAATCGTACACAAACTCCTTTAAGAATATACTAATCGTGCACAAACTCATTTAAAACTTTACTAATCGTACACAATAAACTCGCGTAGGACTCTCCTAATCGTGCACAAATACGTGTAAAATTCTACTAATAGTGCGCAAACTCGCGTAAGACTCGACTAATCATGCACAAACATGTGTAAAACTCTACTAATCGGGCACAAACTTTTATAAAACTGTACTAATAGAGCACAAGCTTTTGTAAGAATCTACTAATCGTGCTCCAAACACGTGTAAAGCCGAACGATGGCACGTGGCAAACACGTGTAAAACACTACTAATCGTACTCAACTATCTCATTATTTATTTTTATTTCTTCTTGATTTTGTGTTTACTTTTAATTTTTTATATTTAATTTTTAATACGTTAATGTTTGTTTTAATTAATTTCTACTTTGTGATTCGTAATAGATAAACCTAAGAATAAAATAGGTATAAATAAAATGCAACAATATTTTAATATTTGATATATTTACTGTTACGAAAGACGGGGAGCTCGAATTTTTTTCTTGTAACGGTGTGTGTGTGTGTGTGTGTGTGTGCCAGCCAGAAAAGATTCAAAACTTCTGATTTAAATCAATATTTTTTTTCACACTTTGTGAATTTGTTACACGTGATTTTTTTTATTAGTTCATTAAAATTCAATAAACCGATTATGTGCAATGGTGAATGGTAAAATAAAAGACGCACACAAAATTAAAGAATCTAAAACAATTTATTTGAAATCAATTATAATTTATATTGAAAAAAACCAATCAAAGATGAATTTCGTTGTTATACTTTCCTTTTGGATCTTTAACCATTCAATACAAAGAGAAAAGAAATAATACAAAAGTTTTTAAATTGGGATAATTACTAAATATTTATTCATAACATTCGAAAGAACAATGATAATGAGAACAGCTAAGTCAAAACTCTTAAATTATAATTTCCGATGATAGTGTTAACCTTTTATACATTTTACTTATGATAATCAGATCTTGAAAACTAAAAGTTAATCTACTTACACGTAAACAAAATTAGATCTAAATATTTTCCAACAAGAAAAATACATAAATAAATCTACACATTGTACAATATAGAAAACATATAAATATTATTTTATTTTATATAGCAATGAGGTTAAGCTTTAGATTAAAGAACACATACACACACAGAAAAACAAAATGCTTTAAAATACCAGTTTTTTAAATTCATAAATAATGAAAGCATGACATCAGGGATAAAATTTTCGTCAAATTACATCCAAGGCAAATACTCCTCCATAAAATAATTTTTTTCGTAGAACATTGATTGTTCCAAAAGTGTTAGGTGTCAGCTTTTTGGATTTTTAATTGTATTGAGTCTTTAATAGACTTTAGCGGTATAAGAAGGCACATGTGGTTTAAGCGCACGGAATTTTCAGCAAAATCAATCATCAGGAAATTTTCTGCAAAAAGGAATTACGTCATAATTTTTAGGTATAATGAATTTCAGAGGAGTTCTTTTACTTCTTGAACTGCTGGACATAGTGCAGTGACGCGGGCAGGTTACTTCCACAGCAATTCTCTTCAGCCTGACCCCTGAAAAGAAGGAAATTTAAAGGTGAGAAAAATATAGAAAAAGAATGGGTGACCATTAACACTTCGCGTACGGGCAACGTATTTTTACGTTTATTGCAGTCTGTCACCAGAGCGCGGGTCACGTAAAAATACGTATTTAGTAGATTTAGGGTGGATACCCGCTAACCACCACAAATCAACTAAATACGTATAATTGTAAGCATATATGACATTATATGCTTGTTGTTTGCATCGCTATGCAGCGTTTTGCATTTTTTCTTTCCACAAGTTAGGATTGTCGAGTGACTCGGTCTTTGGTTGCGTTATTTCGTCTTCAATCGAATTCCTAGCTCCAAGTCGTGTTTTGTCAATTTGAAACTTTGTTTTTTATTATTGAGTACAAAATTGATAAAATGAGCCTTCGTGACAAAGATAAAGATGAAAAAAAAGGCGCTGACAGATTATCGGACTTTAATTTTAAAAATCGTTTATTTGTGTGATTTCGTAAAAACATTGTTTTTTTTTGTTAAATAATCATACAGTATATATTAAAGTGCAAAATAAAAAAAAAAGTTTCGTTCATAAAAACAAAATAGTTTTCGATTGACTGCGATTTTTCTGAATAACTAAACTTTCACGCGATTCACGAAAAAACGCCCGCTGCACGCTAAGTTGGCGGTGAAGTATAATCGCATGCCAAGTGTTAAGAGACAAAAGCTTTTAATCACTTCCGTGATTGGGTCTGCCCTGAGGTTGCTGTCAATTAAAATATTCGTAAAGTACCATGGAGCGTTGAGTATGATATGGACGATTTTGTTTTAAGCTGTCTGCCACTTTTGAATATGAGTGGTCACCGCAGAGCCCAAAGCTGTAATACCGGTAACTGGTAAAAAATTACTAATATAGAAGTCCAGATCTTGGTGATCGTCCTGAAAATATGTATTAACCCAAAAATATACAATACATGGAACTGATTCGATATCAACACCGCTTCCAGCCGCCATGTTTTTTTTTCTTAGCGATCTTGGCAAAAACCCCATTTTCTGAAAGTCGCTGCAAAGAAATGGCTCAACAGGAATTTTCCAGACCTTTTCAGGAAGAGCCCGGTTGTGACGTTAAAAATCACATCCACCAATGGGGCTTAAATTACGAATTAGGGTTGCCACTACAAAGCTCCAAGGCCAAAAGTCGCCAGCAATGTCAGACATCGCCCGAAAATCGCCAAGTTTGGCGACAAAAACCGCGGTGTGTGTATGGAATCTGTACCCAATACATTATTGCGGATTAGACAAAGTTGGGAATGAATTGGTTAACATAAGAATTATTTTAGAATCCTTCTCTTGATACAATAATAAATATTGGTTTTATGTTTTCACTTAAAGGTTTAACTAACTGTTTGGTGAATAAAGTAGAGCTTAAAACTTTTGACCTTTTTTTTTTTTAATATTGGGGGTTAGACGAAATTGGTAATGAATAGGTTAATGCTAGAAATATTTTAAACTTCATGAAATGGTTCAATAATAAATGAAATTTTTGTATCTTCCTTTATATGATTGATTAATTGTTTGGTAAATAGAATAGACTTTGAACATTTCAACTTTTGCTAATATTGGGGGGTTAGATAAAGTTGGTAGTGAATTGGTTAATCCAATAAATATTTAAAAATTCACTTGGTACAATAATTAATATTGGTTCTATATTTCCATTTATCGGATTGATTAACTGATATTGAACAAAATAGAGCTTGAAAATTCAGACCTTTGTTTATATTGACGTTTAGACGATGTTTTTTAATAAATTGGTTAATGCAAGAAATATTTTAAAATTTTTCGCTCTGTACAACGATAAATATTGGTTTTATGTTTTCACTTAAAGGTTTGACTAACTGTTTGGTGAATAAAATAGAGCTTAAAACTTTTGACTTTTTTTTTTAATATTGGGGGTTAGACGAAATTGGTAATGAAGAGGTTAATGCTAGAAATATTTTAAACTTTATGAAATGGTTCAATAATAAATGCAATTTTTGTATCTTCCTTTATATGATTGATTAACTGTTTGGTAAATAAAATAGACTTTAAACATTTCAACTTTTGTTAATATTGGGGTTTAGACAAGGTTGGTAGTGAACTGGTTAATTCAATAAATATTTAAAAATTTCTATAATTTCCTTGTCATAAATTTGCTTTGGTTGAAAACTTATATTGGCGAGAATGCTTCTTTCCATCTTTTGACGCTAATAAATTATTTTGAGGTACTCTGAATATACAATAACAGCCAAATCTTATTTGTTAAATTGTATTTTGTTTTAATTGTATTTTGTAATTGTATAATTGTATTTTGTTATAATTGTAATTGTATTTTATTTTTTGAAAAATCTTATTTGTTATATTATCTTGTCACATGCTAGGGTGGACAGAATATCGAATATGTTCATTTGGCGGTATCAAGGATTTCTGGCCAAAGTTAGTCACTCTGTGACATATCTGGTTGATTTGTATAAAAAAATGTACAAATGAAAACTGTTCTTAATATCAATAAATAAAAGTAACAAAATATATGTTTACATGCTAATGATTCAACCTGCATGAAATTTGTGTCTTTTAAGTTTTCTCAAACTTTTTTTATTGTAAAATATAAGGTTGACACTAAATTACATTACTGTATTATTACTGTACGTTGATTAGCAACGTTAATAGATTTTGTCATATTACGTAGTAGAATAGGAAGCAGAGGTTTTGACAGCAACATTGCTAATTTTGTGGGTATTAATAAATGTTGTCCAAAATTAAGGAAATTTATGACAAACCACATAGTTTTGAATGAAACAGAAACGCACATTCATATCGACAACTATATGGATATAAAGATAACTATATAAAATGATAGGTTTTTATTTACCCTTAAGAGTCACTGAAATTTGTACTTTTTGTTGTTAGAATATTGTTCTTAAACATTTCATTGTAACGTAAAAATGAACCAAGAATTAAATTTAAAATTAGTTCTTATATGAAATGCTATAACTTGCGTCACATAGAAATGAAAGTGAATCACTCTATATCTCAATTTCCAGGTCAAATCGAATTGATACTACGCAGACGATGTTTAAGTAATATGAAATAAGAAATGAATAAACGAGATATTCAAAGGAGTGACGTCATAATGATAAAAAAGTATCATTTTCGCCTATTTATCCCCTATATAATAATAGCCTAAGGTGTCTGTCGGCAAATTTTTGAAGCGGTTGTACCTGGAATGGATTCCTCGGCTAAGGGCAGGCGATTAAATTTATCAATTTATTCACGTAATAAATAGGTAAAAATAACATTTTTTTTCTAGCATTATGACGTCATTCCTTTAACCATCTCATATAATCATTTCTTGTTTTAAATTATTTAAATATCGCGTGCATTATTTTCATACGTTTTATCGCTGAACTTACATATTAAGCCCTATATAATATATTTAGCCTAAGGTGTCTGTCGGCAAATTTTTGAAGCGGTTGTACCTGGAATGGATTCCTCGGCTAAGGGCAGGCGATTAAATTTATCAATTTATTCACGTAATAAATAGGTAAAAATAACATTTTTTTTTCTAGCATTATGACGTCATTCCTTTAACCATCTCATATAATCATTTCTTGTTTTAAATTATTTAAATATCGCTAACTTTTAATTTATATATATTTGGAAATTAAGAAGTTTGTTTGTTTGTTATACATAACCACATGATTTGACTAGATGAATTCAACGTGATTCTAAACTGCATTACAGGATCGGGAGACTCTAGAGGAGTACGACGATAAATAAACTATTGAGAGTGAACCAGATAATTCTCAGCCAAAAAACAAACCATTTTATTACCTGCCTCATTGGGTACTTAACAGTTCTGGAATATTAAAAATTTTACTGATCCCGTCATATGATGGGCTATATGCTAGTTATGTAAGAAATTGAAAATTTTAATCTCCTGCTTTTAACCGAGGAAAACTGCGCTTAAAACAATTACGTGGGATGACGTCACATTGCTAGAAATATTGCTTCTCTCACTTAGTTATGATGCGATAAATTAAAAAGTTAATCGTTTGCGTTTCACCGAGGAAATTAATGAGTGGAATAATAACATCAAAAGCTCAAAAAGGAGGGAAGGAATGAATTTTGGACGTTAAAAATTTTCAAAAACCTTCTTAGGGATATACCTAAGAATTTCCCAAATTTTAAAGGCTATTGGATGTATGGTTTTTGAGACTATCGATTACAGACAGGCACAAATTAATTTATATGTATATATAGAGAGATAAATAAGTACTATTTTAAACTTCTTCACGGGGTTTAATGATAAAAATTGATTTTATGATTCATTGGTTAACTGCTTTGATGAGTGGATCGGGATAGCCAATTTTGGTACTACACTTCCGGTAGAAAATTGCTTGGCTCACTGGGCCACCTATTCACTAATATATTAACTAAAACTACTGAATTAATTGGGCAGTTTTTTTTTATTATTTTATTTACATTTTTGACAATATTTTCAGTCAATATTCGGCTTGATTGAACGAGTGGGTCCCCCCTGCCAAATTCTGATTGGCTGATAAATTGTTTAATTTGAAATGCGCCTCTTTCTCATTGGCTTACAAATAATTTGAATTCATTGGTTCTTTGACCAACGGCAATTTGTTTTAAAAATTTAAACAAGTTAAATTCGTTTTCAACCATTTTACCGTTGGATGTCCTTGAATGCACACGTGGATTGTTTCACCTTTTGATTTTGTTCCATTCCCTATGAGTGATGGCTACTGGTGGTAAGATTAAGGAAAGTAAATTAAGTATTATAGACATACTTAAATTTACTTAAATAAAAACCATACTGAAGGTCTTTTTCGAGCCTTCTTATCTTGCGTAAAGACCCTACATGCACCACATACTGCCGATGAAGAGGTGCATCCACGGAATGAAGTAAGTGTTTTAGTTATTTTATTTTAAAGGGATATTTTACTTTGTTTTCGCCACAAATTCTTTCGTGTGCATCGACGGAAGGTTTGGATCATTTGTGTTGCTTTTTAATGAAGGGGGATAGATTTAAGCATTAGTTTTCTATATGTTGTTAGTATGTGTTTATTAAATTGTTTTTTATTAAAGAAGAGTAAATATCGCATTAAATTTATACTCAAATCTTTTAGATGAATAGTAAATACATTTACGGGAGGTCTACGGGGACGGAGCCCCCCCCCCCTTAATTTAAAAACATTTTTTTACATTAATATAAATAAAAAAGATTGACATTAAAAAAATTTATCTACCAAAATTTGATCCAACAAATTTTTCAAAATTACTATTTTAATATATTTTGCAAATTTTAAAACAGAATTTAAGCCATTTGTTAAGATTAATTGAGCTATTGTTATATTTTTATTTCCCGAGTTTTCAGTTATATTTTCATTTCCCGAGCTTTCAATTAGTATAGCTATGTCATTCCCGGCGAAAATCCACTCCCGCTCATCAGGTCAGGCTTGAGGTTGCCACGCAAAAGGTTTCGTCCTTGGCGCTTTTGGCGGGAGTTAAAAATCGCCAAATAGAGCAGGGAGACCCGATTCTTCAGTAGTACCCAATATTCTATTTTTTTATTTTTATTTTTTTTTTCTCGCCTGAATTATAAATTTTTTATTTTTATATATGTTAGTTTTTGTCGTTTTACGTTTACAAAATTAGTTTTTGCTAAGAAATGCGCTTGAGAAGTGCTAATATTTCTAATATTTTATTTCATTTCAAATATTTTTTTACATTTTTGACAATTTTTAAAATTAATTTTTATTTTTAACTGTCAATTTTTTTGGCTTTTTTATTATTTTAACATCAATTCTTGCCATTACAAATTTTATACCTCAAGTTGTTATACCTCAAGTCAGCCTGATTTTTAAAGATAAAAACATTGTTAGGAAAAAATAGTATTCAATATAATAATATAGAAACTTACATTTTTCTATGAAAAAATATTCATAAGTTTAAATTTTACTATTCCTCTCAAAAGTATACAGTAATATTGAATAACTATTTCACTTAGTAAAGAGTAAAAAAGAATTCTTCTTGAATATTCTTTGATATAAAAATATAAGATTTTGTCACAAATCGTGCAGCTTAAACCTCCGCTATCGATATTTGCTTCACCTTCCATGTATAACACGGTATATTAAGAATCCATGATTACTTAAATAGGTTTTTAGCTAATAGATGGCGCCAGTGATCCAAGCAATTTTCTACCGGAAGTGTAATACCAAAATTGGCTGTCCTGATCCACTCGTCTGCTTTGTGATTTGATATAGAGTTTGAAAATTATTTGGGTTGCGGTTAACACTGAAAGTAAAGTCGGTAATGAATCGGCAACAGTAGGGAATATGCTAAACTGTTCACTGCGTCCATCAGAAAAAGTTAATTGGTACAGATGCATTATAGCCGCCGTGTTTTTTTCTCGCCAAACTTGGCGATTTCCGGGGCGATGCCTAGGTTGTTGTATATGCCCTAACTTTGTAGGGGAATATGGAAGCATCGATATGTTCTTGCATCCTATTGGTGCACGTGATTTTTGATGTCATTACCCGGCTATCTATGCAAATTTTCTGTTCTAAATGTTCTTTTCGTTCCAGACGTGGAGTGGTGGGTTGTCTCGTAGGTAGGTAAGTTATTTTTGATATTTAGTTATGGCGGATGTTCTTATTTCTGTTTTAACTATTTGTAGCATTGTGAAGAAATATTAGGAAATTATTAGACCTAAGGTTGGATTTGCATTTCATTCAAAACGGCACGTTTGTGGGGATGATGGAATTCCGAATTTGAGTTTTTTATGTATTTGGTTAGTGGGATTTAGTTAATTTAGTTATGACGAGTAAGTTATTTCTGTTTTGAAATTGTTAAAAAGTATCAATTATTTCGGTTTTGAAATTGTTAAAGAGTATCAAAATATTGTAAACCAAACAAGATGCTTTGGTTTGGAACATTTTCTTTTTGCTCTTATCATTTTCTGGGATTTAGTTATGACAAGTAAAGTTG
Source organism: Pardosa pseudoannulata (assembly GCA_032207245.1). Classification (NCBI taxonomy): domain Eukaryota; kingdom Metazoa; phylum Arthropoda; class Arachnida; order Araneae; family Lycosidae; genus Pardosa; species Pardosa pseudoannulata. The sequence continues at coordinate 13,496,076 of CM063497.1, forward strand.
TTTCGGTTTTGAAATTGTTAAAAAATATCAAAATATTCTAAATCATACAAGATGTTTGAGTTTGGAACAATTTGTTTTTGTTCTTATCATTTTCTGTGATTTAGTTAATTTAGTTATGACGGGTAAGTTATTTCGGTTTTGAAATAGTTAAAAAGTATAAGGATATTCTAAGTTAATTGGTTTGGAACATTTTCATTTTGTTTTTTGCTCAATGGGGGGGGGAGTTGAGGGGGGAACTCCCCTCACATGTTAGATTCTTCATAATATTAGTACTTATTAAAATAATATATATTGTGTTTTCTCTGTTGACACATATCATAAATATTACTAATCTGTTATTTATTTTTTAAAAAACGTAAAAAATGATGATTATTATGCTAATTTTATTTTAATAATACTTTAAATTATTAATCTGTTGTTTCCTTTTAAAGTTTAGTTTTGTAAATGTTGTGCCACGTTGTTGTTTTTTTTTTTTTTTTTGGTGATCTTTCAGAAAGCACTCACCGCCGCCATGTTTTTCTACTTGGCGACTTTTCAGATCATGCGTTTTCTGTTGGTCGGAAAAAAAAAAAAAAAAAAAAAAAAAAAAAAAAAGGCAGACGGGACCGGCGACTATAATGCATCTGTTCCACAATATGCGCAATCTCTAGAACAAGCTTGATCCCTCTGCCGTTCTCCATGTAACGGTATTTTTCAGATTTCCTGACCCGGAAGGGCATATTTCCAGTTAGCAAAATAACACGTTGAGAGAGGGAGCGGTTCATTGAGATAATATAATCTCAAGATGCCAGTTCAGAAATGATAAAATAAAATAATAGATGATAAAACGATAAAATGTAGATGAAATATATGATTTAAAAGTAATATTGCAGTAAATAATGATTAAGTGTGATTAAAATGAAGTTTAAATACGACTAAATAGGGATTATAAGAGATTAAAATTTGAATAAATGATGTTATATGCAATGAGGAATTTGCACATGTGGGGGATTCGAACAACTTAGTGTTTTTCTGATAATTTCAGACTCGTATATTCCAAAAATGTTCTCAAAAATGGGTCCATCATTTAAAAAATTAATTTTAAAGTTAAGTGAAAATCACGTGACATCAAAAAGCTCCGTGATTGGTTGTGATGTCATCGTTCATGCAGACCAATATTTTTGTATTGCTTTTAAGCGCGCACTATTTTCCGATTTTGTTTTTGCAAGTTCCTGAAATTTTCTAGCTATCAAAATTTATTTTTATTTAAACCTGAAGGTTTATTTTATCGATCTAGATAGCTTAGTTATCTCAATTTGTCATAAATGTTTCTTCTACCTGGATTTACCAAAGGACAGTCAGACAACCTCCCGAAGATTAACAGCATGTCAATATTTTCGTTCTTGGAAAAAAAGAAAACAAAAAAAAAAAAAAAACCCGGATTTTATGGGAGCAGAAATACGGAGAATTAAAACCCAACGGAATGTAAAATCAGTTATATATTTATCCAATTTTACTTAACATGTATTAATATTTTATTCATGCTATTCACAGCGTCTATTTGTAGATATAGACAAGTCAAATAAATATACATATATCATATACACACATTTGTAGTAGCATCGCTTTTTATAAATAATGATAGATGTAATTAAAATAAAAATTAGAGAAGGTATTTATTGTGAGATCGGGACCTTTAGCCTTCGTGTCAAAGATCCTTAATAATGTGTACTGTTAAAATAAAAAACGAAATAAATCTACTAAAAAAATTATTAAAGATATATAAAAATGTAAGAAAAAAGTTTTAAAATTGGCCATACATCACTTTTCGTACGTTAAATTATTTTTATTATTCCATGTGTCACATCCTCTCACATCCTCCGTACTGTTTGTTTTCTGCTCTCCTGTTGAGGGTGGAGCCTAATATTTAAATCTACGCATCGTTTTTTTACTCCAACAAATACTTTATTTTGCCTTTCACTCATGTGGGCGTGTTGCATGGTGGTTAAGTACGCCTTCTTTATAGTATCATCGTTCTCCTCGGGTGCTCGGTTCTATTCCCGACGATACAAAAATTCGGAACTTAATTTAAATTGTTAAACATTGTTTTTTATGTTTATTTATTATTCTTTAGTCCTTTTTCGGATTTTTAATGCAATTTAATTATTTTTAAAACATTTATTTTTTGCTTTTTCAAAATTTTCAATTTTTTCGATTTTGACATTTTAATTCATTATTTTTTGTTTATTTTGTACGGATGTCATGGCCGCAAAAATATTTTATGTTTTTCTATCCCTTCAACTCTCGAGTTATTGTGCTATGAACTCACGAATCCACCCTTCTATTTCTTTGCTCTTTTATGTGTTTATTTTTCGCTCGTTGTCATTTTTGTGCTTACTGACAGAAGCCTCTGGATTGAAAGCCTTTAGCCTTCGTGTTGCAAAAAGTAGATCGTAGCGCTCCAAAACCAAACTAATTCTTAAGAATTTTAAATTTGATGAAAAGAAATTTAAAATCTTTAAAAGGCTTAAATAGCAATACAATTTTATTGTCTTTAATGTTAATGTTAAATTAAAAAATGTATAAAGTTTCTGAAATTAAATTTAATTTTTAAAGTAATATCATTATAAGTATTTTAAAAATATTATATACTTTTTTCAAATTAGTCACCAATTTAATCGAAAAATATCACTGTGAATTGATTCAATTAAGAAAGTATGCATCTTTGAAGAAAATATTTATAATATCTTAAAAATACAAAACTTTCCCTTCCCCCGAGTTATTTATTAGATAATTATATGCTTTAGATATTTATATGTTTTACGATATTTATATGCTTTATCAAACATTTAATGTAGTTGAACTCTGTGATAATACTCGAAAATGAGCAGTTTTAAAAGTTAAATAGCACTGGTTAATCAACAGTTCTTTTAAAGGTATATATGTATTTTTATATACTTTACTTTTTCTAAACTAGTAATATTTAAACAAAAGCAAGCATTTATTTACCTAAAAATGGTCTTCCCAAACCCATAGAGATGATTTATATGATAATTTGGGGTTTAATTTCTCATCCCTTTTCATCGCAGTTGTCCAGATTTTACGTGTATGTGGATCTTTGGAAACGTTGAAAAATATCTTCTCATTGCAATTACTTGCTGTATTTTGACAGAGTGGCACAATACAATATTTATACTATGATTTTTTAATGCCAGACATAGTAAAAAAATTTCTATTATATGCTATACTTTACACAGAAACAAATTTAAAAGTCGCCTTTTAACATGTAAACAGCATAGGCGGTCGGTGTCTACATGAAGGATGACGTCACAAACTCGGCGGAGAAAAAGTATCGTTTTTGAGAGACGTTAAAGAGTCCGCTATAAAACACATCAGAAATCACTCATTAGGCCCCCAAATGAAAGAAAAATAGCTACTGTCCTGCTTACTTTTTTGTCTTCTATCGTTTAAAATCAAAATTAGAAAACGTGAAAATTCCTCATTAGAATTGAAAAATTTTTACAGTTTACATTCAGAGTAAAATTATGAGGGGGAGGGGCTTAATATTCAATATATACAAAAGTTTAGGGGGCGATCGAATAAAAAATCTAAAAAAGTGGGACGTCCGTAGGACATGAATATATCGGAGTCAGAAGGTGGAATCAAGTGCTCAGATACGTATTAAAAGGATAGACAACAGTATTTAGCTTGAATATTTGTGTGTTTAAAGCACAAAAAGCCGAAAAATTATAAAAATTAAGAAAAAATATAAAAATATTAATTTAGAAGAGGGGCACGAGGCCTACTATTAATTGTATATATTGTATATTGTGTATACTATTAATTGTAGTGAAAAATTTATCAGAAAATTTGAGAAAATGTTCCTTAATTGTAGTTAAATTAAGACGTATAATATCATTACTAAGATAGCACCGAACTTTGACAATTCTCCTTAAAATTTTATTTTGCGCTACTTCGAGAATTTTAATGTTTGAGGGAAATGCATATGACCACACTGACCAACACGTCCTAAAGAGGTGTTGCACTGGCAGGCCATAGCTCGCGCGGGGCAGTATTACTGTTTTGTATAAAAGAGTCTTAAGCCTAACAGTTAAGTACGATGAGTATATTAGATACCGTAAATCAGCGGTTCTTAACCTATGGGTCGCGACCCAATTTTGGGTCGCGAAGCATATTTCTTGGGTCGCGCTGAGTCGAACCAAAAAAGTTAGTAATACACCAAATAATAAGTAATACCAACACCTCCTAGAACAAGTTAAATCCTGAAATAGATATAAGGTGCTCCTTGACAAGCATTCAACCGTAGTTTGAAGATCTTTCAAAATCTATTCAAGCATAAGGTTCTCATTAAAACTGTATGACTTGCATTTAAAATTTAAAAACTTAACATATGTATTGATATTTCTTTTTTTTTAGGAATAAGTTAAAATGTCAGTTATTTTCAAAAAGTTATAAATATATTTTAATTTGGTCAATAAAAATTATTAAAAACACTTGATTATTAATTAAATTTTCCTTGGATCGAAAAGTACTTTTGTTTATCTTTATTATTAAAAAAATAAATAAAAAATTTGAAAGTTAAAAAAAAATCATCATCGTAGGATTGAAGATTTTTTAAAAATACGCTCTAAAATAAAGCAATGAAAAAGTTTTGACTTTTTTTGGGTCGCGACATGAACATATTTCACAAATTTGGGTCGCGGCTTAAAAAGGTTAAGAACCACTGCCGTAAATCATGACGATTTTGGATCATGAGATTTTCAATATATTTTATATGTGGCTTCCAGGTAAGCCGCAGATCGATGAAGACGCCCAGGTATTTTAGTGACTTCTCCCAGTTGATGGGATCGTTATAATGATAAAGCCGTGGCGGAGTTTTATAAGAACGCGAGACATTTATTAGTATGACCGACACGTACTAGTACCTTTTCTGACGATTGATACTTGAGCGCGAGACACGTACTAGTACGTGTTGGTGTAACAACATAGGTACCAAGTATCCTCAAACATCTATGTCAACGCTTCTACGCTACAAATATTATGTAACCTTACAAATATAACTGTTACAAATATAAACTTTCATTTCAGGTACCACCAGTAAAATATTTTAGAAAAAAAGAGTAAATATGATCCATGCCTTTGATAATTAACATTTCCAAATTGTAGATTTATTGTAGAAAGTTCGAGGTGCACACGTCTGATTGATGTGTGCAGATAAGTGGGATAGAACCATCAAATTTGTTCCCGAAGTTTAAATTTTTGTTTATGTGTATAGAGGAAGAAGTCTAAAATATTCCAACTCATAATAAACACCAAGATAAGTTCGACAAACCCGCTGTAATAGTAGCTGAAGTTGTCTGTCCTCGAGTTTGCGAAGCGGTTGGACCTGGAATGGATAGGGGCTTCCATATTGGATTCTTGATGAGTTAGGGTTAGCAAATCTTTAAACCTCTCGAAATCCCCCTCCTCCCCTTTTTCGAGCGTTTAATGCCATTATTTCAAGCCCTATTTTCCTCGGTTAAGAGCAGGGGATTAAGTTTATCGCATAATATGTAAGTAACAATAGTATTTTTTCTAACGTTATGACGTCATTTCTTTAACTATCTCATTTAATGATTTCTTATTTTAAATTATTTAAATATCTTCTGCATTATTTTCGTACGTTTTATCGCTGAACTTAGATATTACGTAAATAATTGTTTTATATAGTTGTCTTAAAGAATAGATTAGGCACAAATGTAATAATTTTAAATTTAATCATCGAATGTTTTTTGTTGCAATGACAATTTTATCACCAATATTAACATCAAATTATTTTCGTAAATTTCTAGAAAGTTATTTCACAGACTAATATCTAGACTTTAAGTTATATATCATTAAAAAATATGAACTTTGATCGTTTGATTTTTATACATTACGTCTCTCAAAAACGATACTTTTTCTCCGCCGAGTTTGTGACGTCATCGTTCATGTAGACACCGACTGCCTATGTTGTTTACATGTTTAAAAGGCGACTTTTAAATTTGTTTCTGTGTAAAGTATAGCATATAATAGAAATTTTTTTACTATGTCTGGCATTAAAAAATCATAGTATAAATATTGTATTGCGCCACTCTGTCAAAATACAGCAAATAATTGCAATGAGAAGATATTTTTCAGCATTTCCAAAGATCCACATACACGTAAAATCTGGACAACTGCGATGAAAAGGGATGAGAAATTAAACCCCAAATTATCATATAAATCATCTCTATGGGTTTGGGAAGACCATTTTTAGGTAAATAAATGCTTGCTTTTGTTTAAATATTACTAGTTTAGAAAAAGTAAAGTATATAAAAATACATATATACCTTTAAAAGAACTGTTGATTAACCAGTGCTATTTAACTTTTAAAACTGCTCATTTTCGAGTATTATCACAGAGTTCAACTACATTAAATGTTTGATAAAGCATATAAATATCGTAAAACATATAAATATCTAAAGCATATAATTATCTAATAAATAACTCGGGGGAAGGGAAAGTTTTGTATTTTTAAGATATTATAAATATTTTCTTCAAAGATGCATACTTTCTTAATTGAATCAATTCACAGTGATATTTTTCGATTAAATTGGTGACTAATTTGAAAAAAAGTATATAATATTTTTAAAATACTTATAATGATATTACTTTAAAAATTAAATTTAATTTCAGAAGCTTTATACATTTTTTAATTTAACATTAACATTAAAGACAATAAAATTGTATTGCTATTTAAAATAGCATAAATAAGTAAGTAAAGCCTTTTAAAGATTTTAAATTTCTTTTCATCAAATTTAAAATTCTTAAGAATTAGTTTGGTTTTGGAGCGCTACGATCTACTTTTTGCAACACGAAGGCTAAAGGCTTTCAATCCAGAGGCTTCTGTCAGTAAGCACAAAAATGACAACGAGCGAAAAATAAACACATAAAAGAGCAAAGAAATAGAAGGGTGGATTCGTGAGTTCATAGCACAATAACTCGAGAGTTGAAAGTTTAGGGATAGAAAAACATAAAATATTTTTGCGGCCATGACATCCGTACAAAATAAACAAAAAATAATGAATTAAAATGTCAAAATCGAAAAAATTGAAAATTTTGAAAAAGCAAAAAATAAATGTTTTAAAAATAATTAAATTGCATTAAAAATCCGAAAAAGGACTAAAGAATAATAAATAAACATAAAAAACGATTTTTAACAATTTAAATTAAGTTCCGAATTTTTGTATCGTCGGGTATAAAACCGAGCACCCGAGGAGAACGATGATACTATAAAGAAGGCGTACTTAACCACCATGCAACACGCCCACATTGGTGAAAGGCAAAATAAAGTATTTGTTCGAGTAAGAAAACGATGCGTAGATTATTGCCTAGAGGCCTAAATTTATGTTTTGATCTTTTCACGTTCGGAGGTTAAAGTGAAGACTTTTCACTTCGCTAGGTACTCCGTTAACCCAATTACCTTGACCTTGATGCGTAGATTTAAATATTAGGCTCCACCCTCAACAGGAGAGCAGAAAACCAAAACAGTACGGAGGATATGAGAACAATACACATGGAATAATAAAAATAATTTAACGTACGAAAAGTGATGCATGGCCAATTTTAAACATTTTAAAACTTTTTTCTTACATTTTTATATATTTTTAATAATTTTTTTGGTAGATTTATTTCGTTTTTTATTTTAACAGTACACATTATTAAGGATATTTGGCACGAAGGCTAAAGGTCCCGGTCTCACAATAAATACCTTCTCTAATTTTTATTTTAATATATTACATCTATCATTATTTATAAAAAGCGATGCTACTACAAATGTGTGTATATGATATATGTATATTTATTTGACTTGTCTATATCTACAAATAGACGCTGTGAATAGCATGAATAAAATATTAATACATGTTAAGTAAAATTGGATAAATATATAACTGATTTTACATTCCGTTGGGTTTTAATGTCCCGTATTTCTGCTCCCATAAAATCCGGGTTTTTTTTTTTTTTTTTTTTTTTTTTGTTTTCTTTTTTTCCAAGAACGAAAATATTGACATGCTGTTAATTTTCGGGAGGTTGTCTGACTGTCCTTTGGTAAATCCAGGTAGAAGAAACATTTATGACAAATTGAGATAACTAAGCTATCTAGATCGATAAAATAAACCTTCAGGTTTAAATAAAAATAAATTTTGATAGCTAGAAAATTTCAGGAACTTGCAAAAACAAAATCGGAAAATAGTGCGCGCTTAAAAGCAATACAAAAATATTGGTCTGCATGAACGATGACATCACAACCAATCACGGAGCTTTTTGATGTCACGTGATTTTCGCTTAACTTTAAAATTAATTTTTTAAATGATGGACCCAGTTTTTTACATTTTTGAGAACATTTTTGGAATCTACGAGTCTGAAATTATCAGAAAATCACTAAGTTGTTCGAATTCCCCACATGTGCAAATTCCTCATTCTCTACTTCGTTCTTCCTTTTCGCTATCTTTTAACTTCCTCCTTTTTGTTATTATTATGCTTTGTGTAATTTTCTACACAAAAAAAAATTATAAAATATAAAACTCCAAAAAAACTGATTAAAATTTAAAAAAAATGGTGCTTTGCATCGCTATAAAAACTCCCTATCCCTTTTTAAACTTTCTACTCTCTAATTAAAACTTTCTCCCTTTACCACTTTACTATTTTTATTTGCTGTCTAGGGTTAAATTGTTTTGTTAACCTTTCATGTAATTTTAATGTTATGTATTCTATTCTCTATGTCGAAAGTTCTCAAAATAACTTCAAAAGTTCGTAACACCGCATTTTATTTCAACAAACACGAATACCACACAAAGCATTAATAACTAAATTCTATTTTCATCAAATCGAAATCAAAAAGTGAATTATTTCGATGCATTTTAATTTCGCATCCTTCCACACACATCAAAGGGTTTATTCTATCAAAGACAAAAACTCTTTCGCCGTTGCCAAAACGGCAAACCTAAACTTCGCGGTCGTGACATTATGTATTTGTGTACCCATAATGGAACTGACAATTCCGGATGCTCACACTGAATCATCCATTAAGTCTCACGACAGTTTAGAAGACGACAGTTATTAAGATGAATAGTTCTGAGAGGGATCGGTTCATTCAAATATGTATAAATATCAAGATGCCAGTTCAGAATGATAGATAAATAAAATATGCAGTTAAGTGTAGTAAGTTTATTATATATAAATTGTACAAAAAGTTGATTAAATGCGAATAAATGTGGATAAATATTGACTAAATATGATTAGAATATGGTTGAATGCGATTATATGAGAGTAAATAAGAGTAAATGTAGGTAAAATAACATTAAAGACATAGAATAGCGTGCACAGGAACGTAAAACGGATCCTGGCAAAAGACCAATAGAATTTATTCAGTTACGAGAGGTAAGCATCTCATTATTACAAAATTAGGCTACTTTTTCTTGATCTACGTTAGATTTAAATTTTTATAAATTTCTTAAGAGTAATATTTTGAAACTATTAAGTGCGTTTAATAATAATAGCGGTACCTCTCATGGCTTGAATTGGACTAGGGTAGTCATTCCTGTATGTGGTGTAGTCTTTGATGTTGAGTTTATCCCCCGGTCGGAGATGGGTTTCTTGTAATAATACAATATCGGGAGAGCGCTCGTTTACGAATTCCCTGAACTCACGAATCCTATTTTTGATACCGTTGCAATTCCATGCGAAAACTGATAAAAACCTATTAAATGCCATTACTGACCAGTGGAAGGAACTTGAATAAGTCCCGAGAAGAACGCCAAAAGACGTTCCTCAGAGGACGTAGCTTTGATCATATTAGCTTTTATGGTTTTGAGTTTGGTGATGATTTCACTAAAGTCCTGGATACCCAGCATCTGTTTAATTTCGTGCAGGAGACCTGCAATTTCGCCTAACTGGCTAGTGTTATTTTTATCATTGCTATTATCTACGGGAGCGGGGGGGGGAGGGGAGCCGTTACTGGAGTAGCGGGAGAGACGATTGCTGCGGCGGTCGCGGTGCCTGAAAGCGCATGCGCTGGAGAGCATTTTCGGAGCGGCGGTTTTCCTCTTACGGGAACTTCGGGCATCCTTGGTAGGAGGCGGGGAACAGGAATCAATGCAGCATAGATCACATTTACTCGTTTTATCTAAAATATTTTACTGGTGATTCCTGAAATAAAAGTTTACATGTGTAACAGTTATATTTGTAAGGTTGCAGAATATTTGTAAAATAGAAACGTTGACGTTGAGGATACGTGGTATCTACTCCGTAGGAATCTAATACGTGGACTCTCTCCCACTGATCCATGGACCAGTCGCGACGTCAGCGTAAGCACAGTTGGCGATGACGCTTGGTCAGCAATGGGACACGAGTGGGACGTTTGCTGCGTAGCCCCATATCCAACAGTGTGTTCCAGTACTGTTCTACTTGGCCCTGCATTGTATTGGGATGTCAGCTGAGCCACTGTCTGGCTCCGGTTTTGCTTCACCATGCGAGATCTTTTTCTTTGATAGCGCATGGACGCCCAACACCATGCCGTCTACTGTTGGTTTCACCGCCATTCATCCACTTTGCATAAGTATTCACAACTGTAGATCGCGAACAACCCCCGAGTCGTGCAGTTTCGGAAATACTTGTTCCGATCCTTCGAGCCATTACAACTTGCCCTCTATCAAAATCGCTGAGATCTGCAGCCTTTCCCATCGCACACAGAAGTAAGTGAAAGAATGATTCTTCAGACTCTCCAGCAGCAGTTAAATACCACTTCCACCTGATCACGTGCCTTCCACGTCATCCAGGCGAGGTCATTGCAAAATGTGGGGGTGGTCATAATGTTTTGGCTCTTGAGTGCATAAGTACAAAAATACAATATTAATAGTGTTATCAGAGATCTTTTAAAAATTTTTAGCTCTCTCCTTTTGCAAAGACCTTACAATGGGTTTTATACAGGATGGAAGTGCGGTAGCGGCTCTAGGACTACAAAAATAGACTGCAAGGTCCTAACTAAACAGGTTCGTTAGCTGGTAACAGTCAAATTCCTACTAAAGAAGCTTAAAGCTAAGTTTTTAATGACTGCCCTTATTGGGACTGCGTTGAAGTTGCTGGAACTTAAAAGATTCTTAAATTACCATTGAACGTTAAGAATGACCTGGAAGCTATTGTTCTGAGATGTCTGACAGTTTTGAATATGTGTGGTCATCTCAGAGCCGCAGACCAGTGAATGATACTGGTAACCGGTAAATATTATTAATACAGGGTGTTTAAAAAATGACCAGTATATTTGAAAAATCAATAAAAACTAAACGGACAGTGATTGGAATACAGAGTTTATTGCAATAAGCTTGGGAAAATATTAAATTTTTAGGCAGAAAAACTTTTAAAATTAGTTACAATGTTCCACAACAGATGGCGCTGCAGTCTGAAAAAAAAATCTAATGTACGATATTTTCTAGATATCCACCACACGCAGCAATAATGCGGCGTATTCTCAGAACGAAATGATCAGAAACCCGTGTAAACGTCTCAGGCGGGATGGCTTCCCATGCAGAATAGATGTACTGCATGGGTCCCCACAGACTAATATCGTAGTTTAGGTTTTTCCACACTGCAGCTCCATCTGTTGTGGAATATTGTAACTAATTTTGAGAGTTTATCTGTTTGAAGATTTACTATTGTTGCAAAAAAGGTTGGATGGTTGGTTGAGGCGAACTGAAAAAAAAATCTACTATATTTTTCACATATCCACCATGCGCAGCAATAATATAGCCTAGTGTCAGAACGAAATTATACGTAACCCATGTAAATGTCTCAGGCCAGGCAATCTGCTATTCTGAGGAATAAATCATTTTTTCACAGCAATCTTGCAATCTCTGAACAACATAGGCTTACAACAGATAGACGACTTACAGATTTGCGAACTCACAGACTATGTTTTCTTCTATATTTTTCAAATTGCTTGAAGCGCCATCTGTTGTTGAAAATTGCAACCTTTGTTAACATTGGGAAATATACGTGTTTTATCTTACTTTTGTTCATGAATCGGTAAATCCAAGAAATATTTTAAACTTCTTCCCGTGGTTCAATAATGAATATTGATTTTATGTTTTCGTGTAAATGATGAATTAAGTGCTTGCTGAATATTTTAGAGCTTCAAAATTTTTACATTTGTTACCATTGGGGAATATACGGTTTTTATCTTAATGTTGCTTATGTATCGGTAAATTCAAGAAGTATTTTAAACTTCATCTGGTTCAATAATAAATATTGATTTTATGTTTTTATGTAAATGATTAATTAAGAGCTTGATGAATATTTTAGAGCGTCATAATTTTTACCTTTGGACCTATTCTTAATTTTTACCTTTACATTGGGAAATATACAGGAATATTGGGGAGTATTTATCTCAACGTTGCTTATGAAGCGGTAAATCCAAAAAATATTTTAAACTTCTTCACTAGGGTCAATAATGAATATTGATTTTATATTTTCATGTAAATGATGGATTAAGTGCTTGTTGAATATTTTAGAGCACAAAAATTTTTGTCTTTGTTAACATCGCGGAATATATGTGTTTTATCTTAATGTTGGTTATGAATCGTTAAATACAAGAAATATTTTTAACTTCTTCACGTGGTTCAATAATGAATATTGATTTTATTTTATAATTTTATCATTGGATAACTGCGTTATGAATATTACAGAGCTTAGAATTTATTTGGGCGGTGTTTAATATTGAGCTTAGACCTCGAGTTCTTAATGAACCGGTAAATTCAAAACAGATTATAAACTTCTTTACTTGGTCCAACAATAAAATCTTTTTTCAAGTAATAAAAATATAGACCAGTGTGAATGTATTTTAAACTTCTTCATGTGGTTCAATAACGAATATTAATTTTATGTTTTCATGTAAATGATAGATTGAGTGCTTGCTGAATATTTTAGTGCTTCAAAACTTTTACCTTTGTTAATATTGGGGAACATACGGATTTTATCTTAATGTTTCTTATGAATCGATAAAACTAAAATTATTTTAAACTTCTTCATGCGGTTCAATAACGAATATTGATTTTATGTTTTCATGTAAATGATGGATTAAATGATTCTGAATATTTTAGAGCTTCAAAACTTTTACCTTTGTTAATATTGGGGAACATACGGATTTAATCTTAATGTTTCTTATAAATCGGTAAAACCAAAATTATTTTAAACTTCTTCATGTGGTTCAATAACGATTATGGGCTTTATGTTTTCATGTAAATGATGGATTAAGTGCTTGCTGAATATTTTAGAGCATCAAAATTTTTACCTTTGTTAACATTGGGGTATATACGGGTTTTATCTTAATGTTCCTTATGAATCGGTTAATTCAAGAAATATTTTAAACTTCTTCACGTGGTTCAAAAATGAATATTGATTTTATATTTTCATGTAAATGATGGATTATGTGCTAGCTGAATATTTTAGAGAGTTAAAATCTTTACCTTTGTTAATATTGGGGAATATATTGTTTTGTGTTACCGTTGCTGATGAAGGGGTAAATTCAAGAGATATTTTAAACTTTTTTACGTGGTTCACTAATGAATAGTAATTTTATTTTATGATTTTATCATTGGTTGACTGCGGTGTGAATATTATAAAGCTTAAAATTTCTTTGGGCAGTGTTTAATGTTGAGCTTAGACCACGAGTTCAAATGAACCGATAACTTCGAAACAGATTCTAAACTGTTTTACTTTGTCCAACAATAAAATCTTATTCTCCAGTATTAAAAAAAATTGACCAGTATCAAATGATTGTCTTATGTTTATTATAACACGTCTGATCAGACGTGATATCTCAAGATGAAGGATCGGAAAATTAGTGATTGCTGCATGAAGCATTGCTGGTATTAATTTTATTTATCATTATTTTCTAAAAAGTTTTATCGGTGGATACCAAAATATATTTGGTATATAATATTTGCATTTTAATATTAATGCATAATATTCGTAAAGTTTAAAACCGTTCGAGGTATCAATGGGGAAAAAGGGAAGTTATAAATAGAAGTTTGATTTCCTTCAACGAAAATGAGGTCTGTAGGTGATAAAATTTTCGACTGTTTAAAGGAAAACATCACGTTTTAACAATCTTATATAAAAAATTTTTCTTATTTTTAGCCTTATTACATCCTTTTTAATCATTATTGTAAATGCTAGGGATATGCTGCATTTTTGTTTTTATATTGTTTTTTTATATGATTAGTTTAAAAAAATTATTTTGTTTCCAAAAGATAAGAACTTTTTATATGAAGTAATAAGGAATTTTTATTTTGGTTATGAGCGCTACGATCTACGGTCCGAGACCTACTGCTTAAAGTCGATTCCGAATGGCTACGAAAGTCCATGCCAACAGCGGGTTTCGAACCTGCGCACTGTAGACGTAAAAAGGGAGAGACTGCTTTAAATTTTTTAAAGTTATTCTGACACACTCTGCGCAGACGCACAACAGCTCAAAATAAGTTTCAATAATAATTTTTGCTTTTTTGAAAACAATAATCATTATGTATCTATCTGACCGACATTCGCTCTACCAATAACAATTTTTCATTTTATTTTTCGTTTACAGGATTATTTAACTAAAGTTATAGAGTTATAGGATTCATTAACTTAATTTAGAGTTTGAAATTTTGACTATTATTTATATTCGATGTAAGACAAAGTAGGAAATGAATCTGTAAATCCCAGAAATATTTTAAACTTATTTACGTGGTGTATCAATCGTGGTAGCATGAATAATGAATATTGATTAATATCCAATAATGAATATTGATTTTATGCTTTTTGCAAATGATGGATTATGTGCTTGCTGAATGTTTTAGTGCTTCAAAACTTTTACCTTTGTTAATATTGGGGAACATACGGATTTTATCTTAATGTTTCTTATGAATCGGTAAAACTAAAATTATTTTAAACTTCTTCATGTGGTTCAATAACGAATATTGATTTTATGTTTTCATGTAAATGATGGATTAAGTGCTTGCTGAATATTTTAGAGCTTCAAAAGTTTTATCTTTGTTAACATTGGGGAATATAGGGTTTTATCTTAATATTCCTTATGTTTCGGTTAATCCAAGAAATATTTTAAACTTCTTCACATAGTTCAATAATGAATATTGATTTTATATTTTAATGTAAATGATGTATTAAGTGCTAGCTGAATATTTCAGAGCGTCAAAATTTTTACCTTTGTTAATATTGGGGAATATAGTGTTTTATCTTAACTTTGCTGATGAAGGGGTAAATTCAAGAGGTATTTTAAACTTCTTCACGTGGTTCAGTAATGAATATTAATTTTATTTTATGATTTTATCATTGGTTGACTGCGGTATGAATATTATAGAGCTTAAAAATTCTTTGGGCACTGTTTAATGTTGAGCTTAGACCACGTCTTCGTAATGAACCGGTAAGTTCTAAACAGATTCTAAACTGCTTTACTTGTTCCAAAAATAAAATCTTATTCTCCAGTATTAAAAAAATTGACCAGTATCAAATGATTGTCTTATGTTTATTATAACACGTCTGATCAGACGTGATATCTCAAGATGAAATTCTGAAGATGGGTTCTTGCTGCACGAAGCATTATTGGTATTAATTTTATTTATCATTATTTTCTAAAAAGTTTTACCGGTGGATACCAAAATATATTTGGTATATAATATTTGCATTTTAATATTAATGCATAATACTCGTAAAGTTGAAAACAGTTCGAGGTGTCAATGGGGAAAAGGGGAAGTTATAAATAGAAGTTTGATTTCCTTGAAAGAAAATGAGGTCTATAGGTGATAAAATTTTCGACTGTTTAAAGGAAAACATCACGTTTTAACAATCTTATATAAAAAAATTCTTATTTTTAGCCTTATTACATCCTTTTTAATCATTATTGTAAATGCTAGGGATATGCTGCATTTTTTGTTTTTATATTGTTTTTTTATATGATTAGTTTTAAAAAATTTATTTTGTTTCCAAAAGATAAGAACTTTTTATATGAAGTAATAAGGAATTTTTATTTTGGTTTGGAGCGCTACGATCTACGGTCCGAGACCTACTGCTTAAAGTCGATTCCGAATGGCTACGAAAGTCCATGCCAACAGCGGGTTTCGAACGTGCGCACTGTAGACGTAAAAAGGGAGAGACTGCTTTAAATTTTTTAAAGTTATCCTGACACACTCTGCGCAGACGCACAACAGCCCAAAATAAGTTTCAATAATAATTTTTGCTTTTTTGAAAACAATAATCATTCTGTATCTATCTGACTGACATTCGCTCTACCAATAACAATTTTTCATTTTTTTTTTCGTTTACAAAATTATTTAACTAAAGTTTTAGAGTTATAGGAATCATTAACTTAATTTAAAGTTTGAAATTTTGACTATTATTTATATTCGGTGTAAGACAAAGTAGAAAATGAATCTGTAAATCCCAGAAATATTTTAAACTTATTTACGTGGTGTATCAATCGTGGTAGCATGTATCAATATTCGTTAATGAATATTGATTTTATGCTTTATGCAAATGATGGATTAAGTGCTTGCTGAGTATTTTAGAGCTTCAAATCTTTTACCTTTGTTAATATTGGGAAACATACGGATTTTATCTTAATGTTTCTTATGAATCGGTAAAACTAAAATTATTTTAAACTTCTTCATGTGGTTCAATAACGAATATTGATTTTATATTTTCGTGTAAATGATGGATTAAGTGCTTGCTGAATATTTTAGAGCTTCAAAATTTTTTTATCTTTGTTAACATTGGGGAATATACGGGTTTTATCTTAATGTTCCTTATGAATCGGTTAATCCAAGAAATATTTTAAACTTCTTCACGTGGTTCAGTAATGAATATTGATTTTATGTTTTTGGAGTAAATGATGGATTAAGTGCTTGCTGAATATTTTAGAGCTTCAAAATTTTTACCTTTGTTAAGATTGCGGAATATGCGTGTTTTATCTTAATGTAGCTTATGAATCGGTAAATCCAAGAAATATTTTAAACTTCTTCACGTGGTTCAATAATGAATATTGATTTTATGTTTTCGTGTAAATGATGGATTAAGTGCTTGCTGAATATTTTAGAGCATCAAAATTTTTACCTTTGTTAAGATTGCGGAATATGCGTGTTTTATCTTAATGTAGCTTATGAATCGGTAAATCCAAGAAATATTTTAAACTTCTTCACGTGATTGAATAATGAATATTGATTTTATGTTTTCATGTAAATGATGGACTAAGTGCTTGCTGAATATTTTAGAGCATCAAAATTTTTACCTTTGTTAACATTGGGGAATATACGGATTTTATCTTAATGTTCCTTATGAATCGGTAAATCCAAGAAATATTTTAAACTTCTTCACGTGGTTCAATAATGAATATTGATTTTATGTTTTCATGTAAATGATGGACTAAGTGCTTGCTGAATATTTTAGAGCATCAAAATTTTTATCTTTGTTAAGATTGCGGAATATGCGTGTTTTATCTTCATGTAGCTTATGAATCGGTAAATCCAAGAAATATTTTAAACTTCTTCATGTGGTTCAATAACGAATATTGATTTTATGTTTTCATGTAAATGATGGATTAAGTGCTTGCTGAATATTTTAGAGCATTAAAATTTTATTTTTTAATTTTATGAGTCGGTAAATCCAAGAAAAATTTTAAATTTCTTTATGTGGCTGAATAATGAATATTGATTTTATTTTTCTAATTATATCATTGGTCAACTGCGTTGTGAATAATATAGAACTTAGAATTTATTTTGACAGTGTTTAACACTTGACATGCTGGTATACTTCACTGCCAACTTACACGTGCAGTGGGAGTTTTTACGTGAATCGCGTGAAAGTTGAGTTATTCAGAAAAATCATATTAAATCGAAAACTACTTTGTTTTTATGAACGAAACTTTTTTTTTTATTTTACAGTTTAACATATACTGTATGATTATTTAACAAAAAAACCCCCAATATTTTTACGAAATCACAAAAATAAACGATTGTTAAAATTAAAGTCCGATATCTGTCAGCGCCTAATTCTTCATCACTATCTTTGTCACGACGGCTCCTTTTATCAATTTGGTATTCAACAATAAAAAACGAATGTTCAAATGGATAAAACCCG
>CM063497.1:13541761-13546761 GCA_032207245.1 Pardosa pseudoannulata
AGCTTAAAAGTTAAAATTAAAGGCTTAAAAGTTGCCAATATAGAATGAAATGTAATCTCTAGGAAGTATATGCCCATTTGGATCGAAAGGTTTAAAAGTTGAAAAAATAAAAGCTTAAAGTTAAAAGCTTAAAAGTTGCCAAAATAGAATGAAATCTAATCTTTAGGACGTATATGCCCATTTCGATCGAAAGGCTTAAAAGTTAAAAAATAAATAAAAGTTAAAAATAAAAGCTTAAAAGTTGCCAATAAAGAATGAAATCTAATTTCTGGGCCATATATGACTATTTGGATCCAAAGGCTTAAAAGTAAATGTTATCAAAATAATTGTTTAAATCTTTAACGATAAAATGTAATAAAATGTATTGGTTAAATATATAATATTTAACTTATATGGTTGGGGATTGTACTCTGGTTGATTTGGAGGGTACTGAAGAGGAGCGCCCTACCCGTTTGGACAACCGTTTGAATCAGTCAAATATTTGAAACTAGCATATAGCCCGTCATATGACGGGATCAGTAAAATTTTTAATTTTCCAGAATTGTAAAGTACCCTCTAACGCAGTTAAAAAAATGTGGTTTTTTTTTTAATTTTTTTTATATTACATATGTACCTAATCTATTATTTAAGTCAAATATAAAAGAAAATTGTTTACGTCATATCTAAGTTCAACGATAAAACTTTTAAAAATAATGCAGATGATATTTAAATAATTTAAATAAAGAAATGATTCAATGGGGTGGTTAAAGGAATGACGTCATAATGCTAGAGAAAAAGTTTTATTTTTACCTATTTATTCTGTGATAAAATAATTGAATCGGCTGTTCTTAACCGGGGCAGATATGGCTTGAAACAATGGTACCACACGCTCATAAAGGAGGAAAGAAGTGGATTTCGAACGTTTTAAAGATGACAGTATTTTTCACTGTGATATGAAGCATATTTATACGAATTTGTTTTAGAATCAGATCGATAGTTCAGGAGATGGTTTGGTTTGGTTTGGAGTGTTAGGTCTACTTTTTGAAACACGAGGGCTAATGAGACCGAGCTTAAAGCCGATTCCGAACGGCTGCTAACATCCATGCCACTTTGGGATTCGAACCCACGAATTCCGGTACCAAAGGCCAGCACCCTAACCAATCGGCTATCGTTCGGCATAGTTCAGGAGAAGATAAAATTTGTTCACTTTGAATTTTGTTAACCCTAACTCATGAAGAATCTAATATGGATGCCTCTATCCATTCCTGCTCCAACCTCTTCATGAATTCGAGGACTTTTCGGATAGATAACTTAGGCTATCATTATATAGGGGATTGGTGAGAAAATATACAAAAATCGCTTGCATAATGTAATAGTATACCACACGAACACAGCTGGGTTTCTAAATTACCAATACTATTTCAATTGTACCGAAAAGAACTATGACCGGTTACAAAATATGTCAAGACTACGTTGCAATTCAAAATTAACGGTACTTTGGATTTGAAAGGTATGTCTAATAGAACATGTGAAAAGCACTTACCGTGGTCAGTCAGTGAATGGAAAGAATTAGGCTGGCTACAGCAAGTGAGAACGCGGTAGAAAGACCACTGCTGCTAAATAAAGACGTTGCCTGAAAAAAGAAACAAACAATTAGCATACCACGACACATATATAAAAATAGATTATTTTCTCATTAGATAGATTTCTCATCAAAAGAGTAAATTATATTGTACGAGGATGCAACTTTTCAGTTTAGAACATTGCATGTACTTAGATATTGGCTTCGAGCAGTCACATATCCTTATGAGGTTAGTCGCATTGCACGAGTTTGTACTCTCTTTGAATATTGGAAAAATTCCCTTCTTGAGAATGCAACTTTTTCTCCCCAGCATTGTAGAATTCTTTTGTTCAGAACATTCCATGTACTTAGATATTGGCTTTCGAGCAGTCACATATCCTTATGAGGTTAGTCGCATTGCACGATATGTTTGTACTCTCTTTGAATATTCGTTGAGGAAGAGTTGGTAAACTTTCTTTCCTCAGGATGCAACTTTTTATCGCCAGCATTGTAGAATTTGTTTGTTCAGAACATTGCATGTAAATAGACATTGGCCTTCGGGCAGTCACATATCCTTATGAGGTTGGTTGCACGCGTACTTTCTTTTTTGTTGTTGTTGTTTCTGATACCACTTGGACAAACCAAGCACGATTGAGCCTGCAGGCTTCGTGTTAAAACCAAGGGGTGCGCCTTTCATTTCAAAACTTAATTTGGCAAGATGTTTCTTCAAATAATTTATAATTTTATTCCTGTTAATTTCCCATATCTGTATAGACATTAGGATCTCTGTAAAATAAACAAAAAAAAATATAATTTTCCATTGTTGAGATAATTAATGTCCGCTGTGGCGAACACTGACAATTATGTTATATAGTAGTTATAAATATACATGTCCGGTGTAGTGGCCAGACTTTGTCAAATTAAGGGTTAATGAGCACCGCTAGGGTGAAAGAATGACTTCGCTCAAGTAAGTCCTCTTCATTTTGAAGCAGGGACCAAGTAGAAGACACTCAGACTTGGCTTACCTCCGAAAGTGGTATTGATCGAGAACTTGGAGTACATTGTCACCACGAACCTATTTGAACTGCCACAGTCACTTTCAACATATATATATGTATATATATATATATATATATATATATATATATATATATATATATATAATATATATATATATATATATATATATATATATATATATATATATATATATATATATATATATATATATATATATATATATATATATATATATATATATATATATATATATATATATATATATATATATATATATATATATATATATATACATACATATATATGTGTATATATATATACATATATACACGTATATATATACGTATATGTATATGTATATATATATGTATATATATAAATATATATATATATATATACATGTATATATATATATATATATATATATATATATATATATATATATATATATATATATGTATATATATATATATATATTATATATATGTGTGTGTGTATATATATATATATCTATATATATATATATATACATGCATATATATGTATAGATACACATATACACACATATATGTTTATATATGTTTATATATATGTATATATGTATATATATGTATATATATATATATATATATATATATATATATATATATATATATATATATATATATATATATATATATATATATATATATATATATGTATATATATATATATATATATATATATATATATATATATACATGTATATATATATATATATATATATATATATATATATATATATATATATATTATATATGTGTATATATATGTATATATGTATATATATGTATCTATATGTATATATATATATGTATATATACACATATACATATATATCTATGTATGTATATATAAACATACGTATACATATATGAATAAAAATATATGTATGTATATATATATATATATACATATATATATATATGAATATATTCATATATACGTATATACATATATGTATATATATATATATATATATATATGTGTATATGTATATATATATATATATATATATACACGTATATATATATATATAAATATACATACATATATATACATATATATATACGTATATATGTATATATATACGTATATATATATATGTATATATATATATATAAATATACATACATATATATACATATATATATACGTATATATGTATATATATACGTATATATATATATGTATATATATGTATGTATATATATACGTACCAGTATATATATACGTATATATATACGAACGTATGTATATATATACACTTTCCCACCAGTATCATAGAATCGTGTGATTAGAACATTGCATGTACTTAGACATTGGCCTTTGGGCAGTCCCAAATTCTTATAAGCCGCGGTAGCGTGATTGGCAAAGGAAACAATCGAGTAACTGAGGGGTTCCGGGTTCGGTGCCCGAGCCGGCCTCAGATCCGCCGTGTTCGTTAAAGGTGGCAGGGGCACATGAAATATGTTCGTGGTTCCAATGTCCTCCAAGTTCTCATTCCATACCTCTGGGGGTGACAAGCCAATCCTAAACGGGGGGGGTCTTATGCTTGGTTCCTGCTTGAAAATAACGCGGACCCAATTGAGCAAAGGCGTTCTTTCACCCATGAGGTGTTAGTTTAAAACGAAAAGGAAAGGCGCACGAAAAACGAAAGACGCACCCCTTCGGCTTAATATGAGCAGCCTGCGGCTAAATCGCGCTTGGTTTGATCAAGTGGCATAAGACAACAGCAGCAACAAATCCTTATGTGGTTGGCTGCCGTCGTGAGTATGTTTATACTCTCTTTGAATATTCGTCGGGGATGAGGGGGGTTTGGAGCAGAGTTAGAAAAAATCCCTTCTTCAGAATACACCGCTTTCTAGTCAGAACACAGGCGTGCATTGCATGCTGTAAAACGATTTAGATATCACTCGGTAGATAAAAGTAGAAATAAATTGGAGATACATCTCATTCCAGTTTGATCTTCAACTATTATTGCGGCCTAACACTTCATCTCGTCTCAAACCGAGATCACGACTGCAGTACAAGGAAATGGAAGTGTGGCTCAGAGATAGTTAATCTAAATGATGAAATCACCTTTAGGGCAGCCCTTGGGGGATTCCCCAAGAGCAGGGCACTGTAATCTAACTAAACACCTAAATCTCGGCAACACGAGAAGCAGGTTCTTTCTATGAGGTCGGCTGAGCTTCCGGAATGAATTAAGTGTGGAGATGGTTCCGGAAGCAGATAATGACGGAGAATTCTTTCTCGGTCTCCATCAACACCACACTTCCCACGCTTACTGAAGGCTGCATTGTGATCTCCAGACTAGATAAACATAACAAATGGCGATGTTATAGAATATATACGATAGAAAGGAAAAAGACTACATAACCGCTTTCTCTCTCTCTCTCTC
>CM063497.1:13566761-13569261 GCA_032207245.1 Pardosa pseudoannulata
TCATCGCCCCAAAAATCGCCAAGTTTGCCACACAAAATTGCCAAGTTTGGCGGGAAAAAAACCCGGCGGCTATAATGCATCTGTACCTTCGTTTGTGTGTTTGTTCTTTTATAGCTAACCACACGGTTTGCAATCGATTCGCTCCATTTTGGACATCATTCATATGTATCGCCAAATAATCACTGTCAATATTAAAATCTCTGCTGTCCATTCTGTCACGTAATATGACAAGATACATTAAAGTTGGCAACTAACATGCGGTCAGTAAAGATAAACAAATTTAGAAAAGCTACGTATTTCTATAGTGCGAAAGATGAACGATGATTGCTTATCTAGACAGCTAGCAATCGGAAATCAGAGTTTACATCCATCTGGAATTGATTTCAAGTATTAAGTCCTAGTATTGTGTGTCCTAGAATAATAAAAGCTTGACCTTCACCTTCAAGACGTAGAATAGATCTGTAGCGTTTTATATATCTAGGAAATTGTCTCATGATTGTCTTTTGAAGCAGTGAAGACATGTGTTTATAATTGGACTGCTAGTGATGAAATAACAGAAACTAGTGCGACTGATAGAGTCGGTAGATTGTGACATCAAGGAATGTTCTGTCACGCACGATGTTTTCAATAAATCTTTATCGATTATCAACTTCTTAGAAAAGTAGGGAAGGGTGAATTTCGAAAGTTTTAAAGACGAAAGTATATTTCGTTGTGATATGAAGCCTATTTATTCCAATTTATTTTAGAATCGGATCGATCGTTTAGGAGAAGATAAACTTGTCTCGCTTTGAATTTTGTTAACCCTGAAACAGACGGACAGAAAACTTAGTCTATTATTACATAGGGGATTCTTCAAGTAATAATAATAAAATTTTTAGAAACTTCAATAAAAATCTTTATGCAAGTTCTAAATTTCTCCCTCGAAGAATGTTTTCTGGGTACGACATCGTGCTGCAACGTGCATCGTGCATTGGAATTTTGCTAACCCTAACTCATCAAGAATCCAACATGGATGCCTGTATCCATTCCAGGTCCAACCACTTCATAAATTCGAGGACAGACGGACAGATAACTTAGGCTATTATTATTTAATGGGTTGTTTTGTAGACTTGAAAAACTGGAATCGAATTATCCTGGTAGCTGTGTATTCGGAACCGCAAAATAATTTCTTTGGCTTAAATAGATAGGTAAGAATTAGAAGGTACAATAGAAAATAGTACTGGTTTATACAGAAAACAGCATAAGGTTCTAGAATGTCACACTGTTCTAGAAATTAACTAACAATAAAATAACTAACAATAAAACTAACTATTGACTAACAATAAAATAGTATTTGAACTAACTATAAAATAATTGTTGTCAATAGTATTTTAACCTACATTAAGGTTTGGTTAAATTGTAATCAAACATGCGTTTAAAATCACCTTTATACGGTTGAAGCACTGTGTACTAGTGTAGATGTAATTGATTATATTGTAGAGCCTCAATTAATCGGAATCGAATTATCCGGATTATGGATTATTCGAGATGGAAAAAAACTTTTTTTTATTTAACAGATAGACTAGAATGTAACGGTACAGTAGAATATAGTAATATTTTCAGAGAAAAATATTTGGAGATTAGAAAAAGTCATGCTGTTCTGAAAATGTACTAGAAATGTACAAGCACTAACGGTAAAATAAAGATTGCCAATAATATCTTGTCCTATCTTAAAGTTTTGTTAAAGTGCAATCAAAAAGGCATTAAAAAAACACCTATTTACTGATAAAGCGCTGTCTACTGATGTAATTGATTACGTGAAAAATTATTTCAGAACCAGAACTGAAATATAGTGTTATACTATGCTTATATTTCTTTTTCTACACTCTTAATAACATATTTTGGCTTGATTAAAGAGCTGGGTTCCCCCGCCAACTTGGCGATAATGGTTTGATTATGGTGGCCTAACATTTTCTCCTGATCTCGCCGTGTCCAAACAATCCGTATCTATATTATAATGTATATGATATTTGCATCCCACTTTCCTCGTGTAACTCTTTTCTTATATATTTAAAGTGCGCAATGCTTAAAATAATTAGATATAACAAACCATTAATGGTTTTCTATGGTTGACTTTTAATAATTTGGAGCTGTTGCGTTTGTAAACTGTTAAGGGATTAATGGCCCATAAATATCCGGTTTTCAAATCGTTTTTTTTAATTAAGTAAGAGTATAAAATTCTATTACGATGGCGCACTGTGCCTTCATTAAAGTCGCCAGAAAAAGCAAGAAATGCAATGTTTGGATGGATTACCTTTGTGTTTAGTAAATATCGCCAATATTTTCTCCAAATTTGCCAAGGGGAACGCAATTCTTAAGTAGTCCCATTGATTAAAGAACTGGTTTCCCTCGCCAACTTGGCGATAATTGTTTAAGTATAGTCGCCTAACATTTTCTCCTGATCTCGCCGTGCCCAAACAATCTGCATCTATATTATAATTTATATGATATTTACATCCAA
>CM063497.1:13584261-13599261 GCA_032207245.1 Pardosa pseudoannulata
ATCTATTCAGAAGGAACCCATTCTTTACCTTCCCTTCGCTGCTGTTTTAATTTAACGAAAATTCTCCCTCTTCCAACTAAGGAAATGATCAAAGGAGTGGGGTATTACACGTTCCTGGAATTTTTCAGACATACGCACAACTTTCTGGTGGTCAATAGTTGTCATATAAGCAGAAGGCAACACATTATTAATCGAAACTGAGAAGGAGCGTATTCTCATTTTATGCCTTGCTCGCTTACCTGCAGCTTGTCGATAGGGAAGCCAGAAAGTGAAATGATTTAACTTTAAAACAGAATATAGAAATTTTAAATCGTTATGACAGGTTACCAAACGTGATGACTGCATAGCTATTTCTCATATGTTTGGGTGGTTTTGCAGCGTTACGATCTACTGTTTTGCTACACAAGTGCTGATGAGACCATTACCTACTGCTTAAAACTGATTCCGAACGGCTACGAACATCCATGCTACCAGAGGGATTCGAACCTGCGAGCTGCGGTACCGGAGAGCACCGCTGTACAATTCAATCATCGTTTTAATTTCCTAGAGTTGTAAAGTATCCTATAAGGCAGGTTAAAAAAATGGTTTGTTTTTTGGCTGAGAATTATCTGATACAATCTCAATAATTTGTTTATCTTTACTGACCGCATGTTAGTTGCCAACTTTTATTTATCTTTTCCTGTTACGTGATAGGATGGACAGTGATTATTTGGCGGTATATACGAATGATGTCCAAAATGGAGCGAATCGATCGTAAATCGTGTGGTTATGTATAAAAAACAAACACATAAACGAACAAACTTCTTAATTTTCAAATATATAACTTAAACGCTAGATATTTATGAGTCCGTGAAATAGACTCCTAGACTTTTATGAATAGAATGTGTTGTTAATGCCGGAGATAAAATTTTCATGGCAACAAAAAATAATTTAAGATTACATTTAAAATTAGCACATATGTACTTAATCTACTGTTTAAGCCAAATATAAAAAAAATTATTGACGTCATATCTAAGTTCAGGGGTAAAACGTAGGAAAACAATGCAGACGATATTTAAATAATTTAAAATAAGAAATTATTAAAGAGACGGTTGAAGGAATGACGTCATAATGTTAGAAAAAAATTTTACTTTTACCTATTTATTATGTGATAAATTGATAAATTTAATGTCCTGCTCTTAACCTGGGATAATAGGGAGCGAAATAATGGCATTAAACACTCGAAAAGGGGAAAAGGGGTAGATTTCCAACGGCGTAAAGACGACAGTGTTTTTCGCTGTGATATTAAGCATATTTATACTAACTTATTTTAGAATCGGATCTATAGTTTAGGAGAATATAAACTTGAATCGCTTTGAATTTTGCTTAAATTAAAAGACTCAATGTAATTGGTAAGAAAATTGTTATCTAAGTTCAGTAATAAAACGTATGAAAATAATGCAGACGATATTTAAATAATTTAAAATAAGAAATGATTCAATGAGAGGAATGACGTCATAATGCTAGAAACAAAATGTTATTTTTACCTATGTATTATGTGATGAATTGATAAATTTAATCGCCTGCTCTTAACCCAGGAAAATAGGGTTTGAAATAATGGTGTTAAAGGCTCGAAATGGGGGGGGAGTGGTGGATTTCGAACGTTATAAAGACGACAGTATTTTTCGTTGTGATGTGAAGCGTATTTATACCAATTCATTTTATAATCGGATCTATAGTTTAGGTTTGGAGTACTACAGTCTACTTTTTGCAACACGAGGGCTAATGAGACCGGGACCTACAGCTGAAAGCCGATTCCGAACGGCTACAAACATCCATGCCACTGTGGGATACGAACTGACGAACTCCGGTGCCAAAGACAAGAACGCTAACCAATCGGCCATCGTTCGGCTTATAGTTTAGAAGAAGATAAAGTTGACTCGCTTTGAATTTTGCTAACCGTAATTCATTCAGAATCCAGTATGGATGCCTCTACCCATTCCAGGTCCAACCACTTCATAAATTAGCGGACAGACGGGCAGAAAACAGGCTATTATTATATAGGGGATTCTTCAAGTAATAATAATAAAATTTTTAGTAACGTTAATAAAAATATTTATGCAAGCTCAAAATTTCTCCCTCGAAGAATGTTTTCTGAATACGACATCGTGCTGCATTATATGTATTTTTTTTTCATTCAAGTCTCAAAAAAGTAACACCTAAAATGTAAAGAATCCCAACAATTGAGAAAGTGTATATTTTCGCTTCTTTCTTTCTCGTTCGGACTGAATCACCGAAGTAGCAGCACATAAAAAAGAAGGAATGTTCTGGGGAAAAAAACCCGTCTACTGTTAAAAAATGCCCAGTATAATAAAATTCGAACAATGTTTTGTTTCTGCGAAAAAAAGAGATTTACGGCTCCAATGTGTGTACTAGCAAGTCGACATGAAAGTAAACATTTTCCTAGCATATAAACAAAGCCACCGTTATGGTGGCATTTTTTCTTTATATCGTGGCGTTACGGTATCGTTAAAATAGAATACAACCCGTCATATGACGGGATTAGTAAAATTTTTAATTTTCAGAATTGTAAAGTACCCTATGAGGCAGATTAAAAAATGGTTTGTTTTTTGGCTGAGGATTATCTGGTACACGCTCAATAATATGTTTATCTTCATACTCCTCTAAGTCCGATACTATCAATGCAGTTTAGAATCATGTTGAATTCATTTAGTCAAACCGTGTGGTTGTGTATAAAAAACAAACACGAAAATGAATAAACTTCATAATTTTCAAAGATATGTAACTTAAACTCCAGATATTTATTAGTGTGTGAAATAGACTCCTAGACTTTTATGAAAAGAATTTGTTGTTAATACCGGCGATAAAATTTTCATTGCAACAAAAAATAATCGATGATTCAATTTAAAATTATCACATATGTACCTAATCTATTATTGAAGCCAAATATAAAAGAAAATTATTGACGTCATATCTAAGTTCAGCGATAAAACGTATGAAAATAATGCAGACGATATTTAAATAATTTAAAATAAGAAATGATTCAATGAGAGGAATGACGTCATAATGCTAGAAAAAATGTTATTTTTACCTATTTATTATGTGATAAATCGATAAATTGGCCGAACGATGGCCGATTGGTTAGGGTGCTGGCCTTCGGTACCAGAGTTCGTGGGTTCCAATCCCACAGTGGCATGGATGTTCGTAGCCGTTCGGAATCGGCTTTAAGCTGTAGGTCCCGGTCTCATTAGCCCACATGTTGATAAAAGTACACCGTAGAGCTCTAAACGAAGCAAACTAAATTGATAAATTTAATCGCCTGCTCTTAACCGGGGACAACAGAGCTTAAAATAATGGCATTAAACACTCGAAAAGGGGGGGGATGAATTGGTGGATTTCGAACGTTTTAAAGACAGTATTTTTCGCTGAGATAGGAAGCCTATTTATACCCATTTATTTCAGAATCTCATTGATAGTTTAGGAGAAGATAAAATTGATTCGCTTTGAATGTTGCTAACTCATCAAGAATCTAATATGGATGCCTCTATCCATTCCAGGTCCAACTGCTTCATCAATTCGAGGACAGACGGACAGATAACTTAGGCTATTATTGTATAAGGGATTATTATAATGTATAATAAGAGGCCGTCTCATTCAGATATGATTTACCTCTTCGCCCACTGTTCAGACGTAAATCACCGCTATTCCCCGCTCTTTCTGCAACTCTGTTGTGACAGATCTCCTTTCTGCGGGGCACTTTATGTGCGAAATATCGGTGACGTGATGCAGAATGAACTATTTATGTATATGTATATATATATTATATATTTATATAAAATATAATATATATATATATTTTGTATATAAGTTTATATATATATTTATATATATATATATGTATGTATAAATATTTATATATATATGTATATATATATAGTATGTATTTTATATATATGTATGTATATTATATATGTATGTATATATATATGTATGTATATTTATATATATATATTATATATGTATATATATGAATTTATATTATATATATGTATATATATATGTGTGTATATATATATATATAGTATGTATATATATATATAGTATGTATATATATATAGTATGTATATATATATATGTATTTATATATTATGTATAATATATATGTATGTATATTTATTATGATATATATTATATATATATATATATATATGTATGATGTGTATATATGTATATATGTGTATTTGTATATAGGTATGTATGTATGTATATGGTATATATAAATTTATATATACGTATATATATATATATATATATTTATATATATATTTATCTATATATATTTATATATATATATATAAATGATATATTATATATATATCTATATATATGTATGTATATATAATGGACCAAGTCCAAACGATTGATAAATTCGAAGACAGACGGGCAGAAAACAGGCTATTATTATATAGGGGATTCTTCAAGTAATAATAATAAAATTTTTAGTAGTAAAATAAAATGTTTATGCAAGATCAAAATATCTCCCGAAGAATGTTTCTGGATACGAACATTGTGCTGAATTATGTCTTTTTTTTTTTCATTCAAGTCTCAAAAAAGTAACACCTAAAATGTAAAGAATCCCAACAATTGAGAAAGTGTATATTTTCGCTTCTTTCTTTCTCGTTCGGACTGAATCACCGAAGTAGCAGCACATAAAAAAGAAGGAATGTTCTGGGGAAAAAAACCCGTCTACTGTTAAAAAATGCCCAGTATAATAAAATTCGAACAATGTTTTGTTTCTGCGAAAAAAAGAGATTTACGGCTCCAATGTGTGTACTAGCAAGTCGACATGAAAGTAAACATTTTCCTAGCATATAAACAAAGCCACCGTTATGGTGGCATTTTTTCTTTATATCGTGGCGTTACGGTATCGTTAAAATAGAATACAACCCGTCATATGACGGGATTAGTAAAATTTTTAATTTTCCAGAATTGTAAAGTAGCAGGTAAAAAAATGGTTTGTTTTTTGGCTGAGAATTATCTGGTGCACGCTCAATAATTTGTTTATCTTCATACGCCTCTGAAGTCTTCCGATACTGTGAATGCAGTTTAGAATCAAGTCGAATTCATTTAGTTATACCTTAATCTATTATTTAATCCAAATATAAAAGAAAATCATTGACGTAACATCTAAGTTGAGTGATAAAACATATAAAAATAATGCAGACGATATTTAAATAATTTAAAATAAGAAATGATTGAATGAGATGGTTAAAGGAATGACGTCATAATGCTGGAAAAAAATGTAGTTTTTATCTATTTATTATTACATGATGAATTGATAAATTGAATCACCTCTTAACCGGGAAAAATAGGGCTCGAAATAATGCCATTAAACAGTCGAAAAGGAGGGAAGCGGTGGATTTCAAACGTTTTAAAGACGACAGTATTTTTCGCTGTGATATGAAGGAAGCATATTTATACCAATTAATATAGAATCGGAATGATAGTTTAGGAGAAGATAAACTTTAATAGCTTTGAATTTTGCTAACCCTAACTCACTAGGAATGCAATATGGATGCCTCTATCCATTCCAGGTGACAGCCTATAATAATATTAATATTATATTTTCAGTAGTGGAGTTAGATATAATTTGTTGTTAATATCGGTGATTTTTTTTCTTGCAATGAAAAATAATCGACGATTCATTTTAAAATGATCACATATGTGCCTAATCTATTATTGAAGCCAAATATAAAGGAAAATTATTGACGTCATATCTAAGTTCAGTGACAAAACGTATGAAAATAATGCAGACGATATTTACATAAAGAAGTCAGAATTTTTCGCTGTGATATGAAGTATATTTATATCAATTTATTTTAGATTCGTATCTATAGTTTAGGAGAAGATAAACATTTCTCTCTTTGAATTTTGCTAACTATGGATGCCTCTATCCATTCCGGGTCCAACCGCTTCATAAAATCGAGGACAGACGTACAGATAACTTAGGCTATTATTATATAAGGGATAACATCGTCAAAATAAAGTTCAAAATAGTCCAAAACGGTTGCATTATTTGCCATAGTGAAATTTATTCCAGGATTTCCAATGAAAGGAAATGAAGCAGGAGCTGGTGGAATATTTTGCATATCAATTTTGCACCACTGTCGAACATTTTTAATAGAAAATGAATTTTCAGATTCATCACTATCCGCAGAGGAATCCGAGAAATTCTCATCAGTTTCGCTATAACTATATTTCATATACTTGAAACCTGAGTCAGAAGTGCTATCAGTGGCGGAAATATCGTCAGGAGTATAAGTTATATCACTCGCGAAACGCTTCATCTTTCAGCTATGAAAAGCGCGTTAAAAATGCTACAAAAAATTCTTCTATATTTCGCAGAAATGTAGACAATTAAAGCCATCTGCTAGTTTACAGCTAGATAAACAATTAAAAATCACAGTAACGCCAAAATGAAAGAATAAACGGGAAAAGAGCGGGTTGCACAGTTAAATAGACGGCTAAAATGCATGCCCGCGGAAATCACGAGTTGAGCAAATTTTGCTACATCTATGGTGCCTGTGGAAATCACGGGATGCGCAACGAGAAAATTAAATACAGAATCTTACCTTTTCTTCTTCTGGGTAAGCAGAGACGGAAATCGCCAGGGCGACGAGGAACACGGTCAAAAGCAAAAACAGAGTTGAGGAACGCATGGCTTCTTTTTTATGTATTAATTTTTATTTAATAAGTTCGATCGAACGGGACGGCGAGGTGAGGCTCCAAAACAGACTATGATGCTGCACGTAACCAGAGCGCGGAATGATCGAGCAGCGGGATGAAACTGCTGCCACCAAGTTCCTTCACCGCCCAATTTTTGAACCGACGGCGCAAGGCGGACGCTGATTGGTGCTCGGGATCGTCTGCTCCCGGAGACGTCACAGGCGCGAGACGCGGGCAACAAAAGAAAAAGGAACAAAAAAAATCGCACAGAAAAATTTCGTAAACTTATTTTTATGTCCCCTCCATACAATGCTGGGAGAGATGATAAATGTTCGATATTCGACATTAATTACTCGAATTCTGACGTGTGACGGAATATTCGATGATAGTAAACGAAAACAGGTGCGAATCTTTTGTAGGTAAAGGGCGAGCGGACAACAAAAAGATGGAAAATCTTGTGACAGGGAGCGAGGATGGAATATTTGAACAGAAAATCGTTTTTTGTGCGCATTTCTTGGTAATGCCATTCAGTTTTTTTTTCAGGGTTCGGAAAATTGACCTTCATATGTGTATCCTCTGATAATTGCGATATAAAATCGATAAACAATCAATTAACTTGCAAGGAAACATCCGCTAACAAGAAATCCGGTAGGAAAATAAAAAAGGAATAAAAAACATCAGTTTCTGGGTGTTTGTCAGTATTTTTTTTCTCTCTTCCGAATTGTGATTAATATTTTTCTTTTTGACTATATGTTGTCGTGAATTAACTGTTCTTCCTATTCATGGTAGCTGAACGATGGCCGATTGGTTAGGGTGCCGGCCTTCGGAACCGGAGTTCGTGGGTTCGAATCCCACAGTGGCATGGATGTTCGTTGCCGTTCGGAATCGGCTTTAAGCTGTAGGTCCCGGTCTCATTTGGCCTCGTGTTGCAAAAAGTAGCACTCCAAACCAAACCAAACCAAATCTATTCATGGTAGGCCAAACGAAGATCGAATAGTAGAGCTCTGCTTTTCGGTACCGGAGTTCGCGGATTCGAATCCCTGCTGTTGTCATGGATGTTCGTAGCCGTTCGGAATCAGCTTTAAGCAGTAGGTCATGGGCTCGTTAGCCCTCGTGTATCAAAACAGTAGACCATAGCACTCTAAACCAAACCACACCTTCAGTAGTGTAGAATAGATGGGGTGTGAGGAAGTCGTAACCCCCCCTCCCTCTTAAGGATTGCTTTGGACATATATATAAATTTTAAAATATGGACTGAAATGAGAGAATTAGAGTTTAATTTAATTAATGATTGAATTCTACTAGGGATGTAGCGGAATGTATAAGACGCTGCTCTTCGGTACTGGAATTCGATGATTAGAATCCAGCTGATGACATGGATGTTCGTAGCCGTTCGGAATCGGCTTTTAGCAGTAGGTCGTGGGTTGATTATCCCTCGTGTATGAAAACAGTGAACTGTGTCACTCGAAATTAAACCAAACCTTCAGTAGCGTGGAAAAGAGGGGTGTATGGAAGTCGTAACCCCCCATAAGAATTGTTTGGGACTTATATATTAATTTAAACATATGTATTGAAGTGAGAGAATTAAAATTTAATTTAATTAATGATTAAATTTTATCAGGGATGCAGACGAATGTATAAGGCGCTGCTCTTCGGTACTGAAAGCTTTCGGTACTGCAGTTATATAATTCCTGGATTACATATATATATATATATATATACATACATACATATGTATAAATATACATATATGTCTGTGTGCATGGTGTATGTATATACATGTGTGTATATATGTATATATATGTGTGTATGTACATCTATATGCGTGTGTTTGTAAATATATATATATATATATAGAAATGTAATATAGATGTATGTGTGTGTGTATGTGCATATAAATATGCGTATATATATATATATATATATATATATATAAATATGCGTATATATATATATATATATATATATATATATATATATATATATATGTATATTTTTCTTTGTATATAAATATATGTATATATGAGTATGTGTATACAAATATGTATATATATATATATGTGTGTATATGTATATGTATATATATATATGTGTGTGTGTGTGTATTTGTATGTTTATAAATATATATATATATATTATATATTATATATATGTATGTATGTATATATATATGTATATATATATGTGTGTGTGTGTGTGTATTGTTTTTATTTATAATCATAGTCGACTCTTATTTCTCTAAAAATATATGTATATATGTGCATTTTCAAGGCACACATTACGTGTCTTGCAATCTTCACCTGATAATGTTTTCTACCGACTCTTTGGGTGTAGTTGAGTGAGCAATGGAAATACCCAGGGTGAGTCCTGCTACCGAAACAGTTTGTCAGCGAGATGTATCTATCATTCAAATTCTGCAACCACGACGGATATGGAAAAGAACTCCTGTGGTTGACTCAGAGACACGTGATAAATTTGGGAAAATACCTCGAAGTAGTCTATTCAATGACATAAATATAGCATGTTAGACAAACTGCTTCGAGCCTCATTTTTCCCGGTTAAGAGCAGGCGATTAAATTTAAGAATTTATCACACAATAAATAGGTAAAAATAACATTTTTTCTTGCATTATGACGTCATTCCTCTCATTGAACAATTTCTTATTTTGAATTATTTTAATATCGTCTGCCTTATTTTCAAGCGTTTTATCGCTGAACTTAGATATGACGTCAATAATTGTCTTTTACATTTGGCTTAAATAATAAGGTGATTTTACGCAGCAGGGCACACCTCAACTTATAACGATTCTGACTTTAATTTCAAACGGAAGGGCAGTATATTGTTTGTCTATTGGCTGTTGTAAACATGAAAATGAATGGGAAGGGCACACTTCGTGACGTTGCAACAAATTGCTCTATAGATTAGCTACATATATGATCATTTTAAATTTAATCATGGATTATTTTTTGTCCTATTTTCCCCGGTTAAAAGCAGGCAATTCAATAATATCTGTCGCGTGAATTCTCTCGTCTGCTTTGAGCAGCTGGGTGACAGCTCAACTCGTAAAGATTTAGTGACGCGTTCTGAAGAAAAAAGATTGAACTCTCGGAATTTTTAAGAGATGCAGTATTGTCTATTTTAATATGCGTTGTCACTTGTCTTTGATGTTGTGAAAATAAATGTTATCGTTTTTTCAAGGCTAATAGCATTCAATCTCAGTAAAAGAATCTGAAATAATCAAACGATTTAATCAACAATATCAATTTGTTACATTATAAATAGATGAAAATAACATTTTTCTAGCATTATGACGTCATTCGTCTCATTGAATCATTTCTTATTTTGAATTACTTAATTATCGTCTGCCTTATTTTCAAACGTTTTATCATTGAACTTAGATATTACGGAAATAATTTTCTTTATATTTGGCTTAAATAATAAGGCGTTTTTACGCAGCACGGCACACCTCAACTTATAACGATTCTGGCTTCAATTTCAAAAGGAAGGGCAGTTTATTGTTTGTCTATTGGCTGTTGTAAACATGAAAATGAATGGGAAGGACATTATAGTATTCCGTGACGTTGCGACAAATTGCTCTATAGATTAGAAACATATGTCATCATTTTAAATTTAATTATCGATTATTTTTTGTCCTATTTTCTCCGGTTAAAAGCAGGCGATTCAATATATCAATTTGTCACTTTATACATAGATGAAAATAACATTTTTTTTCTAGCATTGTGACGTCATTCCTCTCATTGAATCATATCTTATTTTTTAATTATTTAAATATCATCTGCCTTATTTTAAAAGGTTTTATCCCTGAACTTAGATATTACGGAAGTAATTTTCTTTTATTGTTGACTTAAATAATAGATTAGGTACATATGGGATCATTTTAAATTCAATAATCGATTATTTCTGGTTGCAATGAACATTTTATTACCAATATTAACAACAAATTCTATCTACCCAAAGGGTGTAGTGTAAAGGGTAGTTTTATTCTTTTACTTCCATTAATTACTGTGACAAAAAATTGGGAAGAATGTAAATTAAGAAAACTTAAAAAGTTTTTAGAATGTACAAAATATTTTCCTCTGCAGCTTAGAGTTTTTGTCCTAGTTCATATTTATAAAACAGAAACGTGGCGTGAATGCAGGTTCCTGATGTATACATATGTTGTATTTATACACTAGCACTTCCGTTGTATTTATACACTAGCATTTAACCCGTCATATGACGGGATCAGGGAATTTTTCTGTATATATATATAAATATGTATATATATGTATATGTATGTATATGTGTATATATATATGTATATCTATGTATATGTATAGATATATGTATATATGTATATATATGTATATATATATATATATGTGTGTGTGTGTGTGTGTGTGTAAATATATATATGTATATGTATATATATATATATATGTATATGTATATATATATATATATATATATATATATATATATATATTATATATATATATATATATATATATATATATATATTATATATGTATATTATATGTATGTATATGTATGTATATATATATATTATATATATATTATATGTATATTATATATATATATATTATATATGTATTAGATATATATATTATATATGTATATTATATGTATGTATATGTATATATATATATATATATATATATATATATATATATGTATATATATATATATTATATATATGTATATTATATGTATGTATATGTATATATATATATATATATATATGTATATGTATATATATGTATATGTGTATATATATATATGTATATATATATATATGTGTGTGTGTATGTATATGTATATATATATATGTATATATTATATATATATATATATATATATATATATATATATATATATATATATATATATATATGTGTGTGTGTGTGTGTGTGTGTGTGTGTATATATATATATGTAAATATATATATATATGTATATGTATATATATGTATATGTGTATATATATATATGTATATGTATATATATGTATGTTAAATATATATATATATATATATATATATATGTATATGCCGGGATCAGTGAAATTTCTCATTTTCCAGAATTGTAAAATAACCTGTGAGGCAGGTAATTTTTTTTTTTTCTGCCGAGGATTATCTGGTACACGCGCAATAATTTGTTTAACTCCATACTCGTCTAAAGTCTCCCGATTCTGTGAATGCAGTTTAGAATGACGTTGAATTCATTTAGAAAGATCGTTCAAAGTTTTCTTAGCTACGTTCAAATGATAGCTCAGTTCTTCTCCATTTTTTGCCCTAGTAATTAATAGAAGTAAAAGAATGAAACTATCATTTCCACTGCACCGTGGAGGTAGATACAATGAGTTGTTATTACCAGAGGTAAAATTTTCACTGCAGCAAAATATAATCGACGATTCAATTTAAAATAATCACATATGTACCTAATCTACTCTTTATGCCAAATATATATTTTTTCGCTGTGTGAAGCCTAATCATATCAATTTATAGTTTAGAATTGGATCAATAGTTTAAGAGAATATAAACTTCACTCGCCTTGATTTTGTTAACCATAAATTATCAAGAATCCAGCCCTCTTTTCCCTGGTTAAGATCAGGCGATACAATTTATCCAGTTATCACATAATGAATAAGGCAATTTGTAGCAACGTCATGACCTACTATATAATGCCCTTCACATTCATTTTCATGTTTACAACAGCCAATAGACAAACAATAAACTGCCCTTCCGTTTGAAACTAAAACCAGAATTGTCATAATTTGAGAATTTGCCCTACTGCGTGAAATCACCTTATAGATAAAAATAACATTTTTTTCTAGCATTATGACGTCATAATCGTTTCTTATTTTAAATTATTTAAATATCGTCTGCCATATTTTCATCTGTTTTATCGCTGAACTTGGATATGACGTCAATAATTTTGTTTTATATTTGGCTTAAATAATAGATTAGGTACTTATGGAATCATTTTAAATTCAATCATCGATTATTTTTCGTTTCAACATAATTCACACCTCAAAACCAAACCATTTTTTTTTACCTGACTCAGAGAGTACTTTACAATTCTGGAAAATTAACTATTTTACCGATTCCGTCATATGACGGGGTATAATGCTAGTACATTAAATAACATCTCTTTTATCATTACATTTTCCCATGTTGGCGTTTATGACTTTGGTTACGCCAGTTGTTTCAAATCATTCAACCCGTAGACGCTAAAAAGCTCGTATTCGATGACATTCCGTGAGATTCGACTGCTGTTCATTTTCGGCAAACAAGTGTATTGTTCTCAGAGCAATAAAAGGAACTGGCAAGATGATTTTTTATCTTTTAAATATTTAGAACGGTTTCTTTTCTTGTGAAACTCTAGTCTTAGCAAAAAGATGTTTTTTGTTCTTCAAATATTTTTACCGGAATGAATTTTTCTAGCATTATGACGTCATAATCCTTTCTTATTTTAAATTATTTAATTATCGTCTGCCTTGTTTTCGTACGTTTTATCACTGAATTTAGGTATGACTTCAATAATTTTCTTTTATATTTGACTTAAATAATAGGTTAGGTACATAGGTGATCATTTTAAATTCAATCATCGATTATTTTTTGTTTCAACATAATTCACAGCCCAAAACCAAACCATTTTTTTACCTGACTCAGAGAGTACTTTACAATTCTGGAAAATTAACTATTTTACCGATTCCGTCATATGACGGGGTATAATGCTAGTACATTAAATAAGATCTCTTTTATCATTACATTTTCCCATGTTGGCGTTTATGACTTTGGTTACGCCAGTTGTTTCAAATCATTCAACCCGTAGACGCTAAAAAGCTCGTATTCGATGACATTCCGTGAGATTCGACTGCTGTTCATTTTCGGCAAACAAGTGTATTGTTCTCAGAGCAATAAAAGGAACTGGCAAGATGATTTTTTATCTTTTAAATATTTAGAACGGTTTCTTTTCTTGTGAAACTCTAGTCTTAGCAAAAAGATGTTTTTTGTTCTTCAAATATTTTTACCGGAATGAATTTTTCTAGCATTATGACGTCATAATCCTTTCTTATTTTAAATTATTTATATATCGTCTGCCTTGTTTTCGTACGTTTTATCACTGAACTTAGATGTGACTTCAATAATTTTCTTTTATATTTGGCTTAAATAATAGGTTAGGTACATAGAAAAATTCAATCATCGATTATTTTTTGTTTCAACATAATTCACAGCCAAAAACCAAACCATTTTTTTACCTGCCTTATAGAGTACTTTACAATTCTGGAAAATTAAATATTTTACTGATTCCGTCACATGACGGGGTATAATGCTAGTACATTAAATAACATCTCTTTTATCATTTCATTTTCCCATGTTGGCGTTTATGACTTTGGTTACGCCAGTTGTTTCAAATCATTCAACCCGTAGACGCTAAAAAGCTCGTATTCGATGACATTCCGTGAGATTCGACTGCTGTTCATTTTCGGCAAACAACTGTATTGTTCTCAGAACAATAAAACGAACTGGCAAGATGATTTTTCATCTTTTAGATATTTAGAATGCTTTCTTTCCTTATGAAACACTAGTCTTAGCAAAAAGATGTTTTTTGTCCTTCGAATATTTTTACCAGAATGAATTTCTACGGAATTTAAAAGAGTAACTGGCTTTATTTAAAGTTCCTAGAGCCGATTTTGTCTTCTGTGCAACAAGCTTTCAGTTACGAGGTGGGTTAGTTTGGAGCTCTACTGTCTATTGTTTTGCTACACGAGGGCTAAGGAGACCGGGACCTACTACTTAAAGCCAAATCTCTCGAACATCCCTGCTGCAATGGGATTCGAACCCATGAAATAATAAGATCGGAACCTACTGCATAAAACCAATGAAGAACGGTTGCTGATTGGTTAGGGGCTTTCAGTTCGTGGGTTCAAATCCTATTGTGTCATGGATGTTCGTAGCCGTTCGGAATCGGGTTTAAGGTATCCGTCTAACGTTAAAATCTTCATTTTTTTGCCAAAAATCATAATTTTTTTTTAATTTCTCTATTGTAAAATTTCAACTTTTTGGCTTCTAAATGTATTTTTGTTTTGTCTCTAACGAATTTTAAAGAAAAGTTACAGTATTTAAACATCAATGACAGCTGTCAAAACAAAACGGAAGTAGCGACTTCGGAACCGGAAGTTAAGCATTTAAAGAGCATTTTTTGGAAAATTTTTTTTAAATTTTCATGAAGATTAGTTTAAACATTT
>CM063497.1:13606761-13622138 GCA_032207245.1 Pardosa pseudoannulata
TATATATATGTATAGATACATAAATATATATATACATATGTATATTCATAAATATATGAAATATATATTACATATATATTATATGATACATATATATACACATATATTATATTATATATATATAATATATATATATATATAAATATACATATTTTATATAATAATATTATATATACATAAGATAGATATATGTGTGTGTGTATGTAATATAAATATATTATATATATATATATGTATAAATATATGATATATTTGGATATATATATATATATAGATAAAAACATAAATATATATGATATATATATGGGGTGATACTATATATGTGTGTGTGTGTGTGTGTGTGTGTAAATCACTTTTATTTACTCTAAATACTTTGATGTTAATCTATTTTAGAATGCATTGTTGTGAGTAAAAGTTTAGTTTGACAGTGCACTCTAGCTGAATAGATATTTTTTCGCCAAATAACTTGGCTGCCTCTTTCCTTCGCCAAGTGAGTTTTATTCTTGAGAGTTTGGAATTTCGCGAACGAGCGACCAACGTTAGCTATGAAATTAACAAAAACAATGATCTATAAATATCCCACACCTGATGGGAGCACGGGATACAAAGCCTCAAAACAATGAAAATAAAAGAACAGCTGCTTTGTGAAGCTGAGAATCGAATGTGCCTAGTAACCTTTTGTCAGATACAATCCTGTTTCTAGACCGCGAACACTTATTCAAATGAAAACATTCGTAAGAGCCGCATCTCACGATGCAATTACCTCACAAGAAAAACAAAAACTCCTCTTCGTTCCACAAGGTCATACCTGCAGACCAGACTAGGGAAACGGGCGAAAATAAAAAAGAATAGAACGAATAATCTTCTTTAAATTGTTACTCTACGGCCGTAAATTTTTGCCGATGCGTCTATTTGCATTTTATCTAAAGGAGCTTGCAAAATCAGTCCGGGATATGTGAGAATTTTTTGAGAAATTTCTTTTATCTAACAATGAAATGTGATTTTTTTTATTGTTTCTTACAATTTGTGTAATTTTCAAAGAAAGCTACGCAGTGTCGTTGTAGAAATTAACACTAGATTTACGTATGTTGATCATATACCTATTTTTACTGAAGTGAGCCAATTTGACTCATAAAAAATACGATTTATACTTGAGCGCGGGTCACCTACTAGTATGTTTTTTGACGATTGATACTTGAGTGCGTGTCATGCACTAATACGTTTTCTGACGATTGATACTTGAGCGCGGGTCACCTACTAGTATGTTTTCTGACGATTGATACTTGAGTGCGTGTCATGCACTAATACGTTTTCTGACGATTGATACTTGAGCGCGGGTCACCTACTAGTATGTTTTCTGATGATTGATACTTAAGTGCATGTCACGCAATAAGTACGTTTTCTGACGATTGATACTTGAATGCGTGTCATGCACTAATACGTTTTCTGACGATTGGTACTTGAACTCGGGTCACCTACTAGTATATTTTCTGACGATTGATACTTGAGTGCGTGTCACGCAATAGTACGTTTTCTGAAGATTGATACTTGAGCACGGGACACGTACTAATATGTTTTGTGACGATTGATACTTAAGCGCGGGTCACGTACTAGTACGGGTTATTGTAACAACATGGTTTGTCTGTGGGTACAAAAATAACGGTATGTACAGGAAAACGAAGCCGAATGTTCTTGTCTACTACATTGATTCTGGAAAAATGGAGACAAACAAAAACTAGTTTTCACATTAGTCGATGTGGAACTACAGAATATGAAAAAATTAAAACTATAAGCTACTATTTCTATTTGATTTTTCATATTTACGATACTATTATAAATTTATCCACAAAAAAATATATTTTATATTTACAAAAATCTTATGGTTTATTTATATATTTCTATTCACATATTTGTTTATATCTTTCAATATAAAATTCAAAATTGTATGCGGGATAGGTACTAGTACGTTTTCTGACATTAATACTTGAGCATGAGTCACGTACTAGTACGGGTTAGTGTAACAACATGATTTGTTTGTGGGCACAAAAATAACGGTATATACAAGAAAAAGAAGCCGATATACAAGAAAAAGAAGCCGAATGTTCTTGTCTACTACATAGATTCTGGAAAAATGGAGACAAATAAAAACTAGTTTTTACATCAGTCGATGCGGAACCACAGAACGGGATAAAATTTAAAACTATGAACTACTATTTCTATTTGATTTTTCACATTTACGATACTATTATAAATTTATCCACGAAAAAATATATTTGACAACCAAAATCTTATGTTATTTCTATATATTTCTTTTTAAATATTTGTTTATATATTTCAATATAAAATGCGAATAGTTGGTTAAAAAATGAAATAATTTTCGATCTATTGAGATTGAACTGAATAACTCAATTGACGCTCAAAACGCCCGCTCCCGGTACAATTCCGCTGCGAAATGTACCCGCACGCAATGTGTGTTAAAATGCGAACTGATTAAAGGGAGTTTTATTTTCTCCATAGGTTAATATTAAGTAAGGGGAATCTAATAGAGTAGTTACAGATCCATCTGATGTTAAAAAATTATAAAGGCGTTTTTATTTAAGCGTTTTCACACTCTTAACTTCTCTCATCAGAAAAAAAAAAATAGGTAACTATGTTGGCCGGATAATCGTTGCATCCCTGATTAGGACTGTTAAGCGTAAGAAGGTTTTGTTTCTATTTTTCGACTAAAATTTATTTCTCACTAAAATGTCTGGCTTTTTTTTTTTATTATTATTATTAAATATATTATACCCGTGTATACTGTACCGATGAATACTTTATGTGTATCACCTTATTTATTGTTTATTGACTGAAATTTTCATCCTAATAATCAAGTTTATTTTCATTTACTAGCATATAGCCCATCATATGACGGGATCAGTAAAATTTTTAATATTCCAGAACTGTTAAGTTCCCAATGAGGCAGGTAATAAAATGGTTTGTTTTTTGGCTGAGAATTATCTGGTTCACTCTCAATAGTTTATTTATCGTCATACTCCTCTAGAGTCTCCCGATCCTGTAATGCAGTTTAGAATCACATGGAATTCATTGAGTCAAACCGTGTGGTTATGTATAACAAACAAACAAACTTCTTAATTTCCAAATATATATAAATTAAAAGTTAGATATTTAGTAGTCCTCGACTTATATGAAAAGAATTTATTGTTAATACCGATGATAAAATTTTCATTACAACAAAAAATAATCGATGATTGAATTTAAAATTATCACTTATATACTTAATCTATTATTTAAGTCAAATATAAAAGAAAATTATTTGCTTAATATGTAAGTTCAGCGATAAAACGTATGAAAATAATGCACGCGATATTTAAATAATTTAAAACAAGAAATGATTATATGAGATGGTTAAAGGAATGACGTCATAATGCTAGAAAAAAATGTTATTTTTACCTATTTATTACGTGAATAAATTGATAAATTTAATCGTCTGCCCTTAGCCGAGGAATCTATTCCAGGTACAACCGCCTCAAAAATTTGCCGACAGACACCTTAGGCTATTATTATATAGGGGATTTGTATTACCTTTGTGCATTTGTTACAATTACTGACCTAGCATATTATTGGTGAATTTTTGTTTTTAAGGGAAATAATTCTTGTGTTCAATTTTGTATTTTGTGTTCTATTGTAAATAATTGTATGATACTGGATTATTTGCTTTATTACTACCAATTATTTTGTACTAAACTAAGTTATACTTAATTTATTAATCAGGGTGTCACGCAATATCTTACTCTTTCCTGTTTTAAAAATCAAGTAAAATTTCAGTTAAGGTAACAAATTTCAGTTGCAAGAATCCCCTATATAATAATAGCCTAAGGTGTCTGTCGGCAAATTTTTGAAGCGGTTGTACCTGGAATGGTTTCCTCGGCTAAGGGCAGGCGATTAAATTTATCAATTTATTCACGTAATAAATAGGTAAAAAATAACATTTTTTTTCTAGCATTATGACGTCATTCCTTTAACCATCTCATATAATCATTTCTTGTTTTAAATTATTTAAATATCGCGTGCATTATTTTCATACGTTTTATCGCTGAACTTACATATTAAGCAAATAATTTTCTTTTATATTTGACTTAAATAATAGATTAAGTATATAAGTGATAATTTTAAATTCAATCATCGAT
Source organism: Pardosa pseudoannulata (assembly GCA_032207245.1). NCBI lineage: Eukaryota > Metazoa > Arthropoda > Arachnida > Araneae > Lycosidae > Pardosa > Pardosa pseudoannulata. The sequence continues at coordinate 13,610,952 of CM063497.1, forward strand.
TATTTTTTGTTGTAATGAAAATTTTATCATCGGTATTAACAATAAATTCTTTTCATATAAGTCGAGGACTACTAAATATCTAACTTTTAATTTATATATATTTGGAAATTAAGAAGTTTGTTTGTTTGTTATACATAACCACATGGTTTGACTAAATGAGTTCAATGTGATGCTAAACTGCATTACAGGATCGGGAGACTCTAGAGGAGTATGACGATAAATAAATTATTGAGAGTGAACCAGATAGTTCTCAGCCAAAAAACAAACCATTTTATACCTGCCTCATTGGGTACTTAACAGTTCTGGAATATTAAAAATTTTACTGATCCCGTCATATGATGGGCTATATGCTAGTTCTTAATGTTTAACTTTGATAACATTAGCAATTAAATAATCTTTAAAGCTGCCGCACTCTAAACTACCCAACGACAAGTAGAGAAATATGCAAGAATTCAACTGAAAAATTCCAGCTAGTTCATAACGCCCTTTTTTCATCCCACTCTTCACAACTTAGTTGACCCCAAACGTTTAAGATTGGAAAAATAAGGAGTTAACGTTAAAGCCCTTTAGAGAGGAAGAGAAACTCAGTGGGCAACTTTCACCCCCTTTGTTAGGGAATTGCGTTAGTTTCCCCACTGCTGTAAAACCCCTACCAATATCATTCATGCTGTGAAACATGAATCTGTCTTAGAGGTTAGGGCAAGAGCCTTACGTAAATCACTGATACAAAAGCGACAAGAAGATTGAAAATAGAAGAATGTCAAAATGTGTAAATGTCGGACATGTGAAGGGAATTTTTAGCCCTTCATTTAAGTTTTAAAAACACCTGAGAATTTTCCTTATATATATATATGTATATATATACATATATATGAATATATATATATATATATATATATATATATATATATATATATATACATATATATGTATATATATGTCTATATATGTATATATATACATATATATACATATATACATATATATACATATATATACATATATAATACATATATATATGTATATATATATATATAATATATATATATATATATATATATATAAATATATATATATATATATATATATATATATATACATACATACATATGTACATACATATGTATATATATGTATACATATATATACATATATATACAGACATACATATATATATATATATATATATATATATATATATATATATATATATATATATATACATATATATACATATATATATATGTATATATATATATATATATATATATATATATATATGTATATATATATATATATATATATATATATATATATATATTAACTAGCATATAGCCCGTCATATGACGGGATCAGTAAAATATTTAATTTTCCAGAATTGTAAAGTACCCTATGAGACAGGTAAAAAAGATGGTTTGCTTTTTGGCTGAGAATTATCGGGTACACTTTCAATAATTTGTTTATCTTCACACTTGTCTAAAGTCCCCCGATACTGTGAATGCAGTTTAGAATCACGTCGAATTCATTTAATTATACCGTGCTGTTACGTATAAGCACAAACACACAAACGAAAAAACTTTTTAATTTTCAAAGATATATAACTTAAACATTAGATATTTATTAGTCAGGGAAATAGACACCTAGACTTTTATGAAAAGAATTGATTGTGAATACCAGTGATAAAATTTTCATTAAAACAAAAAATTATCGATGATTCAATTTAAAATCATCACATGTGTACCTAATCTATTATTTAAGCCAAATATAAAGGAAAATTATTTACGGAATAGTTAACTTCAGTGATAAAACGTATGAAAATAATGCAGACGATATTTAAATAATTTAAAAGAAGAAATGATGAAATGAGATGGTTAAAGGAATGACGTCATAATTTTAGAAAAAAATGTTGTTTTTACCAATTATTATGTGATAAATTGATAAATTTAATCGCCTGCTCTTAACCTGGGAAAATAGGGCTTGAAATAATGGCATCAAACGATCGAAATGATGGAGATAGGAAGATTTTGAACATTTTAAAGACGACAGTATTTTTTGCTGTGATAGTAAGCGTATTTATACCAATTTATTTTAGACTCGGATCGATAATTTAGGAGAAGATAAACTTTACTCGCTTTGAATTTTGCTAACCCTAACTCATCAAGAATCCAATATGGATGCCTCTATCCATTCCAGGTCCAACCGCTTCATAAATTCGAGGAGAGACGGACAGATAACTTAGGCTATTATTATATAGGGGATAATGATATTCTGAGAGATATTAAAGTGAAACAATTTTGATATGTTACATATATATGTACATACATACATATACATATAAATATATATAAGTATACATATATATATATATAAATATATATATATATATATATATATATATATATATAAATATATATATATATATATATATATATATATATATATATATATATATATATATATATATATACTGCTTTTTCACTGAATGAATGATATTTAAATAACCTAAAATGCAAAATGGTTAATTCTATTTAAATCTGCTTTTCTGTTTTTTAGTGTAATAATTTTGATATTATTACGTGTGTGTATGTATGTAAAAGCGTATTTTTCCTGTTCCCGTTATATATTTAACATAATTTCGTGTAATAATTTTTTCTGCTCTTCCAAAACACAAAAACAAACCATTTTGTAAGGTTTGGAACGGGAAAATATTTAGGAGCCAAACATCTTAAACGGTCCACATAAAAAGAAAGCAGGAAAATTTCTTACCTTTCAGTGGCTTTCATTTTGGGGTAGAATCTCAGTTCCGGGGGCCCCGCTGCCATGTGTTTGGCTCTATTTTTGTACAAGTGATCGCCAAATCGTCGCCAAGTGATGTTTACAATTTGTGCTTCGCTTTGTATTAAGTTTATACACAATTTCAAAGAATATTTTGAACAAAAAATAGGTTTGAAATTTTGTTAAAATGAATACAAATTTAAATTTGAGTTTTTAATGTATTGAAAGGCGCTTTTGTGCTGTTTATTAAACTAAACAATGCTGAATTTTCACAATAAGTGCAAATTAAGCAAAATATAAGCATTTGTTGGTTATATTTAGGCAATTATGCTTATAAAATATGGTTGCTATTTAATGAAATTATTTTAAAACTATCAAAAGAATATAAAGTACGGTACAAATTGCTTTTAGAAATTTAGCTTAAGGTATCTGTCTACGTTCGAAGAACTTTTTTCTTTAAACTTAAAAACTAGTTCATGTTTTCACATTTTTAGATTTAATTTTTATATTATCATAGAGAATTGCACTTAAAAAATTTATTCCTGGAGAAGTTTTTATAAAAATGTTAATAAATAAAGAAAATTTAGTAAAAAAATCGGGTTTTTTTCAAAAGTTCTAATTTTTTAATACATTAAATTATTTCAATATTTTTTTATGCAACACATTTTTTATAGACTGGACTAGTGAATGACCTAAAATCTTTGCTTTATTTACATTTGGTAAAAAATGTTGGTCCTTCAAAATCATACACATTGAATGTTTAACGAATTTTCATTACCTTTATATCTAACTATGAGTGTAACATCATTAAAAATAATCCAAATTTAAAGCTTTTAGATCATTTTCTAGTAAATACTATCAAAAGCATTCACAATAATTTTCAACAAAATATTTTAAGAACTTTTTGAGAAATAATATTTCAAGTTTCGACATTTTATTAAAAAATACCGTTCTGAGAAAAACTCATTCGAAGTTTATGAAAGCAACTTTAACTATTAAAAATATAAAATACATGTTTAAAATTTCCCACACTTTCTTGCTTCAAAACTTTCTGATTGCCAAGTTGCTAATTATTAAAAATACTAGAAAAATGTTTAAACTAATTTTCATGAAAATTTAAAAAGTTTTGTCCAAACAATGCTATTTAAAAGGCTTTAAATTCACAACTTTCGGTTACGAAGGCGCTACTTCCGTTTTGTTTTGACAGCTGTCACTGATTTTTAAACAGCTGTCACTTTTCTTTAAAATGCCGTAGAGACAAAACAAAAAAAAAATTAGAAGCCTAAAAGTTGAAATTTTACAATAGAGAAATAAAAAAAATTATGATTTTTTGCAAAAAAAATGACGTTTTTAAAGTAGACGGATACCTTAAAACAGAAGTAATTGTTTTAAAGAAATTATTTAAAATTCTAAAGAAAATGAGGGGGATAAATGATCTTTCTTATCCAAGGGAGGCAAAGGCCCACTTGACCTCACTATTAACAATTGGCGAAATAATATAATTTAAAAAACAGTGTAATATACTATAAAATAATATTTTAAAATATTTCTACTTTGTTTGGTATTAAAATTAGATACAATTTGAATAAAAAGGTTTTAAAAATATAAATGTGAAATTTAATAAACATTGCACTTACCTAAATTAGGTATCCCATTTGGAGGATACAACTTATTGACTAATATTTGACAGTACAAAAACAAGCTTAAATACATTAAAACCTCAATAACGACATTTCAAACCTCTTATTATTCAAAATATGCTTTGAAATATAAATAATATAAAAAATTACAAGGGCACTATCGAAATGAACAAAGATGCAAAATGGAAGCTAGAAAATCCAAATTCAGACGAGTGGATCGGGACAGCCAATTTCGGTGCTACTGTTCCAGGGGAAATGATTGGTTCACTAGCGCCATCTATTTACTAATATATTAACTAAAACTTTTCAAGTAAATTTTGTATGATCTTGGGCAGTTTTTTTTTTTTTTTTTTTTTTTTTTTTTGTATTATTTTATTGACATTTTTGACATTATTTTAAATTAAATGCCTATTTTCTCCTTTTTATTTTTTGTCAAAATGTAAATAAAATATTAGGAAATGATGCAAGACTTCTCAAGCTCACTTCTTAACAAAATTGAATTTTATAAAATAAAAACGATAAAAACTAACAAAAATGAAAATTGAAAATTTAAATTTAGTAAAAAAAATAAAAACAGGAAATAGAGAATTTAATTAAAATATAGTCAAAAATCAAATAAAATAATACAATAACTGCCCAAGATCATACAAAATTACTTGATATTTTAGTTAATATATTTGTAAATAGATGGCGCCAGTGAATCAAGCGATTTTCTCCTAGAACTGTAGCACCGAAATTGGCAGTCCCGATCCACTCATAAATTCAGCGGTCTTGCAGTATTGTTAGTTACAAGAACGAATAACGGTACGGTATTCTAATCACGTGTTATTTCCCCAATACCCTAAAATAAACGCGCCGATTGACACCCCCACCTTTTTTCGGGGGTGGCAGAAGAATCCAAAAAGAAGAGCAAGGTTTGCCAGAAATTGAGTTCTAGAATTTGGCGATATCGCTCATGCTTGCTCACTGGACTGCCCCCCCCCCCCAACTGGGATACCTCCCATTTTTGTTTGAATAATAAAATATTCTCATTTTTAAATCCTAAAAATATAGGAATTTATGATACTGAAATACAATTTGAGAATACAATATTCGAAATTATTGATGTTCATGGCAATTTTTATGTTTGTAATTTGAAATCATAACATTTTATGCAAATGGTTACACTAATTGTAATATAATTGAGAATTTCCTCGTCTAATTTGAAATTTCCCTAACAGATGGCAGCACCATTAAATATGCTCCCGATGACAACAAAGGATATGTAGTGGCGTCATCTATTGATTGAAATCAAAGCTTTTTAAGATATCCGTCTATGTTCGGAGAACTTTTTTCTTTAAACATAGAAACTAGTTCATGTGTTTACATTTTTAGATTTTTTTTATATTATTATATAGAATTGAACTTTAAAAATTTATTCCTGGAGAAGTTTTTATAAAATGTCTAATAAAAGAAAATTTTGTAAAAAAATTAGGTTTTTTTCAAAAGGTCTAATTTTTTAATAAATTAAATTATTTCAATGCTTTTTATTCAACACATTTCTTATACTCTGGACTAGTGAATCACCTAAACTCTTTGCTTAATTTACATTTGGTAAAAAATGTTGATCCTTCAAAATCATACACATTGAATTTTTAACTAATTTTCATTACCTTTATATCCAACTATGAAGTTGAAGTTAAATGGCGCTAAATCCTCTAGGGACAAACTGCATCTAACTATGAGTGTAAAAATTTAAAGCTTTTAGTTCATTCACTAGTAAATACTATCAAAAGCATACATAATAATTTTCAACAAAATATTTTAAGAACTTTTTGAGAAATCACATTTCAAGTTTCAACATTTTATTAAAAATACCGTTCTGAGAAAAACGCATTTGAAGTTTATGAAAGCAACTTTAACTATTAAAATATTAAAACACATGTTTAAAATTCCCCACACTTTCTTGCTTCAAAACTTTCTAACTGCCAAGTTGCTAATTATTAAAAATACTAGAAAAATGTTTAAACTAATCTTCATGAAAATTTAAAAAGTTTTGTCCAAAAAATGCTCTTTAAAAGGCTTTAAATTCACAACTCGAAGTCGCTACTTCCGTTTTGTTTCGACGGCTGTCACTGATGTTTAAACAGCTGTCACTTTTCTTTAAAATGCCGTAGAGACAAAACAAAAACAGATTTAGAAGCCTAAAAGTTGAAATTTTACTACAGAGAAATAAAAAAATTATGATTTTTTGGCAAAAAATGACTTTTTCAACGTAGACGGATACCTTAAATATTTTTATTATTTAGAAAATCTCTCATACTTAAACTTATAATTTTAAAACTCGAAAACTATTAATTTATTTTCGTTTCGTCAGTCTTAATTTAATTATTAAATACTGAATTTAATTAATTGTTTCAAATTTCATTTTCAGTTTTTAAGTATAAAATAAGCCACATATATTAAAATATATATAATTTTTTCAATTATTTTAAATGCTTTGTTAAATTCAATATGTAATAATAGTTATAATAGTTTATATGTATAATAGTTTTTATTTTTCTCTTTTTTTATATGCTGGTACTGTATATACATAAATATATAAATATAAATATGTGCTTGTGTATACCTGTATGTAGATGTACACACATATGTGTATATATATATATATATATAATGTATATATGTATATATATATGTGTGTGTGTATATATATATATATATATATATATACATATATACACTCAAGAGCCCAAACATTATGACCACCCCTACTTTTGCAATGAATTCGATTGGATGACGTGGAAGGCACGTGATCAGGTGGAAGTGGTATTTAACTGCTGGTGGAGAGTCTGAAGAATCGTTCTTTCACTTACTTTTGTGTATAATAGGAAAGGCTGCGGATCTAAGCAATTTTGATAGAGGGCAGATTGTAATGGCTCGAAAGCTCGGAACAAGTATTTTCGAAACTATACGAGTCGTGGGTCGTTCGCGATCTATAGTTGTCAGTACTTATTCAAAGTGGAAGAATGACGGTGAAACCAGATGTGGGCAACAGGGTGTTGTACGTCCACACGCTATCAAAGAAAAAGGTCGTCTTAGACTGTCTCAAGTGGTGAAGCAAAACCGGAGCCAGACAGTGGCTCAGCTGACAACCAATACAATGCAGGGCCAAGTAGAATAGTATTGGAGCAGACTGTTCAGCGGACACTGTTGGATATGGGGCTACGCAGCAAACGTCCCACTCGTGTGCCTTTGCTGACCAAGCGTCATTGCCAACTGTGCCTACGCTAGGCCCGGGAAAATCGCAACTGGTCCATGGATCAGTGGGAGTGAGAGTTGCCTGGTCAGATGAATCAGGGTTAAGGGATTAATTGCCCATAAATATAAATGTCCGGTTTTCAAGTCGTTTCCTTTAATTAAGTAAGAGTATATAATTCTGTTACGATGGCGCGCTGTGAATTCATTAAAGTCGCCAGAAAAAAGCAAGAAATACAATGTTTGGATGGATTACCTTTGTGTTTTAGTAAACATCGCCAATATTTTCGCCAAATTTGCCAATAGGAACCCTATTCTTAAGTAGTTCCCTAAATTTAAGTTTAAACCTAAGGATGCCACTTCAAATACTTGTGCGTTTCAAAGGCTGCATTGTTTAATTAGCGATTAAAGGTAATCGAAGATTAAAAACTTTTAATTGAACTAAAGAGTTAGTCTCCGTGAAACAACATTTACTTTACTATTACTTCTAATTCGTTATAATTAAATGCGTATTTCATCTTTGATTAGTTATAACGGTAAGACCAGGCCTTTGTTCTATTCTTTTAAAGTGTGAAAATGTTTTTCATACAGTGCTTTTCTCTTCTGTTAATATTGGGTATCTCTAAATTTATTTGAAAAGGAGAATATACTTGTGTGCAAGTTCAAAACAACTGATTTATTGCCAGATCTCTGAACTTTTTAAATCTGTTCTGAACCTTGCAGCAGTAAACTGAAAATGGTACAGAAAAGTGAGACTTAGGGGGCTTACTTTGGAGTTTGCGAGTCGGTTCGAACGTTCGTTGTGACGTCAGCTTGATCGTTTGCTCGTATAAAGTCCGCCAACTGACATCAAAATGACGTCACAACGATGGTTCGAACCGAACCTCAACGTCCAGAGTAAGGCTCATTAAGGGCCGATCCCACCAAAGTCGTTTAACGCTAATCGCGATTAATCTCTGTTTAAACGGAGAATTGTGTTCTACCATTAGTTGGCGCCATGTGTTAATCGTGGTTAGCGTTAAACGACTTTGGTGGGATCGGCCCTAACAGTTTTAAGTAGATTTTAACATTTGTAAAAAGATTAAATTTGACGTTTTATCTGATGATTAGGTGCCGATCTCATCAATAACAGCCGCGATTAACACTTTGGCGCCAACTAATGGTGGGATTAATCGCGATTAGCTGTTAAACGACTTTGCTGAAACCAGCACTTAATGGTAACTCGATTTGATGATATTCTGTGGCATCATGTTTTTTCTCCACTCATCAGTTCATCGAGTGTCATTCAGAGCTACGGGGTTCTCTTACCTTGATACACGAGGTTTCAGATGGTCATCTATCAAACAGACATCTAAGGTAAATACAAGATAATTCTTTTTAAAAAGTTGGTGAATTCTTACTGTTTCCCCTGGTTTCGAACACCTGTGTCAATTTAGGAGTTTCTTAACTTTGCAAATATCGAATTATTTTTAATTGGCTTATATTATAAACGCATGAGAAATTTGAAATCTGTATCTTCAATGTTTTTAAATTTATACATGTAATTTCATTTATAATGGCCTTTTTTTTAAGTAATGAGCATTTTAAACAGCTTTCTTCCTTTTTTTTCTTTCAAATTCCATGCATTCTTAATTCTAAAGTTAATCTGTTGTGTGTTGAAGATGCATTCGTTTTGTATGGAACTTTTTTATAATACTTAAGAATATCACTGTGAATAAGCAAAAAGTTGCTTCCATTTTGACTGATATAAAAACTGATATCACTTGATATAAAGGAAAAAACTGTCAAAATACTTGGTTTCACTGTATCAGTAATGTTTTTATAAAATACTAGCAAGTTTGCCCGTGCTTTGCTGCGGTAAACTTAATGTATTACTTTTAAACAAAAAATTTTTTTCGTGCGTAACTCTCTAAATTCGCCACAGTACAGTTCGAGTCATCGGCATATTTATATATTTCTATTATAAGTTTATTATAACAATATTCAGTTTTAATACTACTGTATTACTACTGTACGTTGGTTAGCAACGTTAATAGATCTTGACATATTACGTGATAGAATAGGAAGCACAGGTTTTGACAGCAACAGTTCTAATGTTGGTGGTATTAATAAATGTTGTCGGTAATTATAGAAATTTATGGCAAACCACATAGTTTTGTATGAAACAGAAACGCATATTCATATTGACAACCATATAAAGATAACTATATAAAATGGCAAGTTTTTATTTGCCCATCATAGTCACAGAAAAATGTACTTTTTGTTAGAATATTGTTGATAAACATTTCATTGTAACATAAAAATGAACCAAGAATTAAATTTAAAATTAGTTCTTATATAAAAATGCTATAATTTGCGTCACAGAAAGTTAATCACTTTATTTCTAAATTTCCAGGTCAAACCGGATTGATACTACGCAGACGATGCTTAAATAATATAAAATAAGAAATGAATAAATGAGATATTTAAAGGAATGACGTCATAATGCTAGAAAAATATCGTTTTCACCTATTTATGTGATAAATTGAGAATTTTAATCTCCTGCTTTTAACCGAGGAATACTGCACTTAAAACAGTTACATGGGATTAACGGAATGAAGTCACATTGCTAGAAATTATTGCTTCTTTCACTTAGTTATGATGCGATAAATTAAAAAAATTAATCATTTGCGCTTAACGGGGGGAAATGCTTGGAATAATGACATGAAACGCTTGAAAAGGGGGGAAGGAATGGATTTCGAAAGTTAAAAATTTTCAAAAACCTTCCTAAGGATATACCTAATAATTTCCTAAATTTTCACTGCGATTGGATGTATGGTTTTTGAGTCTATCGAGTACAGACAGACACAAATTCATTTATATATATATATATATATATATATATATAGATAGATAGATAGATAGATAGATAGATAGATAGATAGATAGATAATAGATAGATAGATAGATAATAGATAGATAGATAGATAGATAGATAGATAGATAGATAGATAGATAGATAGATAGATAGATAGATAGATAGATAGATAGATAGATAGATAGATAGATAGATAGATAGATAGATAGATAGATAGATAGATAGATAGATAGATAGATAGATAGATAGATAGATAGATAGATAGATAGATAGATAGATAGATAATAGATAGATAGATAGATAATAGATAGATAGAGAGATAGATAGATAGATAGATAGATAATAGATAGATAGATAGATAATAGATAGATAGATAGATAGATAGACAGATAGATAGATAGATAGATAGATAGATAGATAGATAGATAGATAGATAGATAGATAGATAGATAGATAGATAGATAGATAGATAGATAGATAGATAGATAGATAGATAGATAGATAGATAGATAGATAGATAGATAGATAGATAGATAGATAGATAGATAGATAGATAGATAGATAGATAGATAGATAGATAGATAGATAGATAGATAGATAGATAGATAGATAGATAGATAGATAGATAGATAGATAGATAGATAGATAGATAGATAGATAGATAGATAGATAGATAGA
>CM063497.1:13622238-13727238 GCA_032207245.1 Pardosa pseudoannulata
AATCACTGGGTCCCAATTTTCTCTATTCATTTATATGGTAAAATGATCGCTTTATGGGATCGTTACATCGATTAATGGGATCAGTTTTTGAACCTCATTTTAACTGACATTTTTTCCTAACTAACTGGCACAGGAATATTCACAAACTATTCGGAAGGAACCAATTGTTTTCTTTCCCTTCGATGTTGTTCTAATTTTCGAGAATTCTTCCTCTTTCACCTAGGGAAATTGTGAATGAACAAAGGAGTGGAAAATTAATTACCCGTCCCTGAAATTTTTCAAAAATACGCACATCCTGCTGATGGTCAGTGGTTGTCAGATAAGCAGAAGGCAATACATTCTTATCAGAACTGAGAAGGAGCGTATTTACATTTTATGCTTTGCTCTCCTCCATGAAGCTTGTCGATATGGAAGCCAGAAAGCGAAATGATTTAACATTAAAACAAAAGATCGAAATTCTAAATCGTTATGACAGGTTGATTATGATTACGAACAATTTATCAATGAGCTTCTTAGAAAAAATTGTAGACAGTCAATTTTTTTAATTATGTACACAATTCTTATATTTTAAAATATAATATATAATACATAAATAGTTAGTGTTCATAATTTAGTTCGTGTGAATTAAAGGGGGAGTAAATTTATCTAATTATGCATATCGCTTATTGTTATCAATTGGTTATTGTTATCAAAATCACAGTGTCCCAAACTGATTACATTAAGCAGAGTGCACTGTATTAATGTGTAAAGAAAACAATTAGGGAATGAAACTTCAGCTAGAATATGTTTGAAAAATATAACAGAAAGGTTAAATTATAGTTTACAGGTTATATGACAAATACTAGATAAGCAAGAATAACTACTATATTTGTCAAGACGATCAGCTCTCAATAATCTAGTTATTGTGTCTCTATCATTACTATTTGGAATGAGTAATCATTTCTGACAAAGTATATTTTGGGATTTTATATGAATTGTCGGTATAGTTTATAGCATGCTTTTTATTCAATAGAATTTTCTTTGCAGCCATTTTTCATGTTTCACATGTAAACATTAACACTAGCACTGCAGGATGGGTCATTTTAACATAAAATTTGTGTCCAGTTCTCCAAAGAAGTTTGGTTACTAATGAAACTAAAATACATTTCTTGACTTTTCCTTATTTTATACTGATAAAAATTTATAAAAATATAATATTGAAGAATTTGTGTGTATGCAAAAGTAGGTTCATTTCTAAGCTTTCAAGTGTGGAAACAAAACTGTAGACATTTGTCTTAAAAGTAAAATATTGATATGTAGAAAATGTACAAAATATATGTAACAAAGAGTTATAGTTCAACTACGCCAGAGCAAAACTGACCTAGAGGTGAAAGCGAAGTGAGTGAATCTCCTTCGACCCCATTGGTCAAGAGGGGTTGCTAACTTTGGAGTAGCTATCTTCGGCCAAGGCAACGCTGTCCAAAGAACTTTTTCGAGAGATCTGCGGGCCCCCTCAGAGAGACAGCAAGGAAGAAGGAATGCAGAGCTTAATTTCTTCTGCACCAGTTCCTACACCATTTTTCTTTTTTACACCAAGATGCCATGTTTGGCATATTTTCGACCGAGTGTGGTCCCTTTGGCATGATAGTCTAAATAGCATTTTATATCATACTAGCAAGTTTGCCCGTGCTTCGTTATGGTGAACTTAATATATTACTTTTAAACAAAGATTTATTTTTCGTGAATAACTATCTAAATTCATCACAGTTCAGTTCGAGTCATTGGCATATTTATATATTTCTATCACAGGCATATTATAACATTATTCAGCTTTTATAATTGAATTTGTCTTATATTAAATTTGCTCAAACATTTTTGTTATGGTAAAATATAAGTTTAACCCTAAATTACATTACTATATTACTACTGTATGTTGATTAGCAAAGTTAACAGATCTTGCCATATTAAGTGGTAGAATAGGAAGCTGAGGTTTTGACAGCAACAGTGCAATTTTGGTGGTATAAATAAATGTTGTCTAAAATTAAGGAAATTTATGACAAACCACATGGTTTTGTATGAAACAGAAACACACATTCATATTGACAACCATATGGATATAAAGATAACTATATAAAATGATAGGTTTTTATTTGCCCATGAGAGTCACTGAAATTTGTACTTTTTGTTGTTAGAATATTGTTGATAAACATTTCATTGCAACTTAAAAATTAACCAAGAATTAAATTTAAAATTAGTTCTCTTATAAAAATGCTATAATTTGCGTCACATAGAATCACTTTAAATCTCAATTTTCAGGTCAAATCGAATTGATACTATGCAGACGATGTTTAAATAATATAAAATAAGAAATGAATAAATGAAATATTTGAAGGAATGACGTCATAATGATAGAAAAATATCATTTTCACCTATTTATTATGTGATAAATTGAAAATTTTAATCTCTGCTTTTAACCGAGGAAAACTGCATTTATAACAATTACTTGGGATGACGTCACATTGCTAGAAATATTGCTTCTTTCGCTTAGTTATGCGATAAATTAAAAATTTAATCGTTTGCTTTTAACTGGGGAAAATAATGCTTGTAATAGTGACATGAAATGTTTGAAAAAGTTGGAAGGAATGGATTTTGAACGCTAAAAATTTACAAAAACCTTCCCAGGAATATACCTAAACATTTCCCAAATTTTCACAGTGATTGGATGCATGGTTTTTGAGTCTATTGAGTACATACAGACAGACAGACACAAATTCATTTATATATATATAGAGAGAGATTTACATCTTTATTTATATTCAAAATAAACAAAATTCAGCAGGAGGAATTAGTATTTTTCAATTTTGTATTTTCTTACGAGTACTCCACTTATATCTGCGGCTAGCCTAGACACTCAGTCAGCCTCATCTCAATGATATACATAACAAAAAGTTGCCCAAATGGGACCTGAGAACTGTATAAGAAACCTTCACTGATAAGAAACTAAATAATTCCATTAAAACTGTCTATACAGTTTTCTAACTATATATACTTTTTGATATAGTAATACTTTATTATTTTTTATCAATTGTTATAATAATTGAATGCATAAAATGAATAAATGTCATTGCATAAATACAGTACATACTTTTTGAATAACATGGATTTATATTAATTGAGGTAAATTAGACAAAGCCTGCAGTTTTAGGTAAACCAAAACTCCTGCAGTTCTAGTGTTACGTAAATGCCACGAAGCAGAATGTGCCAAAAACTGTGACGCACATTGCAGAACAACTGCCTCTGCTGCAGAACAATTGCGGCTTGCGGAAAAACTTTTTTCCCTATATATATATATATAAATATATCGGTAGTTTTCCATAAGTAGGAAAGGGTGTAAAATACTTATTGGATTACGTTGATTCCTTGTTACAGCAATACTAGGTTTATTTTGACCAAAGTAAGGAACTTGATGTCGGTAATATCAACTGCTAAACTATTTTTCTGCTTTGATTATTGATTATTTCCACGTTCAAATACGGATAACAAAGCATTAGATCTGTTCATTTTTTTGGAGCTTATTAAATTTTTTTCCATGTGTTTCACCCTCTGAAGAAGAAAAGAATGAATTATTTTTTGAATATCAAATTTTTCTTAACTTGAATTTTGAGCAATTGATCCTTCTCGGCAAAATAGAATACTTTTTGAAATGAAAGCTATATTAGCGGAAGCTGTAAATGAATTAAAACCAGAAATCCCTAAATTTATCAATTTCTTAATACACATTATATCTATTTCTATATCAGAAGCTATTTGCGAATCATAAGGATCAACGATCGATAAAAAAATTTCCAATAGGCCTAATGTAAATGATGGTGATGAAACTAGTATTGAGACAACTGATAAAAGAATGTTTATTTTTTGCAACAGACCCCCACCAAAACACAGATTAGTCTAAAAATTATTAAAAACTTCCCTTGCATTAATGTTTGGGCCAAATTATCAGTCCCATTTTTATCATCGTAGTGATATCTCAAAATATCTTACATCAAAAGTAATTGACAGGACAGTAAATTCTATGTTAATGCCTTGGTTTTAATACAAATATTTTTCTAAATTTCAGGTAGCACTGTCTTATTAAATATTCTTAGTTATACATATTGGTAAAGATGAAAATGTACCACAATAGGAATAATATTGTGGGAGAGTAAATATATGATAAAATAAATATATCTCCTGCAGAACATTTTTGATTATCTGAAAGCCTGTTGCAGAACATTGAAAAGTATTCTGCTGTGGGGTGTAAATGTTATCTTGCAACTTTAGATTGCAATAATAAAGGGGGCCCAAAAGTAACCCCTTACCTCAGGGGGTCCCCTCTAAGTACCATCAGTACTTCTTTACTTTGAGAAAATACATTATAAAAACTTACTACATACTTTTTCAAAAGGAAATAATTTCCAGCAAGAATTCTCTCTCGAACTACATCACCAAATCCTTCTTTCCTAGTTAAAGCATAGTGGTGTTCAGTGGATTCAGTTTCTTCTTTAGCTCTGTGTCCTGAAATATATCAAATTTCTAATAAGCTATTATTGTTTGCATACTAAAACAATATTAAATAAATATTTTGATAGTAAAGAAGTTAATATATTTTTTAAATAAAAAGACTAATTAGATTAAAAAAATAATAAAGGAAAATTATATTTTCTAGATTGATTTTCCACAAAAATATAATAAATTGATTTATAAACTAAAAATTGGCTTCTAGCCATTGATCATTTTTAAGCTACTTTACTATGTTATAGTACATATACTTAAGATTCGAAAGAGGCCAAGGGCAGTTTACATACTTCACTCCACTGTCAGCATTTCTGTGAGGGAGAGAACTAATTTGGAGATATTCTGTTTGTCTTGTATACTAGAAATACCAGAAAAATCCCATGATGCTGACCTACTTAGTTTGGTTGGGCTCAATGCTTACTAATCTGTTACCTTACTAACAGATTTGTTTGGTTAAAAAATAAAACTTAGCAGCTCAATTATGGTTGGCTTCTCTCTCAAATAAGGATTCGATAAATTTCGCTCAAAAACCCATAAACAATTTACTTAAGTTTTCTCTTTAGATGATTTTTTGTTGAAGATGCTCATAAACCATAGTAAACAAAATTATTATTACAATTTTAAGATCACTCAAATTCTAAGTTTTCTACTCATGCTTAAGGTATATGTCTATGTTCAGAGAACTTTTTTCTTTAAACGTAAAAACTAGTTCCTGTTTTTACGTATTTAGATTTATTTTTTATATTATCATAGAAAATTGCACTTAAAAAATTTATTCCTTGAGAAGATTTTATAAAATTTCTAATAAATGAAGAAAATTTAGTAAAAAATCCGTTTTTTTTTTCAAAAGGTTTAATTTTTTAATAAATTATTTCAATATCTTTTGATGCAAGATATTTCTTATACACTGACTAGTGAATCCCCCAAAATCTTTGCTTATTTTACATTTGGTAAAAAATTTTGGTCCTTTAAAATCATACACATTTAATTTTTAGCAAATTTTCATTACCTTTATATCTAACTATGAGTGTAACACCATTAAAAATTATCCAAATTTAAAGCTTTTATGTCATTCACTAGTAAATACTCTCAAAAGCATTCACAATAATTGTCAACAAAATATTTTAAGAACTTTTTTGAGAAATAACATTTTAAGTTTCAACATTTTATTAAAAATACTGTTCTGAGAAAAACGCATTTGAAGTTTATGAAAGCAACTTTAACTGTTAAAAAAATTTAAATACATGTTTAAAATTCCCCACACTTTCTTGCTTCAAAACTTTCTAATTGCCAAGTTGCTAATTATTGAAAATACAAAAAAAAATGTTTCTTTGTGAAAATTTAAAAAGTTTTGTCCAAAAAATGCCCTTTAAATTTACAACTTTGAAGTTGCTACTTCCGTTTTGTTTTGACAGCTGTCACTGATATTTAAATAGCTGTCACTTTTCTTTAAAATGCAGTAGAAATAAAATAAAAACAGATTTAGAAGCCTAAAAGTTGAAATTTTACAATAGAGAAATTTAAAAAAAAAATTATGATTTTTGGCAAAAAATGACATTTTTAATGTAGACGAAATTGTTTACAAATTTTCTGAATTAATCTTTTGGATACATAGAGTAAATTATATTATAAATAAAACATTAAAAAGAAAATAGTAATCTTTTTGAATCTATACTTTTATATATCTATACTGTACTTTTCTGTTCTATACTGTACTATATCTGTACTTTTATGTATCTATAATTTAATGTCTTACAGCTTACTGGAAATTGATCAATAACTTTTATAACCCTCTTGTAGTCATGAGTTGGTTGTCAAGTACCTACTTGTGTCAAGTAGTGAGGCAAGTGAAGTAGTTCTTCACAGTGGATAAGTAACTTGACTCAAATGAGGCGAGTAGAGGATACTACTGATGTGTGAATCCAGTATCATTTCACTATTGGCAGTTATTGTTTTTGTTTAGTACATGCACTTTCTTTTTGTTTCAATACGAGATAAGTAAAATTAGAAAAAAATCCGGATTTAAACCGGAGGTAAAGCATGGAACATAAATTTTCGTTTTTTCAAATTGTTCCACTTAATGCGTTAAGAAATTACAGATAACCCTACAATTGATAATTAAGGTAACTCAAAACAAAATAACTCTTTCACAAATAAAGATTATTCTTATAATGAAAGTGTAGGAAATGCTTTTTTTATTATGTTAAGGGGTGTCATTACTTTTAAGCAGCAACTAATGGAAGAATTTTTGTTGCTTTTTGGCTTACCAAACCATTTTTTTTATTACTAAGTTGCTTGAAATTTTCAACATTTGATCTATATACCACGTTAAACATTTTTTTTTATGTTTACTTTCCTTTTGGAAAAAATATTTTTTTTAAGTCTCATGCTTGTTTTTAAAATTTCACTGATACATTATCTGCTGAACAGATGCATAAAATGATATAAAATGAAATACTACATATTTTTAATTGTTAAGTTGAAAAATTTAATAAATGCAGAAATGCTGATATTCACAAAGATTATTACATAATTTATTATAAAATTTAGTTTTAAAAAAGGGAATATTATAATGATTCTAATGTGCATATGCAATTTCTGAAAGCATGGATTGAAACATAGCTTTATATTGCATATTTTGCATACTTTTTTTTGTTTGTTTTGTTAAATTTTTTAAAGATTCTAAAAAGAATTGTACACTTCCTCCAAAAATTTTTCCTTTTACATCCAGGGGAAATTATGGAAAAATTATTTCCTGCTAAATGCATTACTAAATATCCCCCCCCCCCTCTAAACAATCAATTTAATAATATCAACCATATTCTTTCCTGAACATTCTATTCACAGAACATCTTCTAAAATCAACATTTGATACATTGAACACCTGCGTAATAAAATGTATCATAAATTTTACACCAGGAGAGTGAATTTTCAAATAAAGCTAAAATAGTATATGAAAAATGCAATTGACATTCTATAAATACTAAAATTTAAAAAAAAAAAAAAAAAAAAAAAAAAAAAAAAAAAAAAAACTTAGAATTAATTAGATGTTCTCCAAAAAAAAAAAAAAAAAAAAAAAAAAAAACTATATGGAATATCCTTATGACATTATAATATATTTTCAAGGAAATTTCAAATCAAAATGTGCAATAGTTCTTGTTTAGAGGCAAGTTACTTGACTCACAATTTGACTACGTCTAAACACATTCATTCAAGCTATAGATGAGTCAAGTAAAATAAGAAAAACTATGCATGCACGGAGTTACTTTACTTGACTGTCTAAAATGCGGTGTAAGGTTAATTACTGGTTGGTTGGTTGGTTTATAATAGGCTACATAGCATTGAATCATAAAATGAACATATTGAACAAAACTCAAGACTTTTTAATGAATTATATTTTATTATTAAAATCATACTATGAGCTGATCATTAGATTCTATTAAAAAAAAAATGCTAAAAGTATTGTAAGTTATAAGTGGCATTTATAAATAGCTATCTCACGTTTGATAGATTAAGACTTAATAATATATAAATATACATACAAAATATTATATCTACATGAAACAAGTTTTAAAAAAATAAAAAATTATAAGTTAATTTTATACGAGAACAAGTTGAAAACTATTTTAAAACTATTAATACTGTACCATATCTTATACCATCATAGCGAGCAAAATTTGAAGCAACGTCACAACAACAAAGAACAGAATAACACATAATGGAATACTTTGTATGAGGAAGTGACACTTCTGTAACTTTTGCCCCTGCATTAGCTAATACATCAGCCATATTTTTCCAAGTGTCTATAATGTCCCGTGACATGCCATCACATTCATATTCCTATAATGAAATATCCATTAAGTCAGTCTCAAAGATAAACAGCAAGTTCAAACATAAATAAATTAGACATTTGTTTTGACATTATTATATTGCAGATTGGTAGCATACATAAGAATGAATCTTATTCCATCCACAGCATGTTTGAGAAGACTGTGGGTCATAGCCAAGATTTGGTTTCATGAGGACTCAAACAGGACTGAGCCAAATATTTATTTCACTACTTTTTAACTACAAAACAAAACTTAGTTTAAAAAATTTATATAAAGTTAAATGTTATCTTAAATGCTAAGAATAGTATTTAAAAATCATATAAAATTAAGTATTATGTACATATATATATATATATATATATATAAATCCATACACAATCTTGTGAAATATGTTTCAGTAAATGTATAAAAAACTTAGAACAAAAATATTAAAATTTAAAAAGTAGATAAAAATTTTTAAAAATGAAATTTTTATCTAAGCATTAATTTTTAATGAAGTATACAGTTGAAAATTTTATATTTAAAAATGCATTTTTATACACTATCTACCAATAAGTATTTGGACACCTATGCAAATGACGATATCTGCGGTACTGAGGTATGTCACTGCCTCCACTGGTATACATTGTGTAGGAAACAGCATCGGCATTAGTCGCATGCAAGATGCTGTGCAGTTTGGAGCTCTCTGATTTCGAGAATTATATAATTATCAGGTATCACAAATGTGGCCAATCCTTAAGGGACATATCTAGCAATCTGAAGTAACCAAAATCGACAGTGGCCTAAGTGATTAAGAAGTGGAAGGTGAGCGGTGATTGTTAGAAAGTGCCCCGAGTCGGCAGACCAACGAAACTGGGAGATAGAGACCGACGAGTGTTGTCCAGAGAAATTCGGAACAACCGCACCTAAACGATGGCCCTCATTTGCGAGGAGTTTCAACAGGCATCCAGGAGTATTGTTCAATGAATACCATCCGTAAGGAAGCACATCTGCTTGGTTTTCATGGTCGTGCTGCTGCCCATAAGCCTTTGATCACAAAGTCCAACCACGCTGCTCAGTTAATGTGGTGCAAAGCACATAGAAATTGGACCGTAGATCAGTGGAAATGGGTTCTTTGGATTAACGAATCAAAGTTCACCCTTTACCATTTGGATGGCAGGGTCTGGCATCTGCCTGGAGAATGTCTCCTACCAGAATGCATTGTGCCAACAGTCAACTTCGGAGGAAATGGAATTATGGTCTGGGGAAGTTTCTCCTGGTATGGACTGGAACCCTTAGTCCCCATTCATGGTAAGCTCAACGCAGATGCCTATTGCCCTATTTTGGATGAAAATGTGCTTCCTACATTGTGGCAGTTTTACGAGTTGGACCTCTGTTACTTTCAGGAGGACAATACCAGTTGTCATGTCTTGAGATTAACCAAGGCTTGGTATGGTGCCAATGGAGTTCATCGAATGGACTGGCCTGCCCAAAGCCCAGACCTGAACCCTATCGAGAACCTCTATCAATTAAACCTCTACTCCAAGCCGAGTGGAAGACAATACCACTAGCTGTAACACAAAGACTTGTGGAAAGTATGGCCTGGAGGATTCCCGCTGTAATTGCCTGTAGTGGTGGCTCTACTAACTATTGATTTTGAATAAAGTTAGTTTTTCTTTTCTATCACAGGTGTCCAAATGCTTATTGGTAGATAGTGTATTAATGTTAAAACACAATTCATTCCTTTCTGGCTATGGCCCTGTTTATTAATACTGAAATAAATTTTGAATTTATTAAATTCTTTTTGAAAAATTTATAATTCTTTATTTATTTATTTATTTAAATATTTTTGCTGTACCTTACTGTACTATGCCCTACCTTGTAGGAATTACACTTCTTTTCCAATAAGTTTTTAATTTTACATTTTCAATACTTTAAATTATTTTTTACAATGTTTATAACACATTCTAACATTTGTATAAATATTTTTTAATTTTGGATTGTTGAGTAACAAGATGTTAATTAATTATTTTCATATTCAAAATAAGTAAAAATTTTGAAGTATACTTAAGTTTAAAAAGGTTTTGTATTTTATGGATCCCCATCAACGAAAAAGTAAATTATTTCAGACTATTATGATGAAAAAAATCTAACCTTTGGTATTCCAAAATGCATGTCTTTTATACAAATGTCATTAGGAAGAGTGATGGGTGAGAAAGGCTTCTTTACTGTTGTTGAATCACAAGAATCATGGCCACTAATGCAATCTAAGATCATCAGAAATTATACACATAATGTCAAGTGAAAGATATAATTTATGTAATGCATTTTAATAATATAAGTATCAGATAAAAAAGAATATTTGCATACATATATATGTAATATATCAAAATTCTGATTTGCCCCACTCATTTTTTCATATCTATTTTCCCAGCCATATCTCATTTAAAGGAGTGTTCACTGACTTAAAATTATTTTTACCAATGTCCCAAAACTAATGCTAGAATAAATGTTAATTTTTTGTCCCCTTGCCACATTTTCTCAGGAAAAATATTTTACTACTTCTAGGTCTATGTTAGTGCATAACGCTGCCTAAGCTGCTGGTTTTGTGGGAATATCTCCCCATGATTTCTTGAGGTGGGGCGAAATTTGTAATAAACTCAAGAGCCAAAACATTATGACCACCCCTACATTTTGCAATGAACTTGCCTGGATGACGTGGAAGGCACTAAATGGTGGAAGTGGTATTCCTGACATGGCAAATGGCCGTGCCAGGATATGCCCTCTTCCAGATGACCAGTTGCTCCCTCAATGTACAATAGGTCATACACAGGCTGGTGGTAGCAGTATTGTTATAGGGGATGTTCTCTTGACGTCTCTGGGACCCGTGATTGTGGTACAGGGTATCTGAACATCATTGCGGACCAGTTGCACCCTTACATGGCTTCTGTTTTTGCAGCTGGAAATGGAATGTTCCAACAGAACAATGCCCCGTGTCACAAGACTAAAATTGTGTTGTAGTGGTACCAGGAACAGGATGCTGAATTCCAGTTAATGTCCTGGCCGCTTAATTCACCGAACCTCAATCCGATAGAACACATTTGGGATGTCATGGGATGGCAGCTCAGAGTTCAATGACCACCAATTCGCAATATCTCGGATTTGCATAACTGTTACTTAAACATCTGGTACAATCTGTCTCCGGCCATCTACCAAGGCCTTGTGGCAATTGTGCCAAGGCACGTTGAAGCTGTGTTGCACACCAAAGGTGGGCCAACTCGTTATTGACAGGTGGTCATAATGTTTTGGCTCTGGAGTGTAGAAGGGTATTTTTGTCATCATTTGATGATTAGCTCTTGTTGGGTAGACATGTCCATTTTTTTGGTCTAAAATAAAGTTAAAGTTCCATCATGGACTTCACTGCTGTTTAATGGAGCAATTACATTTTATGTAGGTCTGTTCATTGCCCAGTAAGCCTGGGCAATTAAAAATAATAGAGGCTTTTTTCATATGTAGCGGTGAGTATAAAATTCACACAGACACACACACACACACACACATATATATATATATATATATATATATATATTATTATTATTTCCATTATGGAGGTACTTGCTTTTTCGAAATTCACCACTATGAAGCTGCTGATATTTATAGATCATTTTGTTATGAGAGTACCATATAAGCAACCAACATACCCTAGGACAACACAAACACACAAAATAGGTTTTCATAATTTGGAAGCAGAAACGAAACAGAAGATTCGTTGGCTTGGTCTGCCACCTCCAGAGGTATCATTTAGGAATCGGGCAAATATCACAACCATATATCTATTTTATGTGCACAGTTGCCATTAATGAACATGGAAAATCTTTGACAGGCTCAAGTCAAAAAGAACTCATATCCCTCTAGTTATGAGACTGTTGATATCTTTGCTGATTCAGCTACCCCAGCTCTCTCTATATATCGGGAGTGGCCACACTTTTGGAATCCGTGATCTACTCCACATTTAAAAAATCGAAGGCGGTCTACCAATGGCAGAGCTAGATTAACATAGCGTACATGTTTATACATTTATTTTCAATAACAAGAAAAAATGGTAAATTATCAAATTTTTCTAAAAAAATTTAATATTAATAATTACAAAATAAAAATTTACTGACAAAAATAATCAAAGCATTCACATGTCAAAAATTGACCATCCTATTCACTTTGTTTAGTTGAAATTTGGCACTGTATATCTGCAACAAGTTTATCATATTGTGGCTGGCATGAGCTTATTGCAATGTGTAAACACAAAATTAAATTTTTATCTGTTAAAAGGGAACCAGGGTTGCCACTACAAAGCTTCCAAAAGCTTAGTCTCCTGCAACATAAGACATCGCCCAAAAAGTCGCCAAGTTTGGCGACAAAAACCGCAGTGTGTATATCAAATCAGTACCATATAATGATTATATGGTACTGATTCAATTATATTATAATCTAAGCATCCCACTTTATCAAGTTGTTTTTATTTAATTCTCCATTGTAGAACAACAAATTCATTGAATTATTTTGCACAGTTTGTTTTAGGTTTTAAAACGTAAACTGTAGTAAATTTCTATTTTAAATAATTCATTAATTCTATGTCATAAGTCATAAATTAAATTGTTAATATCCGACGTCATTATCAGGATGGTTGCGCAGACTACCTAAAATGTCTTCGCGGTCAATGACTTGGCCATCCCTGCTATGTAAGAAAGTTATGACACTTTTAAAAACATTTATTTTATAAAGTCAAAGATCCTACAAATGTATCTTTTCTTATTATGAGATAACAATGTCTCCTTTGGCATGAGGCAATCACTTCAGTTAGTAAAATTTTATATTTCAATGGAAGTCAACATCTATTTTAAAAAACATAATACATGGGTACCAACTTCCAAAAGAGAAAAATTTGTAGTTTACTGGAATTATCTGTAGTTTATTGTGGTAACAGCATTTCTTAGTGAGACATTAACATTAAATTTAGATACCCAGTGAGTCCTGGAGACTTTTAAGAGAAAATTATTAAGTACTATTTGTGGGCCTATACAGAAACCAGGTTGCTGGAGAACCAGATATAATTTTGAGCTATATAAGCTCAGCAAATAGCCTCAAATTACACTAATCGTCCAAAGTAACAGACTAAGATGGCTCGGCCACATCTGCAGAAGCCCTGAGTACAACCCCATCAGAGTATTCACTTTTAAGAACCTCAAGGGATCTTGTATTAGAGGGAAACCATCAACAAGGTGGCTCAATGACGTTGATAATGACCTCAAAATTTTAGGAATTAAAGGATGACAGAGAGTTGTGCTGGACCATGTGAGTTGGAGGAAGCATGCTGTTGAGGCAGCTAAGACCTGCAATAGGTTGTCATGCTATTAAAGAAGAAGTGTGTGTGTTATGTTATGGGAATAGTAACAGACACTGACAGCATATGTCAACAATCTCCGGAAATGTTGGTGGTTATCTAAAATTACCTGAACAGTTTTAAAAAAAACTAACCCAAAATCATTTTGCTTGGTTAGAAACTTAGTAAAGTTGGTGCAATCGATGGAGCAACAAGTTCTTTTAACATTTCATTTTATTTCATACTAAAACTGAAAAGATAGATCTGCTATTGCTACACATTCTTTTGTTAAAATAGTTGTCAGCCAACAAGTAGATACTTAACAACCTTAGAATGAGACAGACATTTTCCCAGGGAAATTAAAAAATTTAGCATTTTTGTAATTTGTTAATCAGCCAGAAGATCACACAAAATTTCAAAATCAAGCACTTATGGCCCTATTGTATTATGTGGATCTTATGATGCTAGAAATGGACAAAGGAGTAAAAACTGTAAATTAAGATTTTATTGATGGAGAAAAGAAAGAGATTGTGCTTTTGTACTAAGATTATTTTCTTCATAATGATATACAATGAAAATTGGAGAAAACAATTTAGATTCGTTTAGGTTAAACTTTAATATATTACATATTTATGGTGTGTGTGTGTCTGCATATATAGTCACCAGATTTTACAAAACAATTTGTACATCTTGCAGTTGAAATAATTATTATAAGTGTTTTAATATTAAGGAAATAACTGTTTATACAAATAAGAATGCTAAGTAAAAAATTATATACTTACTGAGCACTGAAACAGCATCATCAACTGATCTAGTCAGAATTCCTGGTACATCGAGTGAATTACACAGTGGTATCAAACCATGTCTTGAAACTAAGCCATATGTAGGCTTAAGCCCAACTATACCACAAAAAGCTGCAGGATTTCTAGTTGAACCACCTGTATCAGAAGCAATAGCCCTAAAAAGATATACAGATAATTAAGAATAGTAATAAGATTAATTTTTTTTTAATTTTTCCTTTATTACAAATGAAGAATAATACAAATAATGCTTCTAAATAGTTTCAAAACAACAACACTCAGAAAAATTCATGTAAGACATACAAAACTTTGGCATAAACACCTAGTTCAGTATCACATAAACATAATTATATTAAAAGATTTTTATATATTTATAGTCAAACCTCTTCTAACCATTCTGTTGTGTGATATGACTGTGTAATGTATATATCAACATTCTCAGTCAATGATATATGGCAGAAATAGACTTGTATTTTACCTATATTGTATTATTTGAAAAAATAATCATCTAATTTGTAATTTATAAACCAGTAATTTATCTCAAGATACAATTGTTTACAATGTGTTTTTAAATGCTTTTTTGCACTAAAATACAAATAAATTAAAGAAAAAAATTCCTATTTAATAAACAGTGTAGTACAGTGAAACCTCTCTGAGCGGCCACCCCTCCATACCGAGAATATTTGGCCGCTTAGAGGGGTTGGCCACTCTGAAGGGTTTATTTACTATTATAAGATAATTACTATAATGCGTAATATAAACAAGTCTGACATATATTCCTTATGTAAATGAAATTTAAAACTTATCTAAAGAGAAAATAGTACTTTATTTCATGCTTCTTTACATTTTTTAAAAGGCTACAATTTGTTTCTGTTTGTTCTGTAGTCTTCGTACTCCTTCAAAATCAAATTCTTTTCTTTAATGACTTTGTTGATTTCCGTTCTTCTGCAGTTAAATAATTCAGCTAACTTTCTTGCCGATTTGCCATTCTCATATTCACGCAGAACTTCAATGCTCTGCTCGAGATTTAGAAAAACGCATTTCGACATCGTTGCAACTCAGATCACTGACCAACTAATGAAATGAAACTGGCGTGAATGACATTTTTGCTGACAGAGGTGCAATTCTTCCTTAACTTTACCGATTGGAATTCCAAACAAAGGCCCTAGGACACCTTCAACGCTTGATTGTCCAGTTCCTCCCTCAGTTTCTATGGATGGTGCAATAGGGATTCCCTATCTGAAGGGTGTGGGGAGAATACAAAAGAGATAACAGATTTAATCTTTCTTAGAAAGGGGGGGGGGACCATGGGAATGGACTTCTCAAGTTATTCCTTTGTCTTATATCCGACCATAAACCTGACCTTGAGTTTTTTCGCTCAAAATTAAAGCATGGAGTGAGTAGAATTTCCCGAAAAATGAAAGGGGCAATCCCACTTGGTGGCCATTTAGAGGGGGTCGGGTGGCCGCTGATACAGGTTATTTTACCATTAGGTCTATGAGTCGAAAAATCTGTGCCATGAAAAATTGGCCGTTTAGAAGGGTGGCCGCTATACAGGGGTGGCCACTCGGAGAAGTTTCACTGTATAATAAAAAATTGAGCTAATTCAATTGCTTTAATAGAGCTTTAGTTAGTATGCTAAGTTCCTCTTAACTATCACTGAATTTTGATACCCTTATTCTAGAAAGGCTTTTACACCTTCTTGTAACTTTAATACTGGAATGCATAGTACTTTTAGTTTTTGTTTTAAGAAAAATATCATGGGAATTGAATGTGATTGAAATACACAGACAATAAAAGGATATTTTTCCTTTAGGCAAGTACATAGATAAATCCTCAAATGTGGCACTCTTTATGTCATAATTTATCTGAAATAAAATAGCCCTCAAAAGTTATACTATACATAAGTTATATTTATATAATTAGTTATATCACATGATTATTTCAAAAGATTATGTGCACCCAGACTGAAGGATGGGTACAAAGCTGCTATAGTTTGTGTATTTAGAATAAGCGCTTCAAGGTTATGCATCTTAATTCCTTACAACATCAGTTACTATGGAAGCACATAGGAAACAGACATAAATTCCTTGGCATAACAGTCCCTAGGGGGCCAAGGCCTATGGTGCCAATCTCCGTTTCCTAGACCACTGGGGTGCGAAGCATATGTTCTGGTTAGGTGGTCAATCTTACACGGAACCCCCAGTGTTTAGTTCCCAATCACTCTTGGTCCTCAGTTCATCTACCCACTGAAGGGATGAAAGGCTGAGTCAATCTGGCCCAGCCCGGATATCGAACATCGGATCTGTGTCGTGGAGCACAAAGCACTAACCCAACGCCACTGGGCTTCAGGAAACAGACATAGGCTAATTTATTTTTAAACACTTGAGTTGAAGATTGAATTCTTTTTTTATATAACTTTGTTCCGTTACTTTTTTTTCCCTAGATGCTTCTGCTGCACTTAATTACTATTTTTACCTGCCTTTGATTTTTCAATTCATTTTTAGTTTTGCTCATAATTTTCATTTCTCATTACATTTAGCCTCTAATGTTAGAAAACAGTCCACAAAATTAATGTACAATGATTATATTCACTTAAGTTGTTGAATATATCTATTTCTAAATATACAGCAGGGCTATTTAATAGATATATTTCAGATTCAAGTGACACTCAATACTTTCAAAATATGCTATGAGTGTCATTTTGAATTTACAATTCAAAATAAAGCTGCAGTTGTACATTAAGTACATAATTCAAACTTTAAAAGGGATATCTATTTTTTACTAACTTCATTATTATTCATTTGATTGATATTTAGTAATATATTTCTAAAGCTGAAAGATTATTTTATCTTTATAAAAATTATAATCATTCAGTTTATTTATTGTAATACAACAAACAAAAAACTATTAAAAGTTATTTTTCAATCCAATGTTTCAGGCAGTGTGACTCTTCAAGAGAATAACAGAGTGAGAAATAAATTAAGTCATTCAACTGTCATTACCATAGTTACACTTGGAAATAGGGGGAAAATCAGTGAGCTTAATGTGCCTATTCTAAATACATAATCAAGCACCAATCCAAGCCTATATGGCTGTGAGACCCTCCAGGATTGTCCCAGAGGTGGAGGACAGATTGCAAATACTGGGCCATGCCAACAGGCCAGCCCTCTTCAAAATGTGTGGTGCATGCATGTCACTCTGTAGGTGCTACTGGCGAGCAAATGCAGCAGAGTAGCAGTCGTCAAAGGAATTTGGGAGACTACTGGGTGCCCTAACAGGATTCTTTGATGCTGGAGTTAATGAGGATGGTGCAAACCATGTGAACCAAAAAGAGGGCTAACCTTGTGGTTTGATGAATTTTGCTCATTGCACTTCAAGACGGAATCTGGATGGCCTAAGGAGGAGCCAGAAATTTTAAAAGGTGACAATCACAGTCCTGGGCCTTGGGACCATCACTCATAAGTCATTGAAATGGAACTTTGTCCTACCCTGCAGAACCCCCATGACTTGGCATGCTCAAAAACATCCACTGAAATCTCGTATTTTTTTCAGGAATGAAAATAAATAGACCTTAAATTAAGAATAGATAAGAAAAAGATTAAAATTTTTAAAAAATAAAAAAGGGGGTACTGATGGAAGCATAAAAAAAAGCATGCTGTGGTCCCCTCAGGGAATGTGATCCAATTGGCTGGGGTGCAGAAGTTATAGTCTAAATACACAGACTAGAGTATGATATGTCTGCTTTATTGCACCCCATAGATACAGGAGTGCAAGTAGAGGACATTCTTGTGCCAATATGGGCCCTTCTAGAGGCTCTCCAGGCTTATCCTGATGATTGGCAAACTGCAAGTACTGGACAGCTCTGCTCATCAGACCCCCACCATAGTACTAAGCTATATGTATACCCATCATCAGGAGCAGGTGACTGCAGCAAAGTTATGATTAAGAGGAAAGTATTTAGAATAAGGCTATATGCTCTAGCTGACTTCATACCCATGACGCCAGAAATTGAGTGCACACGGAGTTGCATCTTCCTGTCAGAATCCTGCTAGCAAAAAAGATGAAAGGGAAATTTTTTGAGGTGACAGACATAACCCTGGACCTTAGAGCCCTCACTCATGAGTTATTGTAAATGGCCTGTGGAAACATTTGATGGATTTTCTTAAAAAATAAATAATTTTGCATTAATTCTGGGCGTGAAAAAACACACAACAAAATTTAAATTTAAGCATAGGGTGGAAAGTAATCAATAATAAAAAAGGGCATTAATAAAATTTAAAAAATAGGCAACACAAAAAAAAATCAAGGTGTGCCCTCACTTTAGTAAACTCTTTGGCAAGGTTGCAAAGATTAAAGGTCTTGGTTTCAGGCATATGTAGATCACATTGCGAGTCACTCATCACAGCAAGCAGGTGTAGGAAATCTAATCACAAGCCCATTCAACTGTTTTTAATAATACACATATAACTTACGCAAAGCAAGAACCAGAGGCTACAGCAACAGCTCCACCACCTGAACTTCCTCCACACACAAAAAAGTCATCATGTGGAAGTTGCTCATTTGTTACATATATACAGTCAGTATCAATAGGATCAGAAATCTTTTGAAGTTTCTTCAATTTGTATTTTAGCCCTGATCTCCAGGGATTTTTGGATGGTCCGAAATAAGAATCCACAGTTGCAGATCTGAAAAAAAAAAAAAAAAAAATATATATATATATATATATATAAGTCTCAATATTATTATTATCATCAATGAAACTCATAAGAAGTATTTTAAGAGGGACTTAAGGAAATAAGGTTTATCTAAATTATAGCATTTTAATTGCAATGTGAAAGGCAACATTTTTCCTTTTTTGTACTAGAGAGAAAAAGAATAGTGTTAAAATTTCTCATTCTTCTATAGTTGCTTTAATCCTTTAATACATAGAAAAATCATTTCAATGACAATGATAATTAAGTATGTTTAAAAAAAAAGCAATAACTAAGGTGCTTTAAAGTATGGAAAAGATAAATTCTATAGAAATTCTACTGAACAATAAAATATCTAACACATAAAACATCTAGTGGGTATATAAACACAAGTGTGCATAAATGGTACAACCAATAGACAGGAAATTTGGTACAAGAGTTCATTGTGACCTAATACAAAACTTCATAAAGCCCTACTTTAGCACTGGTAACTGGGCCCATATGTGCACTATAGCATCGCTCAATTAATAATTATTACCCGTCCTTTGACTGCAGTAAACATCATAAAGGTGCAGACACACTAGCTCTGGCATACCAACAGTTCTTAATGTACCACCGCCTAAGCGACTGCCTCGGTATTGTGCCTGAGACCTTACTAAACAAGCAGCTTTGTCCAGAGTACGCATGTCTACTTACTGCCAACCATAATGGTTCACTGCGAAAGGTCACCTTACATTCTTCTTTTGCTCGGGTCATGTAATGGAACGTTACACCAGTTAATAACTTTAATGTTTTAAAACCTTCTGTTTGTTTTTAAGAAGAAGGTCTTCCTTGTTTTCCTCGTTACTTTAGTTTTTGTTGAGAGTTAATATAGCTTAGTGGGTTTTTATCCTCTGATCTAAATAACTATCCAAGGTACTTTTATTTGGTTTGATTTGAATACTTTAAGGTATCTGTCTACGTTTTGGAGAACTTTTTCTCTTTAAACGTAAAAACTAGTTCCATGTTTTTTGCAAATTTTAGATTTATTTTTTATATTATCATAGAGAATTGCACTTAAAATCTAATTCCAGGAGAACTTTTTTATAAAATTTCTAATAACATGAAGAAACATTTAGTAAAAAAAACGGGTATTTTCAAAAGGTCTAATTTTTTTATAAATTAAATTCTTTCAATATTTTTTGATGCAACAAATTCTTATCACTGGACTAGTGAATCACCTAAAATCTTTGCTTAATTTACATTTGGTAAAAAATTTGGGTCCTTCAAAATCATACATTGAATTTTTAATGAATTTTCATTACCTTTATATCTAACTATGAGTGTATCATCATTAAAAAATATCCAACTTTAAAGCTTTTAGGTCATTTACTAGTAAATACTATCAAAAGCATTCATAATAATTTTCAACAAAATATTTTAAGAACTTTTAGAGAAATCACATTTCAAGTTTCAACATTTTATTAAAAATACCGTTCTGAGAAAAACCCGGTTTGAAGTTTGTGAAAGCAACTTTACCTATTAAAATTAAAATACAGTTTAAAATTCCCAACAACTTATTCTTGCTTCAAAACTTTCTAATTATCAAGTTTGCTATAATTATTAAAAATACTAGAAAAATGTTTTAAACTAAATCCTTAATGAAAATTTAAAAGTTTTGTCCAAAAAATGCTCTTATAAATTTTATGATTCTAAAAAATTAACCACACATTACATTCTTTGACAACAATAAAAATTTTGCAAAAGTACTTTTTTTTTTTTTTTTCGAAAATTAGTAGTCTGTTTTGGACATGCTTACTCAATGTCCAGCTTTCACTGCTATGGGGGAGTTTTGGTCAAAATTAGTGTTTTATACATAATAATTTTAGCTCTAGTGCTAATTAATCAATATCTTAGTTGGTTTCTTAAGCCAAAATAGCACTTATTTACCAGCCTCAAATTTAAACCATGGCTTCAAACCAAAACTTTTTATTCTTGTTCAACTAAAAAAATATATCAGTTCAGTTCCAGTTCAAAGCCCTGATTTAAACATTCAGTTCATTCCTGTATTTATGTACAATACTTTCATAAAAGATAAAAATTATACATTTCAATCAATGATTTTATTCATAACATTTTGGTTATAGCACCAATGTTTTGGCCTGTTTTTAAAAGGCCTATCATTTAGTTTTACCTATATTTAACCTTTAAATATTTCTCAACTGCTCAAAATTCCCTTTGCAAATAGTAATAAAAAGGGTTTATAAGAAAAAATATAGTAATTATTAAATCAGAATTTGATTTAGATTTTTTATTTGAATACTTTATTTTCTTAGTTTATAATTTAATTTCTATTACATGATACATTTGCAATATACAGAATAAAAGACAAATCACACAAAAGCTGTTATTTTTACAGGAAATATATATCAAATCTAAAAATTTTAATGCATATGACAACATAATTTTTTAATTGGATTCATTTTAATAATGTCATTTTAAATAAATATTGAAAATATTTAACAACAGGATAAATTTTTAAAAAATAACCCAAATACAATGCATATTTATAAAATAAATGTAATTAATTCATAAAAATGCCACTCACCCCATAGCAAATTCATCAAGATTTGTTTTCCCTGAAATGATGGCACCATTGTTTAAAAGCTTTTGAACTACAGTTGCATTATATGGTACATAATTGCTTAGCATTTTTGAGGCACATGTCGTCCTAACATTTTCAGTGCTCCAGTTATCTTTAATAGCAATAGGAATTCCATCTAAAATACCTAATGCATTTCCTAATATAGAATAACAATAAAATATTAACAACAATTTAATATTGCAATAAAGTTTTATTGCAAATAATTACAGCACACAAATAAATTTGATACTCTCTGTTGTTTGTAGAAAAAGAATTGCTTTTGTTAAATATCAATTCTAAAATAACTGCAGAATATTTTTTTTAAATAAATATTAACATGCTTATACTCATCTTAATCAAATGAATGCTTTAATCTCTTTCTGGAATGTAATATTTATATTCAAAACAATCATTTTAGAAAAAAACTTTAACCAATGAAAAACATTTCATTTTATTTCTGATGGATCAATAAACTTCAAATAATTATGCTTCAGTTTGTTTAAATATAATTATATGTATATCTAAGATATATTTTATAAAATATATGAAATAAAATTTCTCACATAATACATTTAATTAACAAAAAGCAAACAAATGCTACAAAACTTAATATCAATTACGGGCTAGATAAAGCTGTCTACTTAGACTTTTGTACAAATGTACTAGAATAAGAATGAAAGCCTTTATGTTATCAAATAAAAATTACCTAGTCAGCATTTTTGTAATGAATAAATCTATGAATTCAAATGTTTATTTGCACTTGGACCCCTTATAAAGGTCCTGAAAATTAAACCAACTGAGCACTGAGCTCAAAACACCATATCAATAAATACAGTAGATTATTAGATGGGACAAACTTTTATCCTTTCTAGGAGTAAATCGTAAAAACAAATATTTAAGTAGACCCTATAAAGACATGATACCCAGCAAACAGTTAAGATAATAGGCTGATTTACAATAAGTATACAGTTCACTCAAGAGCAAATCATTATGACCACTACATTTTGAAATGAACTCGCCTGGATGACGTGGAAGGCACATGATCATGGAAAATTTAACAGCTGCTGGAGAGTCTGAGGAATCA
This sequence comes from Pardosa pseudoannulata, assembly GCA_032207245.1. Lineage (NCBI taxonomy): Eukaryota > Metazoa > Arthropoda > Arachnida > Araneae > Lycosidae > Pardosa > Pardosa pseudoannulata. Next base: position 13,645,159 of record CM063497.1, read on the forward strand.
TTCTTTCACTTACTTTGTGTTGGTTGTAGGTTGTAAGAGGTTCCTCGAACCTTATCCCCAATTAGTGAGAACTATGAATTTATGAAATAGAGTCCTTCTTTAACGTAATATCACAATTATATAAATATGCAGGTCTTTAAATTACACATACACATATTAGGTTAAGTTAAATTAAACTGGCCCAAAAAATTAAGATAATAATTAAGCATACTAAAATAAATAAAAGATAAGTAGAAAGTTTATGGATAGCAAAATAATAGAAAGGTTAGGGATAGAAAAGGATATTTTTGATTTTATAAAATTTTATGATTTTTGGGAAAGGCTGTGGACCTAAACAATTTTGATGGAGGGCAGATTGTCATGGCTTAAAGGCTCGGAACAAGTATTTCCAAAACTGCATGACTACATGAATGCTACAGGGTATCTGAACATCATTGCAGGCCAGTTGCACTCTTAGATGGCCTCTGTTTTTCCAGCTGGAAATCGTACATTCCAACAGCACAATGCCCCATGTCACAAGGCTAAAATTGTGTTGGAGTGGTTCCAAGAACATGAAGCTGAACTCCAGTTAATGCCCTGTCCACCTAACTCACCGGATCTCATTCCAATAGAACACATTTGGGATGTCATGGGATGGCAGCTCAGAGTACAAAGACCATCCATTCGCAATATCTCAGATTTGCATAACCGTTGCTTAAACATCTGGTACAATCTGTCTCCGGCCATCTACCAAGGACTTGTGGCATCCATGGCAAGGTGGGTTGAAACTGTGTTGCGTGCCAAAGTGGCCAATTCATTATTGATAGGTGGTCATAATGCTTTGGCTCTTGAGTTTATTTATCACATATGAGCCCAATCTAATTCAATGCTTTAAAAATATACTATCAAATTTGTAATTCAGTATATAATACAAAGTAAAAAGCTGGTAATTTCATACAAAAAACTTTACCTTCTTGAAAACGTTTTTCAGCTCTGGCTGCTTGCTGTTGACCAAGTTCTTCTGTTATGGTAATAAATGCATTTAAATCTTTAGTTTTATGAATTCTTTTTAAACACAGTTTGTATAAATCTATTACATTAAGTGATTTATTCCTTATTAGTTCAGCTACCTGAAATAAGAAAACAATTTATTATTTATAAGAAAGCTCTAATAAAAAGTTGAAGAAATTATTTCCACAACTGGAGAAACAGAAAATTTTAAAATTGAACCATTTAAGCAATAACAGCTACATTTTTTTAGACCAACTGAAGAAATTTTAAAATTATATTAATTATTAAGATGAAACTTTTCTCAATATTGTTAAGCTTCTAACTGCAAAACATGATAGGGTTCCCATACTCAGGGTATCTGCCAAAATAAAATTTTTCAAATCCATGACTTTTCATGACTTTCCCTGATTTAGCAGATCATTTTCCATGACTTTAAAAAGCTTTCGTTAAAGTATATATGAATAAAACTTCTCATGTACATACAAATAAAATATATGCTTTTAGAGAAATGACAGGAATTTTATCATAAAAAAACTATAAACTTACTTTATAAGTGTTAATAAACTCACATACATAAAAATAAATTGTTGTATCTACATACCTAAGTTTAATCATATAGCAATTTTTCAATCAAAATGTTTCCAATTTGAATTCATGGTACTTTGGTATTATCCAGGTGACCATGAATAATAGCCAAATATAACCCTATAATGTTTATATACAATATCCCTAGAGATAAACTTATATTTTGTGCAAAAATCTTAACTAATTTTTATTAAAAAATAATTATATTAATAAAATTATAATCTACAATTTAAGAAAAAACCAGAATAATATACATTTACCCACCCATTAAGCTTTCTTGCTTTGAGTTTCCTTGGTGAACAAAGTTTACTTGGCAATAGGGTCAATAGGATAATACATAAATACCAAACTCAGTAACTTCAGCCAAATGACAAGTAAAAATAGAATTAAACCATTCAATGCATTTTTTTTAATCGGTAGTTTAGCAGATCCATGACTTTTACTCATTTTACTTGAAAAATCAAGACTTTCTATGACAAAATTAAGCCATTGTCTAAATCCATGATTTTCCCTGACTTTCTAAGAGCGCGGAAACCATGCACACTGTTTTGGTTTCTAACCAGGCATTGTTTTGATTTTTTTTTCCAACATCTAACAAACCTAAAGTGTTTCTGTAAGAGTCACGTCCATCTCTGTCAGTGGTCTAGATGTGCATTTGTCAAAGCAAACTTTTGTTCATTGTAAGACGCCGAACATTGCAAACGCCAAACAGTAGGAAAATTAGATGTGTCAAGCGTGTCGTCTATCAATGCACTGATAGAGAAAAGGAATCCTGCTTTAGATGACCGAGTCAACCAGACACCAAGGTCGCTTCGGCTACCCCAAGGACAAGGTTCAAAGAAGGGTGGGTTGTCAATCTCCCCTAAAACTGAGGTTTCCTGTTTGGGAAAGAAAGAAGCCGGAGGACTCCCAGCTGATCTCTGAGAGAGCAGGTTAATGAGAGTGTGAAATGGATGAAAGGTTGCCCGTGCATATAGCAACATTTTTCTGATAAGCTTACTAGCCTATTCTTTTGTATTAGCGTGCAGTAAAACATTAGAAATCAGTTAATAATAACAATTTATTGTCATAACAAAAAAAACAATGAATAAAACTTACATTACAAAATTACAACTCTAAACATATCTCATAACACATCTCCAAACTGAACTAAACTTAACAGAAATGAACTCTAATTGGAGGGAAGGGGGGAAACAACTTGTTAAACACATCTCCCAACTGAACTCCTATTTGGGAAAAACACAACATAACATAACATAAGCTAACACATCTCCCGAGGTTATATATACCTGCTAATTTGCATAAAGCTCACTCTGGAGACAAATATGCCACAGCTGCTAAATTCCCCAATTGGCTGTGGCTATTACATCAATAGTCAGAAGGGGCGTTTCTGGGGATCGGCAGGAAATTTAAAAAAACCAACTGAAAATAAGTGATCTTAAGAAAATTAGGTTGGCAGTTAAACGGGCTATTCTAAGCTTAAAATTCTGAAAATGACAACATTTTCTTTAAATGTTTTTTTTTTTGTTTTTGTTTTATTTTAATAAATCAACTTTGTTAAGTTTGAAACATCCATGGCTCTGATTATTTAACCTCAAGCTCTGCTGCTCTCCAAGAAACCCATCTGAAGTCATACCCAAATGACCAGGGTGTGACTGATGACCGAAATAGAGACAGTGCGACCGCTTGGCACCATTACAGTTTCCTTTCTGATTTTGACTTTTGGGAAGTTTATAATTACAAAAAAAAAAAATGTATGTCCTTTAATTTTCTGAAGATATGAAAATCTTTTTTTACATATTCTGTTTCAAGTTTTCTTTTTGTAAGCTTACTGGTGACTCTATGGCAATTATGACATTTACTTTGCATCAAATAATTGATATTTTGCTTTATTTTCTAGGCACAGTTGGATAATTTATATATATATAAATGAATTTGTGTCTGTCTGTCTGTACTCAATAGACTCAAAAACTATACATTCAATTGCCATGAAAATTTGGGAAATTATTAGGTACATCCCTAGGAAGGTTTTGGAAAACTTTTAATGTTCAAAATCCATTCCTTTCCCCTTTTTTGAGCGTTTCATGTCATTATTCCAAGCATTATTTTCCCTGGTTAAACGCAAATGATTCACTTTTTAATTTATCGCATCATAACTAAGTGAAAGAAACAATGTGACATCATCCCATGCAATTGTTTTAAGCGCAGTTTTCCTCGGTTAAAAGCAGGAGATTAAAATTTTCAATTTATCACATAATAAATAGGTGAAAACGATATTTTTTTATCATTATGACATCATTCCTTTAAATATCTCATTTATTCATTTCTTATTTTATATTATTTAAACATCGTCTGTGTAGTATCAATTCGATTTGACCTGGAAATTTAGATATAAAGTGATTAATTTTCATTTCTATATGACGCAAATTATAGCATTTTTATATAAGAACTAATTTTAAATTTAATTCTTGGTTCATTTTTACATTACAATGAAATGTTTATCAACAATATTCTAACAACAAAAAGTACAAATTTCAATGACTCTCATAGGCAAATAAAAGCCTATCATTTTATATAGTTATCTTTATATTCATATGGTTGTCAATATGAATGTGTGTTTCTGTTTCATACAAAACCATGTGGTTTGTGTACAGTAATGTAATTTAGGGTTAAACTTATATTTTACCATACAAAAGTTTGAGCAAATTTAATAAGACACAAATTCGATAATAAAAACTGAATATTGTTATAATACGCTTATAATAGATATATATAAATATACCAATGACTCAAACTGAACTGTGACAGATTTAGAGAGTTATGCACGAAAAAAATCTTTGTTTAAAAGTAATATATTAAATTCACCATAGCAAAGCACAGGCAAACTTGCTAGTATATAAATATATATTTATATGTGTGTGTGTGTATAATGCCAAAAAATTAACAAGAGCAATTCTCATATTTTAAATTAAGCTTTCCAGAACACTTAACCTTGATTTAACCTTGGGCTCATGATTTAAAATATGTAATGGAGCTGGATATGAAATTGCTTAATCACTAAAGCTTATTATGAAAGCTTGATCAGAGGAGCAAGATTATAACTACACATTTGGCTTCTGACTTGAGATGTAGTACTTTTGATGCTCTAAATGTATTTGAAAATGGTCAGAAGCCATAGTCTGTAATAGGCTTGAGTTACTTTGTAATGATCATCTAAGAAAAATAAAGGATTTTGTTGTCTCCATTGACTGTGTATGTGTTCGATGCTCATTATCAATAGATTAATATTTTATGTCCATCACAATGATATATGCCATGCAGCTATTCATTTTAAAAGATAGAGTAAAACTACCAAGTACTACATCAATGACTCATACATTTTTAATATAAAATAAGATAATTTGGAGATAAATTCTTGTTTTTTAAAAATACAGATTAAGTTAAGGTCAAGGTCAAGCTGAGTTTAATGGAGTACCTAGCAAAGTGGAAAGTCTCCACTTTAACCTCCAAGCGTAAAACAGATCAAAACATCAATTTAGGCCTTTAGGCAAAAAGTAATCCAATCAAAAATTTAATACACACTAGCTAACGAGGAAGCAAGGAGGTGAGGACGTTCTCATAAAAAATTATGAGTAACCAATGCTTTGTCTAATTAGGGATAATTAGACTGGAACCTTGACTAATAGCAGGGTATCTGCCAAAATAAAATTTTCCAAATCCATGACTTTTCATGACTTTCACTGATTTAGCAGATCATTTTCCTTGACTTTAAAAAGCTTTTGTTAAGTATATATGAATAAAACTTCTGATGTACGTACAAATAAAATATATGCTTTTAGGGAAATTACAGGAGTTTTTTCATAAAAAAAACTATAAACTTACTTTTTAAGTGTTAATAAACTCACATACATAAAAATAAATTATTGTATCTACATACCTAAGTTTAATCATACAGCAATTTTTCAATCAAAATGTTACCAATTTGAATTCAGGGTACTTTGGTATTATCCAGGTGACCATGAATAATAGACAAACATGATAACCCTATAATGTTTATGTACAATATCCCTAGAGATAAGCTTATATTTTGTGCAAAAATCTTAACTAATTTTTATTAAAAAATAGTTATTATTAAATTAATAAAATTTTAATCTACAATTTAAGAAAAAACCAGAATAATATGCATTTACCCAACCATTAAGCTTTCTTGCTTTGAGTTTCCTTGGTGAACAATTGTATTTGGCAATAGGGTCAATAGGATAATACATAAATACCAAACTCAGTAACTTCAGCCAAATGACAAGTAAAAATAGAATTAAACAATTCAATACATTTTTTTAATCGGTAGTTTAGCGAATCCATGACTTTTACTCATTTTACTTGAAAAATCAAGACTTTCCATGACAAAATTAATCCATTGTCTAAATCCATGATTTTCCCTGACTTTCCAGGTGTGCGGAAACCATGTAGTAGGTATGGTTATCAGCAATGCATAGTATTCAACACAACATAAAGCTTAGAAAATACATAAATACAAAAAAAAAGTTAAAGAGACAATAACAAATGCAATTTGGTACAATAAATATTAAAAATAAACAAAAACTGACGATTGCTTACTTACTTTTGTAATTGGATGTGAGAGAACAGAGGAATTCATTATTGAAAACTATTAGCTACAACTCAACAGTTTGATCAAAGGGAAAAAATTCTTAAAATATTTAACACAAAATCATTACCTGCAAATATAGAAAAAATAAACATTAGGTTATAAACTGTATTAAAAAAAACATTAATAAACATAAATTATTATATGACATATTACAAATTACATGTAAATGGAACCACAGTTTATTTATTACATATTTTAGTTCTGAAAATAATAAAAATTCCTTTTACCATAATATAAAAATAAATCTTTTATTAACAAGTACATTAAAATTAGAGTGTTTTGAGACTCAAGACATTCTTTCCTTGTTTGTTTAACTCCTGTATAACATGATTATCTGATGGTAAATGATCAATAGACTACTTGAATCTAACCCTTTATAACTAACTAAATTTTTTAATCCATTGTCGGGCAGTAGCTGTATTAGTCGCAAGCCTTCTTCTTAAGGTATCCGTCTACGTTCAGAGAACTTTTTTCTTTAAACGTAGAGACTAGTTCATGGTTTTACATTTTTAGATTTATTTTTTATATTATCATAGAGAATTGTACTTAAAAAATGTATTCCTGGAGAAGTTTTTATAAAATTTCTAATAAATAAAGAAAATTTAGTAAAAAAATTGGGTTTTTCAAAAGATCTAATTTTTTAATAAATTAAATTATTTCAATATTTTTTTTATGCAACACATTTCTTTTACACTGGACTAGTGAATCGCCTAAAATCTTTGCTTAATTTACATTTGGTAAAAAATGTTGGTCCTTCAAAATCATACACATTGAATTTTTAACGAATTTTCATTACCTTTATATCTAACTATGAGTGTAACATCATTAAAAATGATCCAAATTTAAAGCTTTTAGGTCATGCACTAGTAAATACTATCAAAATCATTCATAATAATTTTCAACAAAATATTTTAAGAACTTTTTGAGAAATCACATTTCAAGTTTCAACATTTTATTAAAAATACCACTGAGAAAATGAATTCTGAATTTATGGTCTTTTATTGAAAAAAATTAAAAACATGATTCATGCTTCGGTTTTGGCTTCAACATCAATTGCCAAGTTGCTAATCATTAAAAATTACTTGAAATGTTTTAAACTAATCATCATGAAAATAAAAAAGCCCCAAAAGGGTTAAGGCATTATTCAGCCAACAATGGTTGAAGTGGCTACTTCCGTTTTGTTTTGACAGCTGTCACTGTTTAAACAGCTGTAAGTTTTCGTAGCCGTAGAGACAAAATAAGCAAAACAGATTTAGAAGCCTAAAAGTTGAAATTTTACAATAGATATATAAAAAAAATTATGATTGGCAAAAAAATGACCGTAATGTAAACCAAACCAAAGTTTAAGCATTACAGCTTACTACAAGCTGAGGATAACTCTTTAAGTCCCTTCCATCTGACCCTATGTGTTACAATAGCCCTACATTGGTTCACTCCTGTTTTAGATTTTTTCCAAATCCTCTAATTATCTATACAGTGACCTCTTTAATTTTTGCCCTTAATTTGTAATTAAATTTGTTATCTTTTCAGATAGATTTGCATTGTCATATATATATATATATATATATATATAAATATCATAAATATTAAAATATTATAGATTATTATATATATATATAATTATATATATATGTGTGTGTGTGGTGTGTGTTTTTGTGTGTGTGTATTATAGTGAAACCAGCTACCTAAAACAAGCTTTTAATATTTTAACAATGTTGTCTTTATCATATTTTTTATAAATTTCATGATTGTAGAAAATCATTTTGTTTTATTAGTCAAAAAATCTTCCTTAAATTTTTGCTCCCTGAAATCCATGATAGGTCTTCTGATTTGTTTAATCTAGCACTCACTTCCCTAGAAGGCAAAATGCCTTATCAGAGTTTTGCATAAACTTATTTTAGTTCTTATGTGGATTAATTTTTATTCCTCATATAAGATGATTTATAAGGAGTCCTAGAAACATCTATTAACCATGGATGACTTGTTTTTTTGTTTTTATGTCATTGCAACATAAGATCATTGTGCATAGATATTTAAATTGCTTTACCATTTTGAAAGTATAATTTTTAATATTAAGAGGGGACTGATCCATAGTTTTATTTGTTCTAACGTTAATTTTTGTTCTTTTCACATTAATGGTTAGGCTTATCCTCCCCACTGTATTCTCGATGAAGACAAATATCTTGAACCCAACCTTTTTGGTTCATCCAATGATAATACCAGCAAATACTAGTAGTTTGATTTTTTTCTGCAAAAAGAGTTTACCTGTACTTAATTCAGAGTCTCTTGTGACTTTTTCTAGACCCAAGTTAAACAGCAGACAGGAGAGTGTATTCCCTTCTCATGTAAGCCTTCTAGAAACTCTATAAAAATTAGCCTTATTTTAATAGCTGTCAAACACAGCAGAATAAAGATGAAGTACAGTGCATCTCGAGTGTGAAAAAGTAAAAAAATAATATGTAGGATACAGAACACAGTCAGTGTCCCTGAAAACATTGATTTGCTTTAGGAGTCCAACCAAAAAGTTGGCAAATTAAAATTCTAAAATTTACTAAAAAGATGTTACAAGGCACATCCATACAAATGAATGAAGATAACAAAGATCTCCAAGTCTTTATTGTCACAACATCATCGTATTTTATATTTAGGGACTTTTGCATAAGTTTAGTCATTCTAGAGTGGTCTTGGTGATAGGACAATGAAAAGGGCAACTATCGTTGTCTGCTGTTACTTTTGGCAAGCTCATCAACCTTTATATCTCCCAAATATTGTAGTGGCTGAGAACCCATTGAAGAACAACTATCCAGCCTAAACTACTTTGCTGAGGAATGATTTGACTTCTTTCATACAACAGCTTTCATTTATTACATGAGAAGATATAGCCAGGAATGTGATAAATTAAGATAATCACTACAAACTCAGAGTTTTATTTCTAAAATAATAACTGGTAATGTAAGGTACATACTGTATTTGGCCATTCCAATATGTCAAGAAAGTAAAATATGGATCTTTAAAGATGACACCAAACCAACAATGGTAAAAGGGCAATGAGCAATCAAAAAAGTAATATATGCCATTTTCTGCAGAAGAATAGGACTGGTCAAAGTTATTCAGCTAGAATACTGTTCCAACTAACTGGAATTAAATGTCTTCCAGAAATTCTCCAAGAAGTCTGTAAGGAGAATCATGGTCAACCATGACAATGCATCTTATCATATGATAAGATTGACTGTAATATTTCTTGAGTAAAAAAAAAAAAAGTGACAAAACATCTGCTAAACACTCAAGAGCCAAAATATTATGACCACCTGTCAATAACAAGTTGGCATACCTTTGATGCGCAACACAACTTCAACTGCCTTGGCATGGATGCCACAAGTCTTTGGTGGATGGCCGGAGACAGATTGTACCAGATATTTTAGCAATGGTTACACAAATCCAAGATATTGCGAATGGGTGGTCTCTGAACTCTGAGCTGCCATCCCATGATATCCCAAATGTGTTCTATCAGATTGAGATCTGGTGAGTTAGGCAGCCAGAACATTGACTGGAATTCAGCATCATGTTCCTGGCACCACTCCAACACAGTTTTAGCCTTGTGACACAAGGTTCTTTGATAGCATGTGGACGTCCAACACCATGTCGTCTACAACTCGTTTTACTGTCATTCATCCACTTTGCATAAGTATTAACAACTCTAGATAGCGAACAACCCATGAGTCATGCATTTTTCGGAAATACTTTTCCGAGCCTTCAAGCCATTATAATCTGCCCTCTATCAAAATCGCTTAGATCCGCAGCCTTTCCCCACACACACAGAAGTAAGTGAAAGAATGATTCTTCAGACTCTCCAGCAACAGTTAAATACCACTTCCACCTGATCACGTGCCTTCCACGTCATCCAGGCGAGTTCATTGCAAAATGTAGGGGTGGTCATAATGTTTTGGCTCTTGAATATATTCTCCTGATTTGTCTACGTATGAATTTTAGCTATTTTTTTAATATAAAGAAAAATGTATGTGGTCATCATTTTCATTCCAAATCTGAGATTGAACTATATGCTTATTTTAAGAAATAAATGTAAGGCTTTTAAATGCTGAAAATTTGCCTATAAAAGTCAACTGATGTTGGAGGGGGCAACATTGAACACTCCTAAAATTTGGTGAGTTTAACTTGTACTTTAATTTAGCTGCATCTAAACAATTTCAGAGCAATCACATAATAAAGCAATCTAAACAAAGAACTTTCCTATCAAATCATCATCATATTTTATTTTTAGTAACTTACGCATAACCTTCATTGTTCTAGAGCAATCTGGAAGATAAAAGGCAGCTGTCGTAGTTTGACTGCAAACTGCAATAGCTGCTTTTGAGAATTCCCGAAATGTTACAGTGAATGGGAAACATTTGAAGTACAACTATCCTGTATCTATTGCTTGATAGTAATTTTCAATTTTTACAAGAGAAGAGATGGCCAGGCTTACAGACTGAGACCTTATAAAATTCATAACCTTCCTAAAAGATATCCACAGAATTAAAAGATTCCAGACAGTAAGTATTGAATTTATAAGAGCTTTTTTATAGTCTCCAAGAAGGCTGATAGTCTATAAAAAACACAACCTTTCTAAAAGACATCCTCAGAATCAAAGATTTGATACAGCACATCTAAAGATATCCATCTACACATGATAAATAAAATTATATACACACCTGTATATATGGATGTAAACTCTCAGAAATTTAACTCTTTACTAAAGTTTTATCAAATCTAGAATGAATAGTACCCAAGAAGCAAAGATGAAAGACAGCATTTTGAAAATAGCATCATTACCATTTTTATTTAAGTAACTGGCCAGCCAAGAGAATCCTAGTAGACTTAGAAAAGCAAGAAAGAAAATAGATTTTTCACAGTAGTTCCTAATATGTAAATTTAATCCTATAATCTGAGAAAAATGAGTTTCAAGTTTAATAATTAAGCTTACACCATTTTCAAGCATTAGATGTATGCATTTATGCATAGCATAATTGCTGTGCATATATATATATATATAAATATATATATGTATATAACAAAATTTCTCAGGGGTTTTTAAAACTTAAGGGTTAAAAATTCCTGCACCATTTTGCATCCTCCTTTCTAACCCCTAACCTAAATTCACCACTGGGGCTAGTTTATGCCCTCAGAGAAGGGGCCTGACCAATTATAATTCTACATGGCCCTAGCAGACAATTTGTAAGGAAATTTCTCAGGGCTTTCAAAATTTAAATCAAGGGCTAAAAATTCCCACATCAGTTTGCATTCCCCTTTTTAACTCCTAACCTAAATTGACCACTGGAGCTACAGTTTACGCCCTCAGAGAAGGGGCCTGACCAATTATAACTCTACATGGCCCTAGCGGACAATTTAGGAAATTTCCAAACAAATAGAAGATGCACAATGTCTTTGGGCAGATTTTTTCCCACAGATGTTGACCCAGGTATTAAGGGTCTTGTACATGCTAGCTGACCCTTCAGTTTCTCCTGTCCCTATGATGAAATGGGAACCCGTCCTCCAACGTTATCTTAATAAAGATCTTTAGCTAAAATGGTATCACTTTTATGGCCATGACTGCAACCACCCATCGAGAAGTCAATCTCATTACATATATATATATATATATATATATAATTACTGTACTCTTGATCTTCTGAAAATAGTTTTAATTAATTTAACTATTTTTATAATAATATAATTAAATTAAATATTTTGATTTGTGATATTAGAACATAAGCATCAAAAACTAAGCTGTAGTAAAAAACAGAGAATCAAATTTAGGCATTAATTAAATGAATGTTATTAAATGAATTTACCTAAAATAAACAGCAAGATAGCATACTTAATTAAATAAATATAAAGCATGGTGGCTTTATTTCCAGTTTTACATACTAAAATAAATTTTATTTACTACATTTTCATGCTTCTAAATTTATTAAATTTGAATTAACTGTAATTTGGTGTTTTTAAAAAATTATAAATGTATTGATTCAATGTTCGAAAAAACCATATAGTATTGAAATCAGTAGTACTGTCACACAGAAAACAGTGGTATGTAGCTGACAAACCAATTTATGTGAGATATTTGATTTTATACTTCAACAGTTTGCATTATTCATAAATTGTAAAGTTGTATTTTTTATTAAAAGCATCAATTTTTACAACTATCCCCTATATAAGTTGTCTGTCCTTGAATTTATGAAGCGGTTGGAACTGGAATGGATAGAGGCATCAATATTGGATTCTTAATGAGTTGAGGCTAGCAAAATTTAAAGCGAGTAAAGTATATCTTCACCTAAACTGTACCTCAAAAGACTTAGAATACATACTGCAGTAAGAGACATATTTAGTATACATCTTAGTATTCAATCCACATAAACTGGATAAAATGAAATATTGGTGACAGAGTAATCTCAAGGATAAATTATGTATTTCATATAGGTCCAATATTTAACAATTTTTTGGAACAATACTAATGATTAAGAAAACTATTTACTTGATTCAGTTTGTAAGTGATCTTTAAACTTCTTCCTTAATCAATATTATAAGTGCTGGAACAAAAGGAAAACTTCACCAAAAAGACCAGTATGGCTTGTTCCAACTTTTTACCTTTGAAAAGAAATTTAAAAACCATTTAAAATATAATCCCTCCAAATCATTCCAAGAATATTAGTTCTTAGCATTTTTAACTCTAATGTAGATTAAAAAGGGCTTGACTACAGAATTGGGTTTTCCCGCCAACTTGGTGATAATGGTTTAGGTATGGTCACCTAACATCTTCTCCTGATTTTACCATGTTCAAACAATCTGTATCTATATTATAATTTATATGATATTTGCATCCGCTCTCCTTGTGTAACTCTTTCTTGTATATTAAAAGTGCACAATACTTAAAAAAATAGATATAAAACCATTAATGGTTCACTATGGTTGATTTTTAATAATTTGGAGCTGTTGAGTTTGTAAACTGTTAAGGGATTAATTGCCCATAAATATAAATGTCCTGTTTTTAAGTCGTTTTCTTTAATTAAGTAAGAATAAATAATTCTATTACAATGGTGCTCTGTTCATTAATTAAAGTCACCATAAAAAGCAAGAAATACAATGTTTGGATGGATTACCTTTGTGTGTTACTAAATGTCGCCAATATTTTTGCCAAATTTGCCAAGGGGAACCCAATTCTTAAGTAGTCCCTTAAAAAGATATAATAAAGAAGCTGTTTCAAAGTACTATGCAAAAAGACCAGTTTATTATTATTATTATAAATATTGCTAAAGTTTAGTTGTAGAGCAAAATGCTCTTGTAAAATTATACAGAAATTGAGTGGTACTGTTAGATTAGCTGATTTTCTTACTTTTATCTCATGATTCTTATTACTTTAAATAATCTTTCATAAAAAGAAAAAATTCATTTGCAACATTAGAAATAGAAGAAAACTAGCATATATCACAAAAATTGTTTAAAGGTAAAAATATTTCGAAATGATGAAAAGATAAAAATAACATACACATAGAATTTATAATTTGATTTAGTTCAGTAAAGTTATGCATTGAAAATAATTAGAAAAACTTAATTTAATAGTTTTGCATTATGATTATTCTTAAAACAGTCAACACATACAGCCACAGTGCAGAATTACACTAATAAAATAATTTTTTTTTTTTTTTTTATTAGAAGATGTTAGCCAGGAAGTCTTAATAATAAAGATAGACATTATGCAATTTCTGATGCTTTTGTTTTTAGTAGATTTTGTTCTGCTAATTTTTCCTTCAAGATGTGAAATTCTCTATTTATTAACGGTTTTGAAAAATAAAATAACTGTTTAAAAAGAACTTTATACAATTTAAATTGATTATTTTTTCTTTCCATTCCAAATTACTTGTTTTTATATAACTATTTACTTTTCCCTGCTACTTGATTCAAAACTACATTGTTATTTTTTTAATCACTTCTACAAAAATAATTCATTTGCAATTATTACTTTGCACATACATGCACTTCAGCGCTAAGAACCAGGAAAGTTTTGCAGATATGTGTATTTATGTGCTACAACTGTTTTAAGCATTTCCTCTCACTTACCCTAGAATTATTTAACAACTTTTTTTAACATAAAAGATTATGTCATGATATGCATTTTCAGAGAGTGTAATGAATAAATGAATAGAAAAAGGTGCCACAATTTATGAATTCAAAAGAAAAAAGATAAAACCATGATTTTGAACATTAACTTTAAATTTGATTAAGAAAGTCTAATTCTGTCATATAAAATCCAAATTAGAATGAAAAAATAATTGTAAAATTAACATTACTGTCATTTATTTTAAAACATTTTCAATATGTTCTATTATAAAAAGGAGGGAGGGAAAAGGCTGAAATACAAATGGAAGAGAATTAAAATAACTATAAATATTGGCATAGAATAAAGTATTTAGATACAACAGGCTTGCAACTGCTGAGGTACTTTCAAAAAGGTGAGAAAAGTGACAAATAATACACAATAAGTGACTAAACATTGAAAAAAAAAAGCGATTTTTTTTCTCCTCTTGATTACAGATGCTATTATTAAGATTTTTCCATTTATTTTAACTGTAAATCAAATGATTCATGCAGGACATGATTTTAGCGTCAAATACAAAAAAGGTTAAAATTTTGTTTAACACAACTCTACATTACTTTTATTAAAAAAAAAATCTATAAATTAGATTTGAATACACACAATACATTAATTTTATAATCACAATTTTCTGCATATATAAATGATGTTTTGAAATATGTACATAACTAGATTAGAGTAGCTAAACAAAAATTGTGAAGAAAAAGAAAAAGAGAAATGTGTGCTTTGATGTAAATTACTTTAATGTATTAAATGTACATTTCAGTACAAATGTAGATTTCAAGGAACTTCTTTACGACTTTTTAAAATCACTCAATTCTGGAAACCCTATGACTAAATACATTTTAATATAAAAAATTAACATTAGAGCATCCCATTTTGGTCTTTTATTTTAATATTTTGTTATTAATTATGATTTTTTTTTCAACACTAGACTTTTGCAGTGATACACCATGAAAAAAGTGACTGTTTACTTAAAAAAGTGACTAAAAGTGATCAGTTGTAAAAAAAGTGACTAAAGGTAAGAAAGTGATGGAATTGCAAGCCTGATACAATCTACAAATTAACATGAGGGTCAAGTTCAGTAAGTTGCTTTCTTTTTCAGTTTTTATTAGATATTCTGATGACAAATCTCTTCTTATAATATGATAAATAAAGGTGTTTATAAGACTATCTATAAGCAAATTCTTTCAATAATACCAAAATTTAATAAATTATTTACAAATTTTATTTTTTAATTATTTTAAAAATAAGTAAAACAATGGGTAATATGTTGTAAAAAGAACAAAATGAGTGACACATGCTAATTACAAAAATTGCCGCAACTGTGAAAAATAAAACACAAGGAGTAAATATTACCAATTTATTCATTCATTGAAACTGCCATCACTATAATATAAAACTATTGAATCCACAACACTATCGATACAATCAATCAATTTTTTGCAATTTAAAACTGAATACAAGTTATTTTGTTAATGCTGTCATTCTGACTTTATCCACACATTCCATAAAATCATGTACCTCCCTTGAACAATTTAATGGAAACTTATTATTTTCTTTATAGCACTGGATAACTTTTTGGTGTCTTTCTGGGCATACAGGTGCATATGAATTTTTCATATGATTAGTTTCAACTTCTAATGCTGTGGCTGACAATTTCTCGTTTGCTGCATCAAACAATTGGCGATTTTGGTGTTCAAGCTCCTTGATTCGGCTTTGCCAAGATTTTTCAGCTTTTTGAAATTCTTCATGATATTTCTGCCGTTGCTCTAGAGTAGTCGAGTACGGTTCTATAGGACTGAAAGAAAAAGTTGAAGGAGGAGCCTCAGCCGGTACAGATTCTTTTGTGGAAGATTTAGCAGAATCACTTGGTTTATCGGAATCACCTTTCAACCTCCGGACAACATTTTCGGAAACTTGAACAACTCCAACGACATCGTCATTTACCACTGTAACTCTTCGGCTACTAGGCGAATTTCCCATTTTTTGGAGTTAAGTAGAAATAAAACGACGTTAAGAAATAGAGCTCAATGCGAGGAAAACACCTGTGATTATATTCAAAAAATCTAAAAATTATTACAATATTCAAAACAAGGACATACCTAATACCATAATAATTATAATTTTAAAGGGAACTTTTCTCCTTCAAATCCCGGAATTTTTGTTACATGATTCTTAAGAAACCGGAATGAGTTAAATCCTTTTTTTACGATCATAACAAATTTTAAAAAAAGGAGAACTAAAATTTTAAAAAATGTAAGAACACCAAAGGTTAAAAAAATAATAATTATTCGAAAATAAATAGAATTTTTAATAGAATTTATAATTTTCTTTAGTTAAAAACAATTCAAATTTTAGTGAGTTCAGTTTGGCATCACCGCTGTGTTGTGTTACATTTTCGTAATTTTGAGTGTTCGTGGTACTTTCTAATAAATGACTTGATGTTTGTGAAACGAGGGTAGTAACTTACTTGAATGTTTTACTGTTGAAAAAGGTGATATAAAATAGTAACATGACAGCTTGTTCAGCGTATAATTGTAGTAATAAGTCTGGAGAAATTACTGAAAGTACTGTAGGAGTAACATTTCACCGGTAACGTTATTTTGTGACATTAAATTGCATTGTTATCATTCGTGTATTTGTTTATATGATGACATGTTTGCAGTTGTATTGGCCTGTACAACTATTTTGCTGCTAGTTGTTCTTCATGTGATCACAAGTGTCATTTAACTTTTTAATTATATTCTCCTTGCTTTTAGATTGTACACCTATAGATTTAGTTTATTAAAAATCATTGTAAAATTAACTTGTTGCTGATATTTTCACTCTTGCCCATCATTTCTTTAGAGAAATATATTAAATATAAATTGGAGAAGGTTTTTTTTTTTTCTAATATACTCAGTCTAGAAAAGCGAGCAATGGCCGAATGGTTAGGGAGCTGATCTTCGGTAGAATTCTTGGGTTCGAATCCCATTATGGCATGGATGTTCGGAATCGGCTTTAAGCAGTAGGTTCCGATCTCATTACCTCTCTAGAAAAATCAATCTATATTTTGATACACGTTCCTTTAGAAACATAAAGCTGAAAGTTGTTTCTCCTAAAATATGTTCACTAGTTTTGTAGATTTTAACCCTTACAGCAGAGATTTAAATTTTATTGAAATAAAATTTGATTTTATAATATATATTTTATTTTCTAGTCTGTCATTTACCTACAATCACGGGTATACCTTCTCAGATAAAAAGTACCATACCTTTTGCTTTAATTAACATAAAAATCTATTTTGGAGAGGTAATTATGGAAATGTTCCAACACAGCAGTTAATTGGAAATGTTAGATTTGTCCAAATTTGGTTTGAAACATTTTATTGTCTAATAATCAAAGAATCATGATCTGAGGCTTCCTCTATTTAAACAATTTTTAAAAAACCCTATATTGCAAGTAATTATTTTCTACTGATTTATGAATTATTCTTATATATTTTATATATTTATTTTAGTTATATGTATTTTTTATTATATATATAAAAAAAAGAATTGATTTAGAGATCTAACTTGAACAATTTAATTTGCTTGTATCAAATATTATACTTAAATATATTTAAATTTCAAAAATCAGATTTTTTTATCAACCCTGGAAGGACCTCATCTTGTTCTTGTCTCAGATACAATAAGATCATGATCTCAATAATTATAAATTGCCAAATGTTATTCCCAGATATATTCTTTGAAAAACTAAAAATTTTGAGCTATAAGCCCACTGAAAACAATGGCAAAACTGCATTAATATGTCGTTAACAGTTAGTGTTTTAGACATTAAAGATTTATCTAATTTAAATTGTAGAAAACAAATTTTCAAATTAAACTTCATTTTATTATGGATTGCTTTTGTTAAACTTCATCTGTATGTATACCAAATTCAATAAAAGAGATGCAAGTAGGACTTGCTTTTACATAGGAGCCCAGGGCCTCAAGAAGTCTTCAAATTCCTGTGTAAATATTACAGGCATGAAAGTTTTCTGCTTTTAAGTGGAAATCAGCTTTTTTGACAGCCTTTAGTACTGCTTCTGAGATCGATGCAAATCCATCGAGAAATTGTGATTTGAAAATGAGGGGGGTGGTCCTGGTCAAAATCAGTATCTTCTACAGCGTGTTTTCGCTGAGATGTACACTGGCGGAGATATGACTACGCATACTGATTCACTTCCATTCTGATTGGCTCAACTATAGCAATTACGTACTATATATTGCATGTACCAAACCAACAAACCATATCAGCAATTATTGAATATTTGGCTGCTCCAATTGCTGCCAACCAATCATTCTAAATTATTAGGCAGACTCCTCAAAAACTACGGTTTATCCTTTAAATTGTTAGTTTAACTGCTACAAAAACACTATCCTGCTCCAAATCTGCATTTTGGCTGCTACGAAAATTCGTTCTACTACTACAAATTTTGTTTTGCTGCTCCGAAATGCTTGAAGGAGTGCAACATTCCTGTATGTAGTACTGAATCATATTGTGAAAAAGAGTTATGTAAGAGAAAATGTAATCATCACCCGGGAAAGTTCAGCTTTTTTTGTCATTGTCTACTTTCATGCCTGATATTAGCATATATACCGCGTGATCCAAAAGTCAAAACGAACTTGAAAAATGAATAATTCAAAATGAATGAAGGTACAAAGATACAGTTTGCACTCAACGGATAATAAAGATACCGGATTTTGAGTGATAACGAAAAAAATAGTTGTGTTAGCGACAAAAAGATGGCACTATAGTGTTTTATAGCATCAAAAGACGATTTACAAATGAAGAAATGTTGACAACTTACAAGTCAACTTAATTACAGTTAAATTGTACTACAGTAAATTGTTCAGTGTGCTGTCCATTATTCAGAACTACAACTGTGAGATGAGTCATCACTCTGTTCACAGCTTTTAGTAGCATTTCTTGCATTATGGCAGACACATTTTGGTGGGTGGCATCTTTAGTGATGCCGATCCTACATAAGAAACCCTATAGCGCCATCTGTTGTTTTCATAAACAGAACTGTTTTCGTTGTGTTACCACACAAAACCCAGTTTCTTTTCCATTCGTTTGGTGCAAAGCGCATCTTTTTATCTTTATTAGTTTTTGAATTATTCATTTTTTAAGTTTTCCTGACTTTTGGAACACCCAGTATATTTGGAATATATTAAATACTATTGCCCATAAAGTTCTTCAAAATTTTCCCAATTCACATATTTTTTTTTAATCTTAACTTTCCAGCCACTCAATTTAAAACCATGATTGACATGATTGAGATTGCATGCCTTCTATGCTTTTCAAAATTAAAGTCTGAATTCATAACTGCTATGTGTGGTCCCTTTCTTTACCTTTTCTAACTCAATTCTGAATTCCTCCAGAGAAAAACTGCAGATCCTTGCAGTCACTTTATGCCGTTTTATGCAATATTTTACCACAAATGTTTTAATAAACCATAAAAAAATGATGATTTAAAACTTTTTCTAATGAGAAGTTATCCACGTGATTACCTTCTCCTCAAGTCAGCCTTTTCACAAATCAGTACCTGCATGATTGTTTTTTGCCTGTGTCACTTCTATTAGTTCTCCAGACATTAAACTGATAAAAAAAAAAGGATATTTGGTAATTTTTTTTGCTAACGTTTGAGTGAGTTGCCTTTCATAACAGGACTGTAATGGAGCCACATTGCTAAGCCTGCCTGACTATGAAAAAAAATATGGGCTATAACTTCATTTGTGATTGGAGAAGAATAATTTTTACTGGTTACATATATATATATATGTTACTGTGAAAGACCGAAATCTGGAGAATGTCGACTTTCACCGGTGAATGTCAACATTCACGTAGTCGTTTGGTGTATGTCTGAAATATTTGCTAAATACCCTTATTTCTGACTTACACTGGTAAATGTCGACATTCACCATGCACTAATGGTGAATGTCGAACATGTCGGATATTTATATTTTCTTCTTCATAATACAGTCAAATTTATAGTAATAGCACATGTAACTGTTGAACATAAAACAAACCGAACACTCTTAGAACAGAAAATAATACCAATAATTAACTTAATTATGTGATTGACGTTATATTATCTTATTTGTTGCAACAATTTATACTACTATAGCAATTTGAATTGCACAAGAGTCCCTTACATTTATTAATGGCATTTAGTAACTAAACATTTCTTTTTGCAATGACAGCGTTTATAGCCATGCCCTCCACGTCCCAAATTAGCTTCAGCGGCTTCTCTCAGTGCGATATTTCTTGAGAAGAAATCTCATCTATGGAGAGTAACTTTTCTTTACAAAAATATAAACTGGTTATTGGTATAAAGCTGCTTGAGCGAACCATTTTTGTTTACTTATTTATAAAAGTCGGAGTCTTCTATTCCAACAACAACCGCCAATACATTTCGAGCATCTGTATGACCACGGTCGACATCAGGGACTTGTATTCACACAGTGTCATCCATTTGAGCAGGACGAAATTTTCTTTTTGATGTCTGTAACATTTTAGTTGCATGCATTAGATTATCTTTTGCGGCCGCTTTTTTAATAGAAATAAACTTCTGCTGTTTAGTCATGGCTTGATAGAAGGTGTAATAGGTTGAAGCTCTTCTGTATTTTCCTTTGGAATGGATGCAGAAACTTTGGAGTATTCCTTCATGGTAATTGCTATTTTAACATATATATGTTTTAATAATAAAGTATGATTTAAAAACGTAAAAAAAAAAATTATTTTTCAACATTCACCATCAATGCATACGGATTGTCGACATACACCGATGATAGTCCGAATATGTAAGAATATAATCAAACATTCTGTCTTTCACCGAGGTATTTGGTGTATGTCGGTGAATGTCGACATTCTCCAATTTCGGGCATTCACAGTAACATATATATATATATATATATACACGGTCCAACAAAACCCGGGCGACTAATAAAATGCCCCTGGCGACTTGCTTTAGAAATTGAATTTCTTTCACGACATTTTGCTGATTACCTTGCTATCAGTGAAGATGATATTTCTAAAATTATTAATGAATGGTATGCATTCAAAGTTCACTAATTCTCTTTTAGAAAGGTGTATTTTGATGAAGGACAGATTTTCACATTTAACAAATCTTCTTTCAATTGTACTGACCCTTCCTGTTTCAATATCTTCCTGTGAAATATATTTCAGTGCAATATATGTCATCAAAATCAAACTACTTTCAAATATAAGAAGAGAATCTTTAAATAGCCTAATGTTTATACACTTAAATGGACCATCTTTGCAGGACTTCAATCCGGAGCAGTCAATTGATAGATGGTATTTCAGAGTAAAAACTCAAAGACACTGCTAATGTTAATAATTTCTTTTAAGATTTATAGTTGCATTACCTGATATAATTTTCCGTTGCATAATCTAATCAAATAAAGATTTTCCTTGTCCGTGACCTGTTGTAGAAAAAACCCTATTTGATTATGAGTGGCCCATGTTTCATTCTGCAGTGAATGCGTTAAAGTCATTAAGTTGAAGAAAGAACTTGTGCCATGGGCTCCTAAGAATTTACAACTTTTGTCAGTCTGTATATATATATATATATATATATATATATAATATGCATATATAATATATATATATATATAATATATACATATATGTAATATATATATATATATATATATATATATATATATATAAAATATATACATATATGTAATATATATATATATACACACATACATACACACAGTAAGTTATATTTAATCTAAGTCAAGTCTAATTATATTATCTACTTACTTTCTTTTAGATTTCCTTTATCAAAACCTGAACTTCTTATGAAATGGCTGTGTGCCATGAGAAAAGAGAAGTGGGTACCTACAGAAGAGGATGTTCTTTGCAGCATTCATTTTAGAGAGGATCAGTTTATAGATAATAATGGTTTACGCTTGCTTACAACTGAAGCCATTCCTTCTAAATTTGAAGTTTTAGCAGCTCCAAAAGTATGTATTAATGTTATCTATTTTATTGCAACATGTTTTTATTGCTGAAAAAATTACATATTCACATATATAAATAATTTTAATTATTACTTTTTATTCAATTATTTTCATAAGGAATTTAAATACAACTTTAACCTTTTCGTGACGGGAAGCATAAACACGTGCTTTTCTCTGAGGCTAGCAGTCATTTTCGCGAGTGAGTATCCTGGGCCGGAGGGTTTTTTGCTATTAAGCCTAAATTTATGAAATCAACGAAGTATCAACGTGTTATTTAATAATGCTGCGTAAAGTATTTAAACGGAATGGGATTTATATATGTTTAATAGATACTTTATTTACTTAAGCTATTCCTTATTTAAATATATATTTTACACTTTACTTTTTTTTTCATTTTTTACTTAGTATTTAATGACTTTTAACATTGTAAAATTGAATACTATGTTACTTAAACTTTTTTTGTATGAAAAATTTTAAAAACAGAAATCTAAAAACAATCCTATGTTACAGTCCTTGCATTCGTAGTAACTCATTTGCCGTTTTGGAGGATTTTTCCGGAATGTGAAAAAACGAAGCATTGTCATCATCTTTGTCAGAAATGTCCTCCTTATCATTAGAATCACTAGATCCATTATGAACATAAAGAAC
Source organism: Pardosa pseudoannulata (assembly GCA_032207245.1). Taxonomy (NCBI): domain Eukaryota; kingdom Metazoa; phylum Arthropoda; class Arachnida; order Araneae; family Lycosidae; genus Pardosa; species Pardosa pseudoannulata. Next base: position 13,668,215 of record CM063497.1, read on the forward strand.
AATCAAAATATATTATAGTGTCACTATTACTAATATCCTAATCTGTTTCAGAATCAAAATCTGAAATATTTCGCGTCATTTCAGCTATGTCAAGCTCAATTAAACACTTTCGACACTTCGAAAATCTAACAATAAAAAGGGGAAAAAAATCAAGTCTGTCAGATCTAATTCTGTACTAAAAACTGGACTGCAAACCGAAATACACAACGCTTTAGCAAAAATAAAACTCCCCTGCTTACATAAACAAACACCACGTGGGAATTTAAAGAGTTGTCATAAAACATGTCAATTGGAAACATTCCTTTTCCCTCATGTTTATATAATCAAAAACCACTTGTATGTGTATCATACTACTCTCCTATTGAGTACAAGGTCAAATCTACATGTATCTAAATCCATATGGACATACAATGCTATCTTGTGTCAAAACTTATAGTTTTTAAAATGTTCCACAACACTGGCACACATATGTGAAGGTCGGGGGTGAACGAAAAAACGCTGTGGCACGTCAGCCGGGAATTGTGTGCGTTTCTTGCTGGTACGTATTTGTGACAGTAGGCGCAAAAGGGTTAATATTGTGTGATATATGGTTCATTTGACAAAATAAGTGAACGAACTTAGCATGAGATGATACAAGAAATACAGATTTATTAGCAAAAAGTTCACTGCTCAGTTCATAGAGAACAGCCCGGAACAGATAGTGTGGAATAATCCAGTACACTTGTCTTTTTATACGCAATATACAGAACTTCAGTTACTTTTCATCTACAGTTGTAACTTTATAGTACTCATGAAAATTACTACCAGAATCATACTCTGCTCAGTACGAGTATTGAGTTGTTTGTCTCAATACTGGTAACAATATTTCCAATCAAATGGCTTTAAATCAAAACACTAGACCAATGCTTCTCAAACCTTTTTTACCACAACATCCAATTTAAATACCGCAGATGTAGAGGATCAGTCGCTCCTTGAGACAAAATATGCAAAAGCATCTCTTTGACCATTTCAAAAACAGTAAAGAAAGGAACTTATTTTAAATTCTAATTCATGCATTTTAGTTAATTTCATAATTTATACTATCTAATCTAGATTTCTGCCTCAGAGCACAGTTTGATATAGCAGCACTAGATCCTGCAACTAATGGTATTTTTACTTAGATGCTAACGACAAATTTAAATTCTGGTAACCTTATATACTTTTTCTTAAATTTAAGCAATATAAGCTTTTGTTTAAAAAAAGAAAGAAAGAAAGAAGCTATGTTTGGCAGTTTTTATCGATTGCTTCTGGGTTATATAGAATTGTGTTAATTAGAAGATTAGCTGATCCACTACTGTTATAGTACTGTTTTGGAACAATTATAACCCGATAAGAGTCATTTAAAATTTATTTTTCAATTTTTGTTTTCTCATTTCAAAATTTTTACAAGCTTTATTTACTTTTTGCCATTATGCCTTTCCTTTTTCTGTTATGTTTCTTTTTTACCATTTCATTAATTTTTGTTAATTTGGCACCTTATTGTCACCAACGGCAATAAACCTCGCCAAAAAACACATGTATTACATCTGTTCCCTGGATCTGTATGTAAGCCAATTCCTCATGTTTGGTTGTTAAAAAGTCCCAAAAATTATCAGCGCATACACGATATATCAATATCTGATATGCTGTATATTTTTTGTACTATATTTAACCTATTAACTGCCGTGGGTATATATATACGTATTGCACAGTCAATGCTTTAACTGCTTCAATTATATATATATATATATATATATATCTTCCTGCAATACATTTCTTAGTACTTTCCTGATTGTCATTAATTACACTCACTTATACTGTATTGACGCTGGCTGATTGGTTAGGGCGCTGATCGTCGGTACCAGATTCGAATCCCACTATGGCATGGATGTTCGTAGTTACTTTACAGTAGGTCTCACATTAGCCCAGTGCAAAACAGTTAATGCTCCAAACTAAACCAAACCACTTATACTGTATTTAATATATACAGGGTATACACATACACATTACAGGACAGTTAATGCATCCAAGCGCAAAACGTACATATATATGTTTGCAGCAATTAAGGGGTTAACTTAGAAATATTACACAGATTTTCTCTCATAATCACCTCTGTATATATTAAAACAAAATGATTCATCATAAGTACTTTAATCAACACAAAACTTTTGTTTTCAGTAGTTTACTGAAAACAATGAAAAATTAAAACAATTTCATGAAAATGTTTCTCTATCTTAAAATCACCAAGCATAATAAAGAATTCTTTGACTTGACCCATTTTGCATTTTTATATATTACAATAGGTCATAAGATAGGACTTTCAACTTGTAGTAGCTGTGTAGACATAGATATTTTTTATGAATCGTACAAAATTTTCTTATAAAGTGTTTGTTTTTAATGTTTTCTTTTAGTATATCTTTATTCAGATTATTGTGTTTCCATCTGTATTTGTCATGCTCTTATCATGTGCATAATTTTTTTTTCCTTTTGTAGACTTTATTTCCATCAGAATGGCCAGCTAGGCTTCTAACTATAAGAGATATTGAATGTGATAATCGTAAAGGTTTTGTTGTTGAAGCTAGAATACCTTTAGTCAGCAAAGAAGAATTTGCTCAGTGGTTAAGTGCTCATGAAAAATTAGCTCAAGTGAAATATGTTTTGCTACGCAATTATCCAATAAGTAATAAGAATTTATCTTATAAGGTATGTAACTGCATCTTGAAAATTTTTAGTTAATGTGCTGATTTTTATTATTTTCTGTTTTGATATTAATTGATCTTTGAAAAATTGAAAATTCCATTATGTTTGTAATTATTTTTAATACATATGCAGGTTTTCCACGGTCCTTAAAAGTCCTTAAGAACTCCTTAATTTTTGCTTTCATTTGTAAGGGCCATTAAAACTACTTAATTCTTGTCAAAGGTGCTTAAAAACTCCTTAATTTTTAAATTGGAACTTGATCAATTTATCCGGCGTCATATGATTTCCTATCAGTTTTTGCTGTATTCTCCAAACTTTCTAGTTTTGTAAGTTCAGAGTTAAACTTGCCCCAAACCGGTTCTAGAAATGCCAGTACAGGTGATAAGTACTGGTCAAAGAATATATAAAATATTTGTTAATATTCATAACATTCTTTTACATTTTCTAGCCAAAAGTGCAGTATTAATAATAAAGAAAATCCTCAAATGCATATATGTTTTCAGTGTATTATTGTAGAAATTCAAAATTCCTTTCCTCAATATCCTTAAAAAATTAGGAAAATACTTTAAGTTTATTAGTACTTTTTATGGTCACAAGCTAGAAAACTTTTTTGACAAATAAATAATCTTTTGCATTCTGTAAAGGTTTATAAAGTCAGCTGCCTTTTCTTAATAGCAAACATTCATGCAGAGTTTAATTAAATGAAGCATGGAGGGTGGAGGTTTTGTAGATATTTCAGTTACTTACTTCCTTCCTCAGTGGCATGACAGCCCATGATGGGCCTTAGCCTGCTCTAGAACTCCATACCAGGCAGTCCTATCTTTGGCTGTGGATTTCCAATTTGAAATTTTCAAGGATCTTATGTCTTTCTCAATGCAGTCTAAGTTTTGGTCGTCCTCTCATTCGGGTTCCTATTGGTTTGGCCGTAAAAACTTTTTTTGTGGATCTATTGTCATTAAGTCGAACTAGGTGTCCGGCCCATTTTAATCTTTGTAAGCTAATAAAATTAATTATATCTGGGTTTTTATATGTTCTGTATAATTCAATATTTGTTCTTCTTCTCCATATACCATTTACATTAATTCCCCAAAAATACTTCTCATTTCAGTTACTTATGGAAGTTTAATTTTCTTTGCATTGAATGTAATAGAAAAGTCTAAAACTTTCTTCTTTCCCAGGCAACGTCGGGTATAATCAGATAGTATATACATACACCTACAAATATATATGTATCAGTCATTTTTAAACATTCAGAAAGTACTGTTAATAATATTATATTTTATTCACACTTTATTTTTAATTTGATCACTCAAAAAACTTTAGATGTACATTTTTCAAAATGTTTTAATCAAATACGTTTATATTAGATTAATTTTTAGGTATTCTTAAAAACTTAATTCTGAAATATTGTAGGGCATTTAAAAAAATATTCATAATACTTTAATCACATTTTGAATTATTGATTTGAAAGTGAAATTTATAATTAATTATGATATTGGCAGGCTGAATATGTGTGTATTAACGGATCTACAGCAGATAGACCTTCCAGAAGTGATAAGCCTTGTCCAGCACGTTTACTTGTTCGAATTCGGACAGATCCCAAATTCAGGTTAGTTGACATTTTGTAACTATAATATATGCATGCATTTATCTAGTGATTTAAAAAAATTGTATATTGTAATCATGGTTTCTGCTCACCTGGAAAATCATGGATTTAGACTGAGTTTGGTATTTATGTATTATTCTATTGACCAAGTAAAATTTGTTCACCAAGGAAACTCAAAGCAAGAAAGCTTAATGGGTGGGTAAATGTATATTATTCTGGTTTTTTTCTTAAATTGTAGATTAAAATTTTATTAATATAATAATAATTATTTTTTAATAAAAATTAGTTAAGATTTTTTGCACAAAATATAAGTTTATCTCTAGGGATATTGTATATAAACATTATAGGGTTATATTTGGCTATTATTCATGGTCACCTGGATAATACCAAAGTACCCTGAATTCAAATTGGAAACATTTTGATTGAAAAATTGCTATATGATTAAACTTAGGTATGTAGATACAACAATTTATTTTTATGTATGTGAGTTTATTAACACTTATAAAGTAAGTTTATAGTTTTTTTTTATGATAAAATTCCTGTAATTTCTCTAAAAGCATATATTTTATTTGTATGTACATCAGAAGTTTTATTCATATATACTTTAACAAAAGCTTTTTAAAGTCATGGAAAATGATCTGCTAAATCAGGGAAAGTCATGAAAAGTCATGGATTTGAAAAATTTTATTTTGGCAGATACCCTGTATAATAATACAGTGACTCTGCTTAATGTGATCAGTTTAGGACACTGATTTTGATAACAATAAACAATATGCAAAATTGGGTAAATTTACCCCCCCCCTTTATTTCACTCGTACTAAATCTATATATATAAAAATGAATTTGTGTGTGTCTGTCTGTCTGTCTGTACTCAATAGACTCAAAAACTATGCATCCAATCGCCGTGAAAATTTGGGAAATGTTTAGGTATATCCCTGGGAAGGTTTTTGTAAATTTTCAACGTTCGAAATTCATTCCTTCCCCTTTTTCGAGCATTTCATGTCATTATTCCAAGCATTATTTTCCCCGGTTAAACGCAAACGATTAAGTTTTTAATTTATCGCATCATATCTAAGGGAAAGAAGCAATATTTCTAGCAATGTGACGTCATCCCAAGTAATTGTTTTAAACGCAGTTTTCCACGGTTAAAAGCAGGAGATTAAAATGTTCAATTCATCACATAATAAATAGGCGAAAATGATATTTTTCTATCATTATGACGTCATTCATTTAAATATTTCATTTATTCATTTCTTATTTTATATTATTTAAAATCGTCTGCTTAGTATCTATTCGATTTGAACTGAAATTTGAGATATAAAGTGATTCACTTTCATTTCTATGTGACGCAAATTATAGCATTTTTATATGAGAACTAATTTTAAATTTAATTCTTGGTTCATTTTTATGTTACAATGAAATGCATATCAACAATATTCTAAGTACAAAAAGTACAAATTTCAGTGACTCTCATGGCCAAATAAAACCTATCATTTTATATAGTTATCTTCATATTCATATGGTTGTCGATATGAATGTGTGTTTCTGTTTCATACAAAACTATGTGGTTTGTCATAAATTTCCTTAATTTTGGAAAACATTTATTACTACCAACAAAATTAGCACTGTTGCTGTCAAAACCTGTGCTTCCTATTCTATCACGTAATATGGCAAGATCTGTTAACTTTGCTAATCAACGTACAGTAGTAATACAGTAATGCAATTTAGGGTTAAGCTTATATTTTACAATAAAAAAAGTTTGAGCAAATTTAATATAAGACAAATTCGATTATAAAAACTGAATAATGTTATAATACGCTTATGATAGAAATATATAAACATGCCAATGACTCGAACTGAACTGTGACGAATTTAGAGAGTTATTCACGAAAAATAAATCTTTGTTTAAAAGTAATATATTAAGTTCACCGTAGCGAAGCACGGGCAAACTTGCTAGTTTCAAAATAATATGAAAAAACTTATCTTATATTTATGTACTGTATATTATCCTTTAAAACATAATTGTATACATAATTTAAAAAAAATTGATCCATTGTGGACTGTGTACAATTTTTTCTAAGAAGCTCGTTAATAAATTGTTCGTAATTATAATGTTTTTTAAAGTCATCAGAGCAGTGTTGTACTACACATTTCAACACTTTCAATGTAATTCAGAGGCTGAGGAATCTTTAACTGCACTGCAGCATTGTGCTAACTCATTTTTGGTAACCTGGCGTAACGATTTAAAATTTTGGATCTTTTGTTTTAATGTTGAATCATTTCATTTTCTGGCTTCCATATCGACAAGCTGCATGTAAGCTAGCAAGGCATAAAATGTGAATATGTTTATTCTCAGTTCCGATAAGAATGTGTTGCCTTCTACTTATTTGACAACCATTGACCACCAGTAGGGTATGTGTATTTCTGAAAAATAACAAGCTATTGATAACATTAACCATGATCACATTAAGCAGATCTCACTCTCTCTCTCTCTCTCGTAAATATGTGTATATATATAAAATCTTACAGGGCATTGTATTTAAAGAAACATTTTTAAAAATAAAAAATATTAATAACGTTAATATAAATTAAATATATCAGAGGTATATTTTGCTCACATGTCTTTCATTTTATCATTCAAATTATGTGATTTCATCACAATCTTAGCAAAGAATAATAAGAAGTAAACTATTTGATGAGGTTCACAGATAAAATATGATTTCTTATCAAAATTATGTGTACAGTGCAGTTAAAACTTCTCTAATTGGAACATCTTCAACAAAAAATGTGTTCAATTGTTTTATATATAGTTTTCTTCAGTTGAGAGAATTATAATTTCCATTGTTTAACACTACTGATTTACTGACCGAGCTAATTTCACTCATTAAAAATTTGATCACTATATGTATATAAAACTTTAATATCACTTTTCAAAAACATACGTTGGCTTTTTAGGTAAGTTAAAAAATATATGTAAACTTTCATTCCTCTTCCCCGCAGACACCTTCCTTTCGCATTATCAAATAGAGTATACCTATTTTTACGGTTGTGAGCCAATTTGACTCATAGAATGGTTTAACAGTTCTGTATAAAGAGACGACTCAAGTAAATATTTCACGAAAAGATTTTATTTTCCAATTGGCTGAAGAGCTAAGAAGTAAATATAGAGAAGAAGTCGAGAACACTTCCATTCCAATGACAGAAATTCATGCTACTGACGCACGGAAGAATTGTCAAGTTCAACAATCATGCAAAAGAAACAGATGTAGAAACCATTGTGCTAAATGGAATAGAAATGTTTGCGGAAAATGGGTTTCAAAAGCAGATTTTATATGTAAAAAATGTTTTCCATGAATTTTTTGATAATGACCATTTTATTTAAATTAATTTAGAACTATTTTCTTTGTAAAAAACTTTAATTTTCTCGTATGAGTCAAATTGGCTCACTTCAGTAAAAATAAGTATATGATTAACATCTGTAAATCTAGTGTTAAAGCATGTCTATATACTCTTTAAAGAATAAAATAGTTTTAGAATATATGTTCTTATTACTTATAACTGAATTATTTGCTTTTTTACGTAAATTATTTTATTTTATTTTATAGATTTAATAGAGTTGCTACTGATGGAACACTTAATATTGTGGGTTATCCCTGTAATGTTGTTCTCTACCACCTTCACAATCACAGTATTGGATCAAACAGCATTGAAACTCAGGTGTCTGCAACTGAAGAAGTGTCTACTGCTGTGAAACAAAAATTCATCGAAATGTTTAAAGGTGGTTATACTGTGCAGACAGCTATAACTACTCACCAGAAAGATCTTCTAGAAGAATATACAGATGAATATGAGGAAGTTTTAAACGATACTTATGTTTGTCCTTCCGTTGATTGGTTGACAAATTTCCATGCTCAATTTGCTGATGAATTTGAATGGAACAATTCCAAAATTCTTGATATCATGAAAGAAGAAATTGAGGATATAAATGCTTCCAAAGGCAGTGCTACAATGGCTACTGTTGATGAAAACATTGTTCTGGTACTGTGTACACCACTAATGCAAAGATCACACTCTATGAAAGCATCGGGAGAAGTTGTATTTGTAGATAATTCTGGTTACTTAGATAGATGCCATTGTTATGTGTACGTAATTATGGCATATAGTTGTACTGAGGGTCTACCATTAGGTCTTATGATTACTACATCTGATGCTGAAGATACACTTACTGCTGGTTTTAAATTATTAGCCGATATTCTTCCTGACAAAGCATTTGGTTCATTTGGTCGCCAAGGTCCTGAAGTATTTCTAACTGCCAATAACGATGCTTTACAAAATAGTTTAAAATCTGTGTATCCAGATTCTGCCGTTTTGTTATGTGCGTACAATATGTCACATGAGTTGTGGTGCTGGTTGTGGAATCCTGAAAATTTAATAGAAGAGAGAGATAGAAGTTTACTTTTTTCCTTAGCTTACAAAATGATGCAAACAAAGAATGCAGAAGAGTTTAACAACTTGAGTAACTTGATTGCCAATAATGAAACTGTACAAAAGTATGAAAATTTCAAAGCTCATTTTGAAGAGATTAAAAAATTATCAGACAGGTGGGCAGTGTGCTTTAAAAATGAAATATTGGATAGAGATAAGGAAATAAGTGGAATAGAAATGGCTAGCCATGTTTTAAAGGATAAAGTATTTCTTACAAAAGCCTATAACATACTCCAGCTTTTGAAATATTACACTGATACAATGGAAACATACTATCGACAGAAAATTATTCATTGCATCAATGATAATTTGGAATCCTTTATTTTATCTGCTTTTCAGCCAGAAATGCGAGAAACATCAGATCTAATTGTCAAACTCACTCCATATGGTCAGTATGAAGTACGGAATGTTAAAAAAGAAAAATCCTATTTTGTTAATATGAATATATGTGTGTGTTCATGTACACTTGGTTTAAATGGAGCTCGCTGCAAACATTTGTATGCAGTGTGTGTAGCAAAAAAGGTCGACTTTGAAAGCTCCGTTCCTAATGATGACATTATTAAAAAGGAGTTGTTTTGGATTGCTACTGGTGCTATGAAATCAGGAACTTTTGACATTCAAATGGATGCAGAGGAAGAAAATGAGGTAGAGGTAGTACCATCCCCAGCCATTAGGGGTTCAACGTCTAGAACAGACGAGCACAATAAACCTGGAAAAGAAGAAGCAAAGAAGATATTGGAAAGAGTTGTCAAAAGTATTTTGCAGAAGTACGATTCTAATCCCAACGAATTTCATAAAGCAATAGTTACAGCTGCTGTTAATTATCAAAATCTTAATAATGACAGAGAAATTATTGCATCTCTGAAAGGATTTGGCAAGCATATATATAAATAAGTGTCATTTACTTGTATGTTGTTGATTGTGATCACATTTATTTAAATTTTAATTGCTTAAGCTACCCATTTTCAGTGAATGCTAAAATGCATTTCATGGTGTATACATAGTAGACACTAAAAGAATTATTCAGCATTCTCATCTTGATATTGTTCTCTAAGAACTATTCATGCGTGTGCTGCATATTTTTCACATAGAACTTTTAAACAGAAATGATTTTATTTATTAAACCTCCAACCTTAGTTCATAGAATGAATTTCCCTTTCAGAAATATTTTTATAAGTACCTAGCATTTCCATTTACTCATAAACTTTATTCTTAGCTTCTCTGTATCCCATTTTCCCATATTTTCTCCTGATTACCCTCACAAATTGCTCAAATTAAACTTACTGTAAAGTTTTAATATAATATATACTCGTTGTAATGGTTTTTAGTACCATTTATCCCCTTAAATTTTCATTTTACTAATTTATCAAATTTGTCGTAGCTAAAGCCTTGTAAATAGCTAACTGTGAGATTATGTTGAAATTTTTAAAGTAACTTGGGTGCTTAATATCTGGTTTTGAATGCATGTTCTTGTAAAATGAAAAACTTTAGTATTTGTTTCAATGCTAGCCATATAGACATCTCTTATACATTATTTATGAAATGTACGTCCATCACACATAAATCATGGTCATAAAGTGGTAGAATTTCATTTGAAATCAAGTTTTTCAGGTATCATTTGTACATTATAACTTCATATATCAATCTTGTGCATCTATATTGACATTTGTTATAAATCCTTATCTGTTCTTCATTTACTTCTCTATTTAAGCTAGCTTTTAAGTTATGTTAGACTATATGCATGGTTTCCGCGCACCTGGAAAATCATGGATTTAGACAATGGATTAATTTTGTCATGGAAAGTCTTGATTTTTCAAGTAAAATGAGTAAAAGTCATGGATCCGCTAAACTACCGATTAAAAAAAAATGCATTGAATTGTTTAATTCTATTTTTACTTGTCATTTGACTGAAGTTACTGAGTTTGGTATTTATGTATTATCCTATTGACCCTATTGCCAAGTAAAATTTGTTCACCAAGGAAACTCAAAGCAAGAAAGCTTAATGGGTGGGTAAATGTATATTATTCTGGTTTTTTTCTTAAATTGTAGATTAAAATTTTATTAATATAATAATTATTTTTTAATAAAAATTAGTTAAGATTTTTGCACAAAATATAAGTTTATCTCTAGGGATATTGTATATAAACATTATAGGGTTATATTTGGCTATTATTCATGGTCACCTGGATAATACCAAAGTACCCTGAATTCAAATTGGAAACATTTTGATTGAAAAACTGCTATAGGATTAAACTTATGTATGTAGATACAACAATTTATTTTTATGTATATGAGTTTATTAACACTTATAAAGTAAGTTTATAGTTTTTTTATGATAAAATTCCTGTAATTTCTCTAAAAGCATATATTTTATTTGTATGTACATCAGAAATTTTATTTATATATACTTTAACGAAAGCTTTTTAAAGTTATGGAAAATGGTCTGCTAAATCAGGGAAAGTCATGAAAAGTCATAGATTTGAAAAATTATTATTTTGGCAGATACCCTGTATATAACATGCTTTGATAAATCCTAATGTATACATAAAGTGTTCATAGATAGTATGAATTTTAAAAGGTTTTTTTTTTAAGGTGCTCTGATTATGACCTGAAAAATGTGGTCAACTGTAGGTTAATTAACATTCTTATTAGGCTAAATTATTATATTAAGTCTATGCCAAAAATCTTATGTTTTACATTGCTCCATTTCCATCGGTAAAGTTCCATATAAATTTAGAAGTATGTCTATATTTTTCAATTGAGAAAATTTTAAAATTGACTGGGATTTTTTCTCTTATATGTTTAACAAAATCTGAATTTAAAGATTCCTATCATAATGTAATGACGTTAAAATATTTAGCAGCTGATTGTATTTGCTGTTTATACTTTTATAGTGTTTTACTCTGGAAATAGTGATCACAATAAGCAACATCCGTATTTTCTTGAAACTTCCAAATTAGCTGCTCATTTCCAACTCTAGGTGTTAAAAAAATTATGGTAATTATTATTTCCAATGTAAGACAGTACATTCCACATTCATATTTAAATTGAAATTTTACTATGACATAAGTAATGTTTATTTTGCAACTGAATTACTTGTATTTTAAGAAAAATATTGACATTTTAGAGATTTTTTTTTAAAGTGATTTGTTAGAAAATGTAACCACTTTTGCATTTCAAACTGTGCTTCCCCCTCAAAGTTATGTTTTTCTAGTTTCTATGTTTGAAACATACTTTTATTATCAAGTAATAAATTGTGTATTTTTGATAAGCTACAATAAACTTAATTTGTTACATAAGCTTTCATGATCCTGTCCTTGCTGTATGTTCTTTAGTTTTATATTAGGGATGCACTAAATGTCTGGTATGAATTGCGGCTTATAATGTTTAAAAAATAAAAATTTAAATCTGCCAGGACTGCATATCAGAAGGAATTTTACAGTTAACACTTGAAAAGTATTTTCATGATCTCCTATTAGATATTTCAATAATTTTCCCCAATACCCAGTTAGCATGGAAATATGGATGCCCATTGGCCACAAGTTGGTAGTTAGTGTTTTGGTTAGGTGTATGTTTAAACAGGAAAATAAAAATGGTGGCATTTAGTAATCAAAATATCATGTTGCCCTTCTTTTGGCCCAAAATACATTCCTGTTTATGCCTGTTGCATAAGTATCGGTATATCATTAGCTAAAAGTCGAACAATGGCTAAATGGTTAGGGTGCTGGCCTTCGTGGTTTCGAATCCCACTGTGGCATGGATGTACATAGCTGTTCGGAATCCGCTTTAAGCAGTAGGTTCCGGTCTCATTAGCCCTTGTGTTGCTAAAAGTAGACTGTAGCACTCCAAACCATTAAATAAAAAGAAAGTACGAATGCAATCCCCTATAGTAGCATTTTCCAACCTGTGATATGCAAAAAACAATTAATGGTAGAAATAATACATTCAAATGATACAATCTAATTAATCTCTGTTCAAGCATTGAAAAAGAAAATGAACAACTTTTCTGAAAAAGCTCTTACTAGTACAGAATTCATAGAAAGAGTTTTTTCTTTATATATATTTTTAAAAACAGTTTTGAAACAGATTTAAAGTATACCTAGCATCTTTTGAATCAAAAAATTAACTTAAAATTCTTTGAAACTAGTGCAAAGATTTCATTAATTTTAAGATTTGATTATGATAAGAAAATAAATTTAATATATTTTTATTAAAACCATTTATTAGTTATTAAATATGAAACTTACAAACACATACATATGTTACAATGAGTTTATAATGTTTATTATGATGATATATTATGATGTTTAGGTATGTTTCAATGTAAATTATCTCATGGGATGTGAATACCTTATGATGCAAAATAAACACATTTACAATAACAAATGTCATGAAATACAATCATTTTTACTAAGTGGTACAAGAGCCCAAAAAGGTTGTGAAAAACACTATAGCTGCATGCATGCATGTGGACATTCAGCAAAAAAAGAAGGGGGGGGGAACCTGTATTAACTTGCATCTTGAGCACTGTTTTTTTTATTATGAGATTGCTGCAATATTTCAAAACTGTTTGGGTGGAAATGCAATAGAGGAAATTCTTGCGTTCACAGCAAATTGTACAACTGCATTTTTTCTCCAAATGGATAAAAGTGTAATGCTGTTGTACAGTTTAATGTGAACAATAACTTATAATTATTTGCATTACGGTTACTAATAGATTCAGTAGGTTATTGCTCCCTCAATGTTAGATGGCATACCATGCAGCCCATCATAAAGTTGCTAGATGGGATAGCATGTTATTTCCATATGCAACCATATGTACCAGATTCATTATAGAGGATAGTGTGCAGAAGCCACTATATTTTGCTAGGCATGCTGGCTATCAATTTAACTTTTATATACACAGTCCAGTGACCATAGGACCACTGCCTACGTTTCACTTCAATGTTCTATAGCCAATCACAGAAGGCACTTGTCATTGCCAAATTTGGTGGATGTATAAAATGAGTTATAGGCATTAGGAAAACATTTCAGTTTTTGCAGTCATGCAGAAACTAAGCGATTTACCTGCTGACCAAAAGGGCACGATCTTTAACTTTTGGGTCAAGGGTGGAAGCATTTCCAAAATAACCTATTTTGTAAGGCTGAAATTTGCATCCCTGTATCAAAACTGGACTTCTACTGAGAAGAGACAAGTGGTTTTTTCCAATGAATCATGTTTTATGCTCCATCAGACTGATACATGTTGACATATAGTGTGTGAAACGTCTGAAAGCAAACAAGAAACCCTGCAAGAATTTCCAGAAGGGTCCACGCTGAAGAAGGGAGCATTGTGGTCTGGGGAAATGTTTTTGTGGTTTTATCTAGGTTCACACATTGTTGTGGAAGGCACAATGGATCAACACAAGTATGCACCTATTGTTGCAGACCATGTTCACCCCTACATGCAAATTGTTTTTCCTACCACGACATCTACCAGCTGGAAAATGCAAAATTTCGTAAAGTTTGCAGTGTACATATGTTGCTCAATTGGTTTGGAGTGCTACAGTCTACTGTTTTGCACACGAGGGCTAATGAGACCAGGACCTACAGCTTAAAGCCGACTTTGAACGGCTACAAACATCCATGCCCGCAACAGGATTCGAACCTGCGAACTCCGGTTCCGAAGAGCAGCACTCTACCATGTGTTGTTCGAAGAGCACCAGGGTGAGTTTACCATGCTCCATTGGCCAGCAAATTCCCCGGACTTGGAACCCAATTGAGAATTTATAGGACCGCCTCAATCGGGTAATTCTCACCATGGATAATCATAATTATCCCATATTATGGATAAACCTAGCACAGCTAACAACAGCACTGGAGTTGGCATGGCTCAACATCCCAGTGAACACCTGCAGGAGTCGAATTGACTCTCTTCCTGCACTTCTCACAGTAGTCCGCTCTGTGAAAGGTGATTATTCTGGATTTTGACAGGTGCTCACATTAATGTAAGTGGACTGCATATATATAAATGTGTTGAATCCAGAATTTTTATTTTTGGCTCTGGTTTATGAACATTTTCTGCTATCTGCATACTTATCTTCTCAATCTTTTGAACTTTGCTTTAGTTTGAGCATTGAAATTTGTATGAAAATGATACTGATACCTCATCATACAAAATTTTAAAAAGTACATAATTTTATGTCATGTGGTGTCTATAATAATCTAGATTTTTAAATTCATTAATACACATTCAGCAAAAATGGTTCTGGCATTAATGAATTTAAACACAATTCTAGGAAGGGAAAAGTCCATAATTTCAAGTAGCTGAAGTAAAATCACACAACATACAATTTTCCCTCTTTATTTATACTTACATAAAAGTTTTTAAACACAAGTAAATACTTGGAAGGTGATCTTTAAAAAGAAATGTACAGGTAATTAAATGAATGCAAATCATTCATGCAGTTTTACAAGCTTCAAAAGAAAATAAATAAATTTGTAGCTATTGTGAGAATACTACAAAGGTAAACTAATTCAAATGTTTGAGAAGGGTTTGTTTTTATTATACATAAAACTGCATTGATATCACATAGGAAATTTCAAGGTAGAGAAGTTTGTTATTTGATTGGTGCTCCTTTCATGGAATGGCAGGTCACAGAGCCAGATGGAGTAATCAAACTATTTCCTTGCCACTGTGCTTCACAATTGCAGGAGGTTTTAAAGTCCGGCTGTCAAAAGAAAATGCAATTAGTAAAATTTATTATTCTAAAGGAATTCTATTTAAAAAAAATATTGGTATGTTTGAAAAACTTATTGCTAATAGACATGAAAAATTATTTCTCTAGAATTTCAAAACTTCTGTAGAGATTGTATAGGATTTAATGCTTACATTAATTAATAAAAAAATTAAATAGTTTATTTTTATTTGGTAAAATAATTAACTATATACCTTAATTTCCTGCATATAATCTGTGGGTTATGCATTAAAAAAGTTTTAATTTCCTTCTATTGTGTATTATACTCCGCATATTATCTGCTGTTAAAAATTATTTTTATAATAAAATTTACAAATACCTTTTGTGAAGAATAATAGATGGTAGCACCTGCTCATATATACACAGAATTTTTTTT
This sequence comes from Pardosa pseudoannulata, assembly GCA_032207245.1. Lineage (NCBI taxonomy): Eukaryota > Metazoa > Arthropoda > Arachnida > Araneae > Lycosidae > Pardosa > Pardosa pseudoannulata. The sequence goes on from CM063497.1 coordinate 13,684,137, forward strand.
TTAAAAAAAGATGATTAAAAATTCTTTTCAGCCAAGGACACGGCAGTTTGGATAAAAATACCCGATTAAATTAATATATTCCATTTTGTATAATCTGAAATAGCAGCATTTTGCTGCATTCACTTTTAGCTCACCATATGGTGCGATAACTGCAGTATAAAATTTAAATATAGATCGCAAATAACCATATTAACTTAAAATGAAAAGATGCATTTTAAGAATTCTAAATTTTTTAAATATGGGTTCAAATAATTTATTTGTATCATTGTTTCTGTACTAATTAATGTAAATATTTTGACTACATTTTTACTGTGGTTAAATATAAAAAATTTTAAGTTTATCCAAATTTTCACTTTATTAGATTTTTTTAATTTAAAGACAATGTTATTATTAAGTAAAGAGTTTAAGTTTTTTAACACTAAAAGATATAATACTCCTTTCTATATACATAGAAAACTGAATTGCATGAGATTAAAATGGAAATTTAATCTGCAGATTATACGATATTATTCTCTGAAAATATTGTGAAATTTTTACCTGTGGATTATAGGCAGGAAATCAGGGTAATTTTTTTAGATTTTTTACCAATATATTCACATAATAGACCAACCTGTAAAGTTTCCCATATTTTCTTTTTTGGATTTAACTGGTCATCTGGTTGAGAATTTTCATAGCCTTCAACATTGACTATATCGCCAGGTTTGCTGCCCTCTGGAGGACATAATGGTTCCACTTCTCTAGGTTCTTCTCTACATGAGGGAAAAATATATATATTGTAGATATGAAATCTTAATCTCAATTAAATACATGCCTACCATTTTAATATTTTCTAAATCCCATAAATACACTATTTAAGTTTATGAAATGTAAAAGATATTTTCGTACAAACTGACAAAAGAGTACTGTCAATCTTTAAAAAATTACCATACTCAAAATCTTATTGCAAATAATTCAGTTACTTTTAAGTTTTATAATATTCATAAAATGTGTAATAATCAAAGATTTAAAAAACTAACATTTTATGTTTAAATGAAATTTAGTAGAAGTAAATTACTATATTTGTTATTTTGTAATTTATATTTAAAACTTTACACAACTCATTTTTTAACAAAAAAAAAAAAGCTTTCATATAAAACAAAGTATACAATAATGTCTCTATTATTGTGTTTCTTTAAATTTATCTTCAGTTTAATTTAAATAGGTCAAACATAAAGCAACAGTGCATAAATAAATATAAAACTGCACAAAGTAATATTTTATACCTTGAAGCACAAAGAATCATAGCTTGCGATTCTATTCCCCTCATTTTTGCAGGCTTCAAATTGCATAAAGCTACAACAAGTCTGTTCTCTAGCTGTTCTTGAGGAATTAGTTTAGCTAACCCACTTACAACAGTTCTAGGCCCTGTTGAATCACCTAAATCTACTTTGGATACATATAAACTGTCAGCATCAGGATGCTAAAAAAATTAAAATGTCAATGTCAGATGATATATGCAATCAAATAGAAACACATTATTACTATACAGTTTTTATTACTTTTAATGGATCTTGTACTTTAGCATACATGCTATATTGCAAATTACTAGACAATTTCAAAAGAGTTTTATTCCCGGACTATGATCATAGGAAGGCTAAGCATCACAAGCGGCCAAGAGCCGCCATGATTATTTAAAATGTTAGGTTTTTCATCACCCTTCTTAACTTTACCCCTTACACAACCCGAACGTGCGGCCATCTCACAGAACCTGCTCCAGAGTGTTTCTCATCATCAATTTTAAGATGAACTTAATTTTTAATTTTAATTCTATCATTTTATTTCATTTTCTTAAATTAACTTAATTCAAATGTTACTGTATCTTAATTTCATTCACATTTATCTCACTGCCTTGACAATATTTTTCTTAATTAAAAAAAAAACAAAACTTTGCTATCCTTAAACTCTCTTTTATTAGTTTTCCTAAACTTTCTCTTAGTCTTTTCAATATTTTATTACATTTATTTATTGATTTTATGGGTCTAGTATTTTCTATTTAATCTTAACATTACCTAAAGACCTGCATTTTTTATTTTATAGTTTATCCTCTTAATGACCAGACACTCATCATAAATTTAATAGCCTCACAATAGGGGATGATAAGGCCTTTGGCCAAGGAAGCCCAGTCAACCGTCCAATGTTAGAGTTTATTTATTCTAGCCAACTAGTATATTAAAAAACATTTTTGCCTTGTTTTGCAGACCAGACAGCGTACTACAATTTACTGATTATATTCTATTATAATAATTCTAGCAAAACTAAAAAGTATCTAGTACTGATGATATAATTAAATAATTCTATAATTAATCCTTAATCTGAACCAGAGTGTTAACATATCCAAAAACTATAAAATATGAAAGCACTCCTAATTTTTTTGACACATTCACCTTTCAATCTGGGTAAAAAAATCAACAAAATTGCCTGATACATTCATTATTAATAGTCAAGATTATCTTAAAATATAATAGATGATTGCTGTTATGATTGTACTGAAATAAAATGATTGCCAATAAATAAACTTTACCTTCTGAATTTCAATTATTTTTCCAACTCTAATGTCTAACCTAGCTGGGGAAATTGGAGCCTCTGTAACAGTTTTTCCTTCTAAAATAAATTATTTTTGGATTAAGTTAAATACTTTGCTTTAATAATGCACTATATTTAAAACTTTAAAAATACTGATAAATTAATATCAATTAAAAACAAATAAGCATTCATAATTTAGTTTACATTAAAGTATTCAAATATACATATTTACTTTAACAGCTAAAAAGATAAATACATTTATAGTAAAACAAATTTTAAAAAGAAACCATTAATTTTATTAATTTATTCAATATTTTTCTTTTTTAAAATACAACAACATAGTTTTTTAACACATTGCATGTGGGGGTCTATTTCACCACAGATTGACACAGTTGTCATTCATTAAACTGCCAATAAATTGAAAACTACATTGTTTCACTCAGCAAAATTTTGTTTTCTATCTAAATATATGCTCTATGATTATTGCTATATAACTTGACAAACTAAATTTCTGAAAAAAATAATTATAATAATAATCTGAATTGTTAGCTAGCAATGCAAACACCATACAATTGTACATCTTATTTGTATGTTACCCACTCTCTACCAAAAAGTTGCTAAATACCTACTTTTATGTGACCTAAGCTCCATTGACAATACGCAAAACATAAAAGTATGTCTTATGTAATATGTTAAAAGAACTGTCAACATTTCAATTTTAAAATTACTGCAGCATTAACACATAAACAAAATACACACATTTACTCTTGATTACTACAGCTATCTTAAAACACATTTACATATACACATGTAGCTTACTTTCTTTAATGCTTAAAACAGTACAACTAACAGTTGAAAGAATTACTACTCTAAATACACAGAAACAAAGAACCTATTAAATTAGTAATAGAAAGGCACTAATGGTAATTAGTTTCTTTCAGAAATACTTTATCAAATTTTAACTCTCCACAGTAATAACTTTTTCAATGTCTGATAGTTGCTAAATCTTCAATTACAGAATTTGAAATTTTTTTTTTAACTTGACTAAAATTTGTACATTTTTTAAATCTATATGAACAGTAAAATCATCTGTAAATTTGTAGTACATTGTACTGAATCATGCAAGTTTGCAGCTACAACCGGGACCTACTGTTTAAAGCCAATTTCGAAATGCTATGAACATCCATGCCCAAGTGGGATTCAAACCCACGAACTCTAGTACCAAAAGTCAGCACCGTAACCATTTGGCGATTGGCATGATTAATTTCTGAATTGTAATCTTTTAGTTCCCCAAAATTTGTTATTTCCCGGAGCAATCTCATGGGTTTCTGGAGTTATCAAATTCTGCTATTTCTCCAGAATAGTTAGCATGTCTGTACTATTGAAAGTTAAGAAAATATAAAACTTTGCATACAAATTAATAATGTAATCAAAATATCACTTAAAAAAGAAAACTGATACACAGCCATTAGCTCTACTATTGTTAATCTCAGAAAACAAAGCAAGGATGAATTTGAAAGTTTTGTACAGATTTTCAATTAATTTCATCAGAGAAAACACTAAGGAGTTAGTAAAATATTTCCCCAAAAAGTTTTTTTAGACTACCACAGTTAGACACCCCTGGTCTACACTAATGAATAACTTCACAAACTTAAAGTGAAATTGGGTTTGAATTCTGATTAAGACCTGTTTGTATTTGTTACTAAGGATATATCATGTTTCCCCAAAACACTTATATTTTTGGTTTAGAATATGCAAAATTCCAAGCATATTGTGCTTGTAAATGTTTTAGAAAAGTACAAGGGGAAAATCTCCATGCTATCTTCATTACTGAGGTTGAGATATGTAAAACGAATTTCATTTTTGTTATGCTAATTACTTCATAAAAATATCAATTTATGCAGGAAAAACGAAATTACTTTTATTTTGAACTGGGTAGGCTTTTTCTGAAAGTTTTTTCAGCTCAGGGCTCTCAAACTTTTTACGGATAGGATCAAGTAGTCTATTCAAATAGGTTTCTACACCAGCTTTAAGATCACCAGGATGTAGAGACTGAAAAAACAAAATATTAAGATAAGTATAAATTATGGAAGGATAGTTTTTTCTTTTATTTAAAAACAAAGAAAACTTACCAAACTTTTGAAATCAGCTTCTAAACTAGCATAATCTTTGTACACAGCATTCCCACCATTAGCTTCATCTCTTTGGACAACAAAATCTATATTAAAAAATTAAATAAATAAATAAAATTTTAAAAAAGGTAATACCTTGATCAAAATGGCACTGAAAAAGAAATAGGAGTAGAAGACCTTTTAAAATTCTATAGTCAAATTTTGCTACAAAAACTTAGACTGAAAACTACTGCTTAATTCACTAGAAAAATAAGAATTGAATAAACATTTAGTAAAGACCATGATGAAATCTAAAAGTTCACTGTAGCAAGTTTAGACCATGCCCCAAAGTAAAATGCTTCTTAAAGTAGTTATACAAATTTCCAGAGAATTAAAAATGTTTTGCAGGAGATGCATAATTTTCATCATTAACAAAATACAGCCAAAAATATTTGATAAAACAATAAATTTAATAAAATGTTTTCATTTAAACCAAGGCAGTGACATAGAATTTACAGATAATTACTTTGGATGTTAGATATTAAATCACCACAATGACAAAAATGGGACTGATAATTTGAACCAAACATTAAAGAAAGCGATGCTTTTAATAATTTTTGAATTGATGTGTGTCCTAGAGGAGGTCTGTTGCAAAGTATAAACATACTTTCATCAGTTGTTCTGATACTGATTTCATCACGATCAGTTTAATTAATATATATTTGAATTTTTTTATTATTTTATTATTACTAGCAAGTGTGCCCGTACTTCGCTACAGTAAAATAATTATTTTACTTTTAAACAGATTTTTTTTCGTGCATAACAAATGATAAGTTCTCATTTGCCTATAAGAGTCACTGAAATTTGTACATTGTGTTGTTAGAATATTGTTGATAAACATTTCATTGCAACTGAAAAATAAACCCAGAATTAAATTCAAAATTAGTTCTATAAAAATGCTATAATTTGCGTCACATAGAAATGAAAGTTAATCACTTTATATCTAAATTTCCAGGTCAAATCGAATGGATACTACGCAGACGATGTTTAAATAATATAAAATAAGAAATGAATGAGATATTTAAAGGAATGACGTCATAATGATAAAAACAAATATCATTTTCACCTATTTATTATGTGATAAATTGAAAATTTTAATCTCCTGCTTTTAACCGAGGAAAACTGCGCTTAAAACAATTACATGGGATTAACAGAATGACGTCACATGGTTAAAAATATTGCTTCTTTCACTTAGTTATGATGTGATAAATTTAAAAAGTTAATCGTTTGCATTTAACCGGGGAAAATAATGCTTGGAATAATGACATGAAATACTCAAAAATGGGGGAAGGAATGGATTTCGAATGTTAACAATTTTCAAAAACCTTCCTAGGGATATACCTAATAATTTTCCAAATTTTCACGGCAATTAGATGTATGGTTTTTGAGTCATATTTTATATAGTTATCTTTATATTCATACAGTTGTCAATATGAATGTGTTTCTGCTACATACAAAACCATGTGGTTTGTCATAAATTTCCTTAATTTTGGACGACATTTATTAATACCACCAAAATTAGAACTGTTGTTGTCAAAACCTCTGCTTCCTATTCTACTACTTAATATGGCAAGATCTATTAACGTTGTTAATCACCATACAGTAGTAATACAGTAGTATAAAAACTGAATATTGTTATAATACGTTTATAATAGAAATATATAAATATACCAATGACTCGAACGGTACTGTGACTTTTTTAGAGAGTTATGCACGAAAAAAAAATCTTTGTTTAAAAGCAATACATTAAATTCACCGTAGCAAAGCACGGGCACACTTGCTAATATCTAGATAAAGTTTATCATTAATTGGACATATAACTGCAGCTTTGCATCTTTAGCATCATATAAACAAGAGTTTTATCATTACAATGGTCATAGTTGTATCAAAAGTGTGATAAAAGAATCTTATGTAAATGATATATAAATTGTGAAACATACAAACAATGCTTAATGTGTGTGTGTGCGTGTATACTTAACTGTATATGTAATGATATACAACAAAGCATAGCTAGTTGCTAGTTATTTAAATCCTACTCCTTTTAAAAGAACAGTTCATAATAAAACATTGTTTTTAAAACATACCTTCATTTTTAAATAGGGGAAAAAGAACATGTTTTACGAATGCTAAAACTCCATTGTCTTCTAAATTTCCAGGCTCACAGAAAGCTTTTTTCAATTTCTTTTTCACTGCTGCTGGGGTATCCAAAAGGTCAATTTTTGAATCTTCTTGGGATGAACTCATTTTACCACCCGTAAGACCAGGCACTAATAAAACAAAATTAGCATTACAATTTCATCACTTGACATTTTATTGCAATTTGAATAGTAATGTTATTGTACCATGATTTCATCAAAAAGGAACACCACAGCATTTACATATTTACAGATTTACCAACATTAATTACAGATTATACATAAACACATATCTTATTGGTTTCTAAATTATAATTAAACTTAAAATATTTACACAGTAGTAAATTGTAAAAGGTAAATTAAAATTTATGCATTTAAAAATGTATGAGTAATTTTTTAGGCTTTAACAACTTATTTTTCATAACAGTGTTTCTTCTAGCAACATTCACACTGATTCAAATATTTCCATTTTTCTATCATCAGGAATTCTAGAGTTTGTCTACTCATATTTGACCTGAATTCAGTTTGGTTTTTACGCACAATACTGAAAACACTTTAACATGCAGCATTATTGTGTGGAAATAATAATATTCAGCATTATTTTTTGCAAAACTTTGTATTTAATGGCTGAATTGTAATCTTTTAGCTGTTCGAAAGTTTTGTTCTTTTCCAGAACAGTCTGAAGAGTTTCCGGAGTTATCCATTTTTCTCATTTCTCCGGAACAACTCCAGAGAAGTTGGCATGTCTGTATTTAAAACAAACTTTCAGCAGGTGTGGGATTTCTACTGATTCAGCACTTACATGCAATAAAAAAAATTTTCACCTTATTTATTTAAACAATCTAGGAACAATTACATTATGCCAGCTATAGATCTATCTACCATTAGATTTATCGGTTACATTCTTAAAACTGAAATGTGAAAGTAGCAAGAGAGTTGAATGAATGATTACACACTTAAAGTGGATTACTAAAGATTACTAAAAGTGGAAAATGCATAGAGCATCTTAAGAAGTTTTATAATGGTTAGGAAGTGCATAGAAACCAGAGAAAATATCATCAATACAGAATTCAAAGCTGAAATTACATCCTCTGATAAAGCAACTATAAAAGCTACAGGATGAATGCAATGATCTGCCAGGACTATTTCAGTCTTAATTTAAATTTTTTTGTTACATATTTTTAACTCAGCAAAAAATGAGATTTTAAGGTCTTCATGCGAGGTATAGTTTGCTGTAATTATTTTTGTTAGCTAGAGTAAACCCAGATAGCAAATTTAGTTTGCAGCAAACTTGCAGAAGTCTTGCTTTGCAAGCCTGCAAACTAGCAGCAAGTTTAACCTGACAAATCTGCAACACGACTGCAGCAAGTCTAAGAATTTTCGCTTCCTTCAAGGTTGCCATGACAAAGTTGCCACAGTTTTGTCGCAAAATAGCACAGGAGTGGTTGCTCTATGTTCCGTCTAATTTGTAGGAGTTTTGTGAGTTTGTAGCATCAAATTTATTATGACAAGATATTATCCAGAACAAATCAAACTTGCTGCAAGTATACATGCTATCTTGGGAAAAATTGTTTTAAAAAATTTGTCATTGAAATTAATATCTTGTTGCAGAGAAGCATAATTTTCTTTATAACACAGTTGGGGTAAAATAAACTTTATTTACTCCACTTTTCTCAAGAGCAAAATATTTTTTGGTGTGTGTGTAAATAACATAGTTGTAGGAAAAAAGAATTGCACAAGATCCATGAATAATTCTATGTTAAAAAAATTAAAAATTCTGAACTTCAGACAAAATTTTTGGAACATAAATTTTTCTAAAAAAGCATGCAACACCAATTCAAAATAAAAATTATATTAACAGGTGAATTCCCAGATGTTGGTATTAAGGCTGGATAATATCTGAATTTTAATAATGGGATATATTGTTCCCAAATAGATACTTTCAATACATCAATAAGTAATAATTCATATATCACTTCATAAATATATATGTATATTCTGTATAAAATACAAACAAACACATATAATAAATGTGTATCAATTATCCAAGGAACAAAAATTCAATTTGTTAATTTAAGTGATTAAAGGGATATATATTTACATTTTTATACATTGCTTTAAAAACTGTATATCCAGTCTAAAATATGCATATTATTCAAAACTTCCAGAAAATTAAATGAAACAACAAAATATATGTATTTTCTGCTTCACATAATTCATGGAAAAAAATAATTGGGGCATGGCAATAATGAAGAAATTACCAGAGAAAGAAAAAACTTTGATTATCTTCAAAAATCATACAAAAATATTAAATGAGGTAAAAGATACCCCCACCCCACAATTTTTTTTTTAATTTTTAGAATTTCAAATTTTTGGAAAAAAGCTATGTTTTTTTATAGTTTTGGATACAAACACACATAAATTTTTGGAAAATTTCAGATCAGAATCCCCTTTGAGAAGATCATCACAAGTATAATACAATTAAATTTCAATAAAATAGTTTTGTAAAGAGTATATTAATAGATTTTTAATAAATGTACAAATTGTAATGAACTATGCATACTTTCTTTAAATAAAAAAAAACCATATATTTTCCAGTTTTAATTTTAAAAGACATGTTTTAATAATTATTTGTAATACCTTTCTTTTTTTTTTTTTTCAATATGAGATGTAAATTAAAGGAAAATATTTTCACTGACATTGATAAACTGAAAGCTAGATGCAATATCAATACAATGTTACTTAATTACAAAGCATTATTTGAAACAAAAGTAAGATACAATACATAAACGTATAAAATAGTAAAGAATTTAAACATTCACTCACCCATAGGATTCATTAAATGAATTCTCTTAGCATATCCTAGTTGAGGAAGATACTAAAAAGATGAGAACATAAATATTACATACTTATCAAAATTATTAATATGTTTATGAAATTGTTAATTGTTTTTGTGCAACATAATGAAATTAATAATACAACTTTGTGTATAAATCTGTTTATTGCTCAATCACCCTAATTTCCTACGTATAATCCACAGGTATGAATTTCGCAATATTTTCAGAGAAAAATATCATATCCTCAGTGGCATATAATCTACAGATTAAATTTCCATTTTAATCTTATGTGATTCACAGTTTTCAATGTATATGGGAAAAGTATTATATCTTTTAGTGTTAAAAAATTTAAATTTAAACTCTTTACTTAATGATAACATTTTCTTTAAATTAAAAAAAGTAATCTAATAAAATGAAAATTTGGATAGACTTAAAAATTTTTTTATATGTAACCACAGTAAAAATATAGTCAAAATATTTACATTAATTAGTACAGAAACAATGATACAAATAAATTATTCGAACCCATATTTAAATAGAAAAAGATATTTCAATTTAGAATTCTTAAAATGCATCTTTTCATTTTAATTTAATATGACTATTTGCGATATGTATTAAAATTTTATACTGCAGTTATGGCCCCATCTAGCAAGCTAAAAGTGAAAAAATGAAGAATGCAGCAAAATGCCACTATTTTAGATTATACAAGTGTACTTGATAGAAATAAATATACAAAATGAATATATGTTTTTGTTTATATTACTAGCATATAGCCCGCCATATGAAGGAATCAGTAAAATTTTTAATTTTCCAGAATTGTAAAGAATTCTATGAGGCAGGTATAAAAAATGGCTTGTTTTTTTTGGATGAAAATTACCTTTCAACAAAAATAATCAATTAAAATTATCCCATATGTACTTAATCTATTATTTAAGTCAAATAAAATCGACAATTATTTATGTAATATCCAAGTTTAGTGATAAAACGTATGGAAATAAGGCAGACGATATTTAAATAATTTAAAATAAGAAATGATTAAAGAAGATGGTTAAAGGAATAAAGTCATAATGCTAGAAAAAAAATTGTTATTTTTACCTATTTATTATGTGATTAAATCGCTTGCTCTTAAAATGGGGCTTGATATAATGGCATTAAACGCTCGAAAAGGGGACGGGGTGGATTCTGAACGTTTTAAAGAGGACAGTATTTTTCGCTGTGATACGAAGCTTATTCAGACCAATTTACTTCAGAATCGGATCTATAGTTTAGGAAAAGATAAACTTTACTCGCTTTGAATTTTGCAAACCCTAACTCATCAAAAATTCAATATGGATGCTCTATCCATTATGTCCAAAAGCTTCATAACTTCGAGGACAGACAGACAGATAACTTAGGCTAATATTACATTACGAGAAGAAAGTTTAAGGATACACAACATGAAATGTTTATGACATCCGTACAACAATACGTGAATTTAATGAAATAAAAATTATAAAAAGTTGAAAAAAATAGTAAAAATTTATTTTAAAAATAATAAAACAACTTTTGGAATAAGAATTTAAAAGAAGAAGAAAATACTAAATTTATTAGACATATTTTAATTTATTAGAAATAAAAAAAAATTAGCTGCTTCGGGGATAGAACCGTCAATCTGAGAAGTACGACGATCAAGTGGGCAGACATTCTAACAAACGTACAACTCCTGCCCGTGAGTGAACTTGTTAGAGTATATAAAGGTTCAAGTAGAAACAGTCCAAAAATTTAAATATTACTCTCCGCCTTTGCTATCCTATCAAGAATGAATTTCGTATAGAAAAAGAGGAAGGATAAGGCTTGAAATAATAGCATTAAACACTCGAAAAGGGGGGTTGGGTGGATTTCGAACTCTCTTTCAATTTTGCTAACCCTAACTCATGAAAAATCCAATATGGATGCTTGTATCCATTCTAGGTACTACCGCATCAAAAATTCGCGGAGAGACAACTTAGGCTATTATTATATAGGGGATATGTAATATATACATTAAAAAAAAAAATTCTGTATATATATATGAGCAGGTACTACCATCTATTATTCTTTGTGAAGGATATTTGTAAATTTTATTATAAAAATAGTTTTTAACAGCAGATAATATGCAGCGGCGTATAATATGCATTAGAAGGAAATTTAAACTTTTTTAACATATAATCTGCAGATTATATGCAGGAAATTAGGGTACACTTTAAAAAATCAGAAACATTTAATACTGAATTTAAACTAGACATTAAGATAAAGTTTGCACAAACACTCAATAGATTTAAACAACCTACAGTAAAGGGCTTTTATATATCAGTCAATAAAAAAGATTTTATATAATTTTCAAAGAAGTCTTATTCTTATCTGAAAGAATTAGAACATATCTTTAAAAATGATTATAAGAATAGCATTATAAAATAAGACCAGTTTACAGCTAAGTTATTAATTTTCATATTTATGAAACTTTGGATGCACAGAAATAATTTTATAGCTTTTTTCCAACAAATTGAAATTTTCATTAAATTTGAGCATACCTTTTCAGAAAATGTAAATATTTTTCTTTGATCCACACCTCCAAATTGTGCATCAACTTTTAAATATTCTTCATCTAAAGCCTATAAAAGATGAAAAAGCAAAACATGTACAAAAATATAAAGCTACATATTGATGAATAACTGTAAGTTGCACTAGAATTTTTGTTTTTTATTAAATAAAAAATAAACTGCAAGCAAAAGAAGATATGCACCATATATAGTCCTAATATAAAATCCATATATAGTCATATAGTCCTAAATACAAAATTTCAACGTCTAAATTGTTTTTAAGTTATGCAAGATTGTAAATACAGGGCTGACACTCTAAAAATCATTTGAAATAGTTGCTTAAGCAACCTTCAAAGTAAAAATATATTTTATTCAAAAGTATTCTAGAAGAAAAAAAATTTTTTTAATTGGTCTTACTTGAAGTCCTGGATACATAAGGCTACTAAGGAAAGGATGCTCTACTTGTTTCACAACTTCTGCTCCAGCTTTCTTAGCATCATGTTCTGTAACTAAAGATGCTAATCTGTATACATCTAAAGTATATTCTCTATCAACAGGAAAAGAAAATGTTTTTAGTCAAAAAGCTTTATACTATCTTTTTTATTATAGTTTAACAGGAAAATCAGAAGTGAAAAAATTTAAATAGAGAAACATTAACAAAAAAAATTTAATTTGTAGAATTCAATGTCTTATAAAGTTAATTTTACAAAAGCAGAACAGAGAGAGAGAGAGTGTGTGTGCGCAAGCATGTATTTTCTGAGAAAATAAAAATTCAACAAACTTTCTTTTGAATCTTTGAATGTCTTTTTTTAAAGACACTCTGCCTTAAGAAACTAGTCAAATATACATACATGAATTACAATTTAAGTACACATTCAACACAGAAATTAATGAAACTGAACTAGAATTTTAAAAAATAATGATAAAGTTGTGCTTAATAGTATAAAAGACAGCTAAATTTTAAACATTATATGTGTAAATTTTGTGTAAATTGAATGTTACATCTAAATTATATAAATATCCTGAATCCAAGTAGATGGCATTGCATATGTATGTAAATCATTAAATAAATAATAATAACAATAACATACAAAATAAATACAAATCAAACAATTTATTTAGCAAAATCTACTAACCTTAAGAACTTAACATCCAAAATAATTAAATATATCTATGTAAATACATCTGTGTTTGTGTAATACACATGCAAGCATGCATATATATATATACACACACACACACACTGGTGGACAAAATTAAGAGATGGAAAGCATTTTCACACATTTCTCTAAAAATACCGCACAAAACCTGAACAGTTAATTGCCATATATATGGCCACTGAAGCACTATTGGCCCTGAGATAAGCTTACGTATTCTTGTGGGCGTTGCTAAGCCAGGAGGTATAAAAGTCCGCATCAAGCTGTTCATCGCATTCCACTCTTCAACACAGTTGCAGATTTTAGTGCATTTTTTGAATAATCGTGTTGTTTCTTACTCGTTTTTAGGTGCAATGAGTAAACATCATCGTTTAGACGAGTGTATGAGGTGGAAAATTGTGGGTAGACTTGAGACAGGCCAGTCCCAAGCTCAGGTTGCTAGGGAATTGGATATAACACCAAGTGTCATTTCCAATTTGTGGAGTCAATTTAAAACTAGTGGGACAGTATGCAAACGACCAGGACACGATTGCCTGAGGGCTACAGCAGCCAATGATGACCGGTATTTGTTCATTTCAGCTAAGCGCCAGAGGGCAGCTACAGCCACTCAATTGTCTAGGGACCTCGCGGCTGCTACAGGAGCATCAATTTCAAGTAAGACAATTTCCAGCAGACTCCATGAAAGAGTGCTGTATGCCAGGAAGCCCGCTATTTGCATCCCACTCACTCCTTCCCACAAAAGAGCACATGCAGAATGGTGCAGACAACATCAGAATTGGACACAGCTTCAATGGGCTAATGTTCTCTTCACCGATGAGTCCAGATTCAGTCTACAACCTGATTCTGGACGGTTATTGATATGGAGGGAACCTGGGACCCGATACCATCCCAGCAACATTATCGAAAGGAACCATTATGACTCATGGTTTGGGCAGGGATCATGCAAGATACCTGCACACCGCTCCATGTGTTTGACAGAGGTTCCGTGAATACCCAAAGGTACAGGCAGGAGGTTTTAGAAACGTATGTATATCTTTTTAGGGGCGCTGTTGGCCCTGAATTCATTTTTATGGACAACAATGCGGGACCACATAGGGCTCTTATGGTTGATGAGTATCCGGAAAGCAAGGACATTCAATGAATGGACTGGCCAGCCAAATCCCCTGACCTGAATCCTATTGAACATGTTTGGGATGCTCTTGGGAGAGCTATTGCGTTGCGCCAACCTCCCCCCAGAACCATTCTAGAGTTAAAAATTGCTCTGGTGCAAGAATGGCAGGGTCTTTCACAACCTCTCCTTAACTCCTTTATTAACAGCATGCATACTTGTGCATGCTGTCTGTCTGGCAGGGGTGACCATACACCATACTAGAGGCAACACACACTGTACAAGCCTCACTTTTATTGTCATCTTTCTCCTTACATTCAGACTACATTGGATTTATTGGCAATAGATCTTGCCAGTGAATGGCACTTTCATTTTTGTTTTGCATACTTTATTATCATGGAATAAGCTATATCCATACCAAATTTCATTTATTTATATTCAGTATTTTTTGAGATATTTGGGAAAATGTCTTCCATCTCTTAATTTTGTCCACCAGTGTATATATACATACATGAGTGTGTGTATGAAAAAGTTGCAGACAATAATGTATAATTTTAAACATACAGAACAGATATATTTAAAACATTTAGTAATTACTTGCTAAGCTGGTAGTCAGAACCTTTGATAAATGTTAATTTCTCCAATGGAACTCCTATTGACTCTAACATAGCTTTGATTACAGCTTCATAATACTTTTCTCTGAGTTCTAATAGCTCCCAAGGAGCTTTCATATTGTCTAAATAAGCATGTAGATCAGCAAATAAGATTGTCACCTGAAAAGAATATTTTTAATTAGCAAAATGATTGCTTAAGTTGTTAAAGTACTCAACATGGGTGATTCTAAGTAAGAAAAAATTTTCCGAACACCCTACAAAATTTTCTGAAAAAGTATAAGCTACTAATTTAAAATAAAATCTATATTAAGATTAATTTCTGAATGTCAAAACTAGAGTAGGATGATATCTGAAGTTTAATATTGTGATTTATTGTTTACTAAATATCAATATATTAATGTTCTAATATATATCCCCATATTATAGTGTTGCAAATATAAGTGTGTTCTGTGTAACATAATTTACAATATCAATTATTACAATAACAATATCCATGTGCGTATTGGTTATCTAGAAAACAAAAATTCAATTTCTTAATCTGAATACATAAATTTAAGTTTTAACCTATTATTACTGTTCTTTGATAGAAAAAAGATTTGTGGACATGTCAAAAAAAAAGGGGGGGGGAGAAAAGATATAAAACTTTCTGGTTGTCTTAAAATTTCATTTATATATTTTTTTATTTGAAGCTAAAAATGATTTTAAAAAACAGATTTTTCCAAAAATTCTTTTCAAATTTTCAGGAAGGGGGAGGGATCTGTTTATTATAATTTTCAGAACAGAGTCATACAAATTTTTGGAAAACTTGGAAATTTTTGGTTAGAATTACCCTTGGTACACAAAGAAGTTTCTAATATTAAAAAAAATTATTCCCTAGTTCCCAAAGATTAAAAAGACACTTTAGAACTTCCAAGCATAATAAAAATTCAATGTTAACCATTGTAATTATTAGCAACTTTATAACTAAAAACTTTTAATACACAATTACATTTTTAAATTTTACAAATTCATATTTTAATAATAAATGCCATGAACATAACTTATAACACTCATAGTTATACAAGAATAGAAGTTATATTGAAATTATATACATTCAGTAATACCTCCTGTAAGGAACACCACAATTTAAGGGACAATTCTAGACTCTTTTAATAGGGACTTTAATATATTTACCTCTTATTAAGGGACACTGAAAAGCAAAGTTTCAAAAATAAAATACGAGTACAGGAACAAAAATAGAAATATTCTTGGTTGGTAGGTTTCAAAGGTAAGTTTATGCTCAGTAAAAAATAATTTTGTTGAAATGGAATAATACAATGAAAATTGATAGCTCTATTTTGAAACTGCTTTTCAATGGGGAACAGGAGAACAATAACTGGGAAAAAACAGTTGTGATGTAATCAAAATATTTCATAAAGTTTAAAATATAGTTATACTTGCTACAGTTCTGTTAGAGACCATGACTAATATCCATGTGAAAAAAAAATTGCTTGAAATTGACAGACTTGTAAACAAACAAGTGTGATGGATTATTTTCAATAAATTTCTGTAAGTGCAAAACTGTATTGATAATTTCAAACATTTAAGCATTAATGAAACTATAATTAGGAATTATCTTTTTTTTTAATATCATCCCCTATATAATAATAGTCTAAGTTGTCCATCTGTCTGTCCTCAAATTTATGAAGCAATTGGACCTGGAATGGATAGCGGCATCCATATTAGATTCTTGCTGAGTTAAAGTTAGCAAAATTCAAAGCGAGTCAAGTTTACCTTCTCCTAAACTATCGATTCGATTCTAAAATAAATTAGTATAAATATGCTTCATATGACAGCGAAAAATGCTGTAGTCTTTAAAACGTTCGAATTCCACCCTTCCCCCCTTTTTGAGCGTCTAATATCATTATTTCAAGCCCTATTTTCCCCGGTTAAGAGCAGGCGATTAAATTTATCAATTTATCACATAATCAATAGGTAGAAATAACATTTTTTTCTAGCATTATGATGTCATTCTTTTAACCATATCATTTAATCATTTTTTATTTTATATTGTTTGAATATCGTCTGCATTATTTTCATATGTTTAATCACTGAACTTAGATATTATGTAAATAATTTTCTTTTATATTTGGCTTAAATGATGGATTGGATACATATGTGATAATTTTAAATTTAATCATCGATTATTTTTGTTGCAATGAAAATTTTATCACCAGTATTAACAACAATTTCTTTTTATAAAAGTCTTGGGGCTTGTCTGACCAAAGTCGTTTAACTGCTAACCACGATTATTCCCTGTTTAAACGAAGATTTGCATACCACCATTGATTGGCGCTATGGGTTAATTCCGGTTAGCTGTTAAATGACTTTGGTGAGACCGACCTTAGTCATATCAAGAAAGCATCTGTTTAATTTTCTATTAATACAAATACTTATACAAATAAATATTTTCTATTATACAAATATTCTATTAATACTTTTATTTTACCTCTCTCATAGGGTACTTGGAAATATAATTTTGGAAAATTAAAAATATTACTGATTCCATCATATGACGGGCTACATGCTAGTATTCCAATAAATATGAATAATTATATTATTTGTATAACATTTAAAGCTTAATACAATCTGAATTTTAAATTAAATTACATTTTTCTAGTATGTACCCTCTGAAGAAAGGACACCATATCTGGTTTGGTGGGTGTTCCTTATTGGGAGTCACTACTGTATCTAACTCATAACATTTTAATAAATTGAAATACATACTTCACAGCCAGCTTTTAAGAAATCAGCAATTTTTGACATAGGCACAAAATAGGCTACATGGGGTTTACCAGTAGTAGCAGTTCCCCAATATACTTTCAAATCTCTTTCTTTTAAAATTTCCGTCAACTTATCTTCTCCAAGCACTTCCTGTAATATAAAATGGAAGATAACGATTTATGTAGTTAAATGAAACTACAAAAATATTTATATTAAAATAAAATCTCGATAAATTTGTATTTAATAATCCAGATCAGCATATCAATTTATAAGACATTCAAATAAAAAATCAAAATGAAATGAAACATACCATTAAAAAATTGCATCACTATAGGCTTTGTTATGTTTCATTTAGAAGTTGAGAGGTATAAAAGTAACATGTAAAAATTACAAGAGCTATAATTAATGTTGATATATTTTGTTACCATTTTTAAAGAACTAAATTTATTAACAATGGATTAAAATATATTTAACAGAGCAATATGGTTTGTTAAATGCCTCTTGTTCAACATGGCAATCAGCTGTAATTTTTTATTCTGAAATTTTTGGAGATGAAATGTTAACCTTCTTCACATTGGAAACAACTTATGACTTAAAAGTTACTTTATATATTACCTTTTACAGTGATACAAATATGAATAAATTAAAGTTTCACCTATATCTACAAAAAAAGAATTTATATTTATTTCACATTGGTTTGCATATCAATCTTTTTTTTCCCCATTCTAATTCTGCCCATCTAGATGGGAACAATTGATAATTTTATCTTTGAGAACAAATTTTATTTGGGTATTGCAAATACTCATTATTTTGCTATATTTACATAATACATTTTGCTTGAATTTTTTTTTTTTTTTTTAATGCTTAAACCAAAGAATTTTTTCCTTAGTTGATCAATGCATTGAGTTTTAATTTTATATAATATTTTTCACATGTATCAAAACCATTTATAATGTAGATATAATTCATACATGTAAAAATAATTTTCAATTAAAAAACAGTAAAAATTTTTTGAATTTTTTTTATATTAAGACATTGTCTAATCCAAAAATATGTGTGAACATATAGTTATAAAAAATAAATAAAACTGTGCAGGATTAAGAATTTTCAAAGCTACACATGGATAATATAATACTTGCCTTGTTGTAGGCACATTCAAAAATAAATATGTGTGTGTGATGTATATCTTTATATCTTTAAGAACAAACTTTATTTGGTGTTGCAAACGCTCATTATTTTGCTATATTTACATTATACATTATGTTTGTATTTTTTAACACTTAAACCAAAGAATTTTTTATACAATTGTAAATTGTATAAAAAACAAAATATACAATTTATACAATTGTAATTTGTAATACAGTGTGTTTTACTTAGAGGTGTCAAGACTTAAATAAGAAGTGGTAATACATGTACAATGTTGCTCAAAATAAAGCAAACATTTTGTACTCTACAGTAAAAAATTAAACAAACCTAGCAATATATTATACAATCTGCAGGCACTTAAGTCACTTAAGTTGAAAAGAATAATGTTTCCTTTATTTTTGCTAACTTAATCATTAAAATACAAAATAGGTGATGCCAGACCAAAATTACAGGAAATAAAAAAATGCATATATCTTTTATTAAAGTATACAAATTATAACATCATTTAAGTAATAAAAATTGTTTAAATATCAATTCATTAGTATATCCAAATATTATTTGCTTGTAAAATTGTACAGATATTTATGAAATTTAAAAGACAACTCTTTGATATTTAAAAATAACTTAGTATAAAAAAATATCTAATTTATTTCCACAAAATTTATTTTTATCTAAATAAATGTTAATTGCATTTAACTAAAAATGTGTGAACACATACAAATAAACAATTTTTTTAAATTAATTGAAACAAAAACATAAATCAAGATACTTTACCTGCAAATTTCTTTTAATCAAATCAAGTTTTGTGTCAGGAGACATGTGGTCTCCATTCATATGATTTTCCATTGTATAGGCACAATACTGTAACCTAAAATTCAATAATATTTTTGTTATAAGAAAGGTTCAATACAAAAGAATAGACTCTAATAAACAAACCAAAATTTAAAAAATTAATAAATAAATAATCGCAATTTAAGTATTATAGAACACTGTTAGAAATAAAAATTTAAAGGAGAAATGACAAAATGTTTTTACATAAAAATTGTCAAAACCTGTTTAAATTTTCATTCAATAAAATGTTTCTGACAAATAAAAAACGCAAGTGAAATTTTCGGTCGCAACTTCTTTTATTCTTTCTGCCTGACAGGTAAAAAAAGGTTTGAAAAGCGTTTTTTCTCACTAATATGTAAAATAAATAGAAATCCAGAACAACTCAAACACTGGACCGATAAAAATCGAGTAGAGTATTACATTCAGAAGGATATTATTGCATCATTCTTAACTTGGATATGTGCCAGTAATACACAAGCTTTAAAAGTGACTAAGCATCCCAATGAACCTTTATACGATTTTCTTATACTTTATTTCAGAAATTTTTTTATGTGACAATAAATACAAAGAGTAACTTGTTTTGTTTGTCTCCCCCCACCCCCCTTTAAAAAAACTTTTAAAAGTCACGCGTTTGTGCTTTACTTAATTCTCCATATTATATAAATTGGGTAGGATGTATCCAGTCTTAAAAGGTTGTTTGTAAGTATTAAAAAAATATTTATCAGTAAAATTATTAATCAGGAAATGGGGATACTGAACTCACGTTTTTATTGTATATTAACTGCTAATAAGTACTAAAAAATTATCAAATATTTTAATACATTTTTGAAGTTTTTTACTTACTTAATTACGAATACAAATTTGCATCAGCCACGTGCTTGTTAAGATAAATATTTATCGGTAAATTTTGATCGGTTAAGTTTAAAAAATTTTAATGATTGAAAATTATATATTATTTTAAAATTTTCTGAATACAAATTTAGGAAATGAATTCATAAAAACTCAACATTATTTAAAAGAACTAGTCAAACAAATATTGGCACATTACAATACGTAAGACCCGAATTGCTTTTCCGTCAAAACAAGATTCTGATGACAATGTCAAAAGGGAAATCGCCAGTGACTACTTCGGAGAGAGGCGCGGCTCTACGCAACCTGGAGGTGTGTCGTGTTCTAATTTTTCGACGACCTCGATAATGACTCGCCAAGCAAGGATTAAAAGTAAGAGTCACGTTCCAAAGATATGAAATGTTGCAGTATCCCGAGCCGATTGTCAAAGTATTTTGAATATTTTCTTATTTTTCACCGTGCCAAACACTTGCTTTCCATTTTCCATTCACCCACCACACACAGCTATTATCTATATTTAGCAAGACCACTGTATACGTAGAAGTACCATATTTATTACAAATATGAAATACACAAATTAATTTTAACAAAATATTTGTATATAACATTTCCGAAATTACTGTCGGTTATTTTGTTGTTTTCTATAATTTTTTCACGCGATTCCGTTAGATTTTAATACAACTAAGTTTAGCTTAGATCAGACCGTAAATTCAAGTTTTAATTGTAACCCTTCTTGTAGGCAATATCACTTATATAAATGACGCATTCTTAATCTATATTTTCCCAATACAATTCAAATAGTTACAAACGAAGATTTTTAACTCTTTAGTTCATAGTTAAATTACATTGAAGGATTGATTTAATAAAATTAATGCTTTGAATCTGATTTTTGCAAGGCTATATTTGGTCCCAAACATTAAAAATTTAATTCAATCAACTTATTTGACGATTAAACCATAACTTGCTTGGTTTGGTTTGGTTTGGAGTGCTACAATCTACTTTTAGCAACACGAGGGATAATAAAACCGGGACCTACAGCTTAAAGCCGATTCCGAACGGCTACGAACATCCATGCCACTGTGGGATTCGAACCCACGAACTCCGGTACCGAAGGCAACCAATCGGCCATCGTTCGGCAAATCATAACTTGCGGTTGTGAATTAAAATTCTTCAACAGTTATTACAGGCTGAGCTCGACTATTTTTAAAATGCTAAATATTTTTACGGAGCATTGCATTATAATGTAAAAAGTGAGAGAAAGAGACACAGACGAGAGAAATAGATAAAGAGAGATGGGAGAGTAGAATAGAGTGAGTACATAGATTTATTTAAATCATTTGAGATGAAGTCTGTTCAATTACGATGAAAACACTGCGTTATCGGAAAAAAAATAAGATAACGGTAATAAATAACAATATAGTAAGGTTAATACACGCAAAATTTTAATGCTTTATCAATGAAAATCAATTTTAATATACTTTAACCATAAAAACCAACGATGAGTTTTTGAAATTATGGATAGTACAACATTGAGCTTAACACATAACTCATTAACCGGTAACAACTAATAATTTTTTTTTAATTCTCTGAAACATGCATATAAAAATAACACCGAAAAGATACTAGGGTGGACAAAAAAGAATATTAAAGCACCTAACGAATCACTCTTCATAATCACTGTGTAATTTAATCATTTCCAACCAAACTTACGGAATATCTGTTAATAAACACAGGGTAGATAAACAAATATCTGCCCCATTTGTTCATTTTCTTGACAATAGAAAGAAAATAATTATTCGGTACCGCAGTTAGGTTTGACTTCAGAACAGGGTGTCTCCGCCAACTTGGCAATAAAGTGCAAAGCATGGAGCCTAATATTGTCTCCTGATCTCGATGTAAACAAATAATCTGTATCTATATTTTGATTAATATTATTGGCACCCAGCTCTCCTTGTGCAACCCTTTTCTTATATATTAAATGCGCATAATGCTTAAATTAGATAAAATGAACCATTAATGGTTGACTATGGCTAATTTTTAATATTTTGGACCTGTTGGCTTTGTAAACTATTGAGAGATTAATTGCCCAGAAATATCAATGCATGGTTTCTAATTGGTTTTGGTTAATTGAGTAAGAGTATGTGATTCTATTACAATAGTGCACTCTGCATTTATTAAAGTCACTATGAAAAGCAAGGAATCCAATGTTCGGATGGAATACCTTTGTGTAATCATAGCCAATAATTCCGCCAAATTTGCCAAGGGATACCATATTCTGAAGTATCACCGGAATATCTGTTAATAAACACAGGATAAACAACAAATATCTGCCACATTTTCTCAATTTTTTTTCCTAACAACAGAAAACTATCTTTCGAAACCGCAGTCAGACATATCAGCTCGTAGCCGTTTGGAATAGGCACTAAGCAGCATGTATTACATTAAATTTCCCAACGGGACTACTTAAAAAATGGGTTCCCCTTGGCAAATTTGGCGAAAATATTGGCGATATTTACTAAACCACAAATGTAATCCATCCCAATATCGTATTCCTTGCCTTTTCTGGCGACTTAATGCACAGTGCGCCATCGTAATATAATTATATACTCTTACTTAATTAAAGAAAACGACTTGAAAACCGGGCAATTAATCCCTTAACAGTTTACGAACGCAACAGCTCCAAATTATTAAAAATCAGCCATAGTGAAGCATTAATGGTTTGTTTAATTTTTTTAAGCATTACGCACTTTTAATATATAAGAAAAGAGTTACACAAAGGAGAGCTGGATGCAAATATCATATAAATTATAATATAAATACAGATTGTTTGGACACGGTGAGATCACAAGAAAATGTTAGGAGACTATAT
Organism: Pardosa pseudoannulata; assembly: GCA_032207245.1. Lineage (NCBI taxonomy): Eukaryota > Metazoa > Arthropoda > Arachnida > Araneae > Lycosidae > Pardosa > Pardosa pseudoannulata. The sequence continues at coordinate 13,707,737 of CM063497.1, forward strand.
TTTAACCATTATCGCCAAGTTGGCGGGAAGAACCCAGTTCTTTAGTCAAGCCTTCCCAACAATTTGTCGCAACGTCACGAACTACTATAATGCCCTTCCCATTCATTTTCATGTGTTCAACAGCCAATAGACAAACAATAACCTACCTTTCCGTTTGAAACTAAAGCCAGAATTGTCATAAATTGAGATTTGCCCTACTGCGTGAAATCGCCTTATTCTAGCAGCATAACATAATTTGTGAATGTCCCGTCAAAATTTAAATTTTATCTTTCTTGGAATACAAAATCGTTGTTGCCACAGAAACAAAATATATTTTTTAAGTACAGGGGGAAAACACCATGGACTTGACAGTATATCTCTTTAGTCCTCCTGCAGCATAAAAAGTAGACGGTAATGGCTGCAAACCAAACCAAACTATGGGTGCTAACATATTACAGTCGACATATGTTACTGGTGACTTCTGCGTCATAATGTCAGAGAAATAAATCTATGGTACAAAATTTCCATATCTGGTGATTTCTGACGTCATTATAACGTAAAAGTCCCCAGAGACATATGTCGACTGTAATATAGTAGCAGCCTATAACGCAACTGACATACATTTTAAATCGACATGAGAAATAAGATACTTTTCAAACATGGCAAAAAATACTACTACAATTTCTTAAACATGATCTCCCTAAGAATATGAAATTTCTCATGGAACAATTGCATATAAAATAAAATAAAACGTTCTCATTGTTATTAAGCTACTAAAATATTAAGATATTTTCCTTTGTTTTTAAAGGCGATTACAAAAACTAGTTCAAGCGCGAATTTAAAATTCTTCTCTTTCTTTCCCCTTTCTTTTGATGACATACTTTTTTTAAAGATCATACAATCGTTCAAGAATTGCTTTGCACTACAATTAAATGAAACACAAAAGCTGTTAAACCAGATATTCTAGTGCATATTACGAAGTTGATGCAACCGCTAGACATGTCTAGCAAGTTTGAATATGGGTCTGAATATTAAAAAAATTTGAAGTATTTTGTTAAAATTCGAAAGGTAATTTCCCCTCGCATTATATACGAAGAAAAAAAATTTACCCACATAAATCGTGAGAAAAATAAATTTTTTAAAGCAAAACAGGCTTTTAGTATAAGCATCAGTAGTATAGCCAATTATGTTTTGCCAATACTCAGGTAAGGAAACTTCAAGAATTAAAATCTTACAATTTAAAAAGAAACTAAGTAAAACAAGACTGTAGAAGTATGAGAATACGTGGTACCAGGCTATTAACTGTATATCCATGGTGTATATTTAAATAAGTGGCCATATTAAAAATACTGCTGCTGAATCAGGTATAAGAATAAAATAAAAGAGAACATATACAAGACAATTTTACAATACATACAATACGGGATTAATTGCAGTACACTCCGCTTAATGTGATCGCGGTTCATGTTCTCAATCGCTTATTGTTATCGAAATCACTGGGTCCCGATTATATCCATTCACTTGTATGTTAAAATGATCGCTTTATGGGATCGTTACATCGGTTAATGTTATCCGCTTTCGAACCTCATTTTAATTGCTAAGGAAATATTCACAATCTATTCATAAGGAACCCAATCTTTTCTTTCCATTCACCGTTGTTTTAATTTCCGAGAGTTATCTCTCTTCCACCTAAGGAAATAAGGAATGAACAAAGGAGTGGGATTTTACACGTTCCTGGAATTTTTTAGAAATACGCACACCCTACAGGTGATCAATGGTTGTCCGATAAGCAGAAGGCAACACATTCTTATCGGAACTGAGAAGGAGCATATTCCCATTTTATGCCTTGCTCGCTTACGTGCAGCTTGTCGATAGGGAAGCCAGAAAGCGAAATGATTTAACATTAAAACAAAAGATCGAAATTTTAAATCGTTATGACAGGTTACCCAAAAATGAGTCTGCGCAATGCTGCCGTGCAGTTAAACATTTCTCAGCTTCTGAATTGCATTGAATGTGTTGAAACGTGGAGTACAACACCGCTCCGATGACTTTAAAAAACATTATGATTACGAACAATTTATCAATGAGCTTCTTAGAAAAAATTGTAGGCAGTCAACAATTGATGATTTTTCAATTATGTATACAATTCTTATGTTTTAAAGCATAATATACAGTACATAAATATAAGGTGAGTTTTTTCATTTTATTTTGTAATTTAGTACGTGTAACTTAAAGGGGGGGGGGTAAATTTATCTAATTTTGCATATCGTTTATTGTTATCAAAATGACGGTGTCCCAAACTGATCACGTTCAGCGGAGTCCACTATATATAGTATTTTTTTTTTATCTCTTTACAAAATAACAAATAATACATAAGTACAGAAATAAAATAGTAACAAAGTTATGAGTGGTTCTTTAATTTTTTTAATCATCCCCTTTACAAAGACCTTCACATGGGTTTTATGCAGGATGGAATTCCGAAAGCGCAATGTAATAATAAGGCAGATTTATTCGCTCTTCCTTGGTAACAGTTAAAATCCTAAAGTTAAAGCTAAGTTTTTAAGGACCTCTCTTATTGGGGCTGCCTTGAGAGATTGCTCTGAATTAAAATATTCGTAAAGTACCATGGATCGTTAAGAATGATCCGGAAGGTTTTGTTCTCATACTCATATTCAAAAGTTGAGCTGTCTGCAACTTTTGAATATGAGTGATCACCGCAGAGCCCCTGACCAGAGCAGCGTATATCAGTATGTGCCTTAGAGCTGTGTTGTAAAGCAGAATTTATTAGGATCTGGACTACGTTTATACAGTCTGTATCGGTTATATGGTCAGCTCAGCGGTCCAGAAAAATCAGACCATATATGCGGAACAATACAACCCTATTGTGCATATACAGTGCACTTTTAATGCATAACAGAAGGGACTTATCCACATTCCCATAAGGTGACAAGAGCTGACGTTTTCATTCTTCATCACCGATTACAACACTTGAGGACCAAAGTTTGGTAGCTAAAATGTTGTTCAATGTCGTCCGGGTAATCGAATTTGCTTTGGCTTAAGTAGCCTTTGAAAGATTAGATTTTTTAAAAATTTTCAATCAATTCATAAATTCTTTTCTTTTTGAAGCCATAATTAAAAAATGAACGTTCTTACTCTTGACGTATAATTCAACTGCAACAAAATTTTCTTTTACTTGTTTCGTCTCAATTTCAACTTCAGCAGGGAGATATAACTTCCACCTCTTGTTCACCTCTTGTCAGGTGGCAAGAGAACTGACAGAGGTAAGAAACTCCGACTATGAGTCTACACAAGTAAGAAAGGAGGAAAGGGAGATAAATAAAGGTTTCAATTCAGGTCCTCTCCGATGTCGCACTGACTTTAAAGGGATAAAAAAACAGAAATTTGTTGAAAACATGAAATTGACCCTATAACCGGTTTGGTTTGGAGTGCTACGGTCTACTTTTTGCAACATGAGGGCTAATGAGACCGGGACCTACAGCTTAAAGCCGATTCCGAAAGGTTACAAACATCCATGCCACAGTGGGATTCGAACCCACGATCTCCGGTACCGAAAGCCAGCACCCTAACCAATCGACCATCGTTCGGCCCCTATAGACGGTAACAAGAAAAAGGGTTTGGCTTGGAGTGCTACAGTCTACTTTTTGCAACACGAGGGCTAATGAGACCGGGACCTACAGCTTAAAGCCGATTCCGAACGGCTACGAACATCCATGCCACTGTGGGATTCGAACCCACGAACTGTGGTACCGAAGGCCAGCACCCTAACCAATCGGCCATCGTTCGGCGTAACAAGAAAAAGAAAATGACTGTATAAGCAGTGTTCTTTAACACATGTTCCCTATTAAGTTAGACGGGACTTTAAAAAACTGACCATATTAGCGGGGTGACCTTATAAACGGGTGACCATATAGCCGGTACTGACTGTAGTACCTTCTAGCTTTAAAGAATTTTCCAACTGCAAAGTTGATAAATTTGGCAAAGGTAAATCGGATTTCTAAGTAAATGCCCAGATACTTCCTCGCACTCAAAGTAAACTGGTCTCCTACACACATTAATAGGAAGGGGTTATTCTAATGATTTAGTTATAATATTCTATTATAACTAAAAAATATTTCTTTTGTTTTAGAGGGGCACAGGTAAAACAAAAAAAGAAAATGCTATTTTATTAATAAAACGTTAGATACAATAAAAGAAAAAGCTGGCATTACCGAACAAATATATGATGCTAGTGCAACTTGTCCAGAAGACTTGTGTAGCAGTAAACTATGCAAATGTTACATAAGTTCAGAATTTGTGACTCGCGCAATAGGTTTTGAAAATGTGCACTTACACTGCATTTAACTGTGTATCTTAGAACAGCAATAATATAAGGTTTTCAAGCTTGAGTAGGCATTCAACAAAAACATGTATCGCACTCACATAAGAACGTAATTTATATTCAATGCGGTAACCATTTCTGGCTGTTTCAATAGATACTGAAAGCATTGCATCAGCTCAAAAATGCAGCATTTGGCAAAACACAGGTGATAAAATCACTAAAGAACGCGTTAGCCGTTTTACGCAATATCTGCATCGGGGAAAATCATTTCTAAAAATAAATAAAAAGGTTCGAGTTTACACAACGATACGATTTGCCTTCGACTTAAAGATATGTGCTTTAAAGAAACTAATGTGATAAATTCCATCTATTTTATTTATTTACATTATTTTCATATTTAAATTTCATACTGTTTTAACTTTAAAAGCATTTGTATAGGGAAGTATTGGCATTCAATGATTAGAATAAATTATTTTGATCTTAATGTTTTCCCTCTCCGCATAAACTGATAAGATTAAATCCGTATTAAGAAGATAAAATGTCTGGAATGAGAGATGTTATCGTACTAATACTGCCCATATTATAACACGGAAGGGGAAAAAACGGTAAAAGCACAACTTAAAAATTAACATCCATTATTTGGTTTTCATTCGAAATAGCTATTTTATGGCAGTTGCTACAAAATTAGTATTTTATATTTCTTTTCATCTTACACAAAATCTAATTATTTAAAGAAAGTTTAAAGTTTTTTTTACAAAATTACAGACAATACAAAAATTAAAAAATTAAAGCATAAAATACCATAGAAACGTTTTTTCCCATAATTGATAAAAATTATTTTAATTAATAACATTATTCATTTAAGTTGTTAATATGTACAGTCGATGATTGAAAATCCGGAAATCGCCCGGTAACCTCGCATCTTTTGTACACTATTTCAAAATTATGTTCTTCGAAACAAGCCCTAGGATCTCATAATTTTTTTTATTTAATATTTGATCATAAGAAAATTGTTTTTTATAATTTTCTGTTCTCATTAAAACCATTGATTAATAAAGAAAATATGACAAAGTAGATGATAAATGTGAAACCTCGAATAAACACATACATGTATGTAATAATAAAATTCTGTTAAAGTTAAATCATAATTTAAATATTTTCTGTTTTCCATTGATAATTTAGATTCCCTATTAACAAATTCTAAAACACATTTTTCATAATGGCGGCGAACGCACATTTCCTAGCATTTTAAATTTAGAAATGCAGCCCCGTTAATTCATTTTTCCCGCGCATTGTGACGTACTATATCTTCTAAAATAAACTAGAAGTAATTAAAGTAAAGTGATCGGTTACCGGAATGACATCATTCCTGGAGCCACGCCCGTTCCTATACTAAATAAATAGGCTGGCACACAGATTTCGAGGATTTTCTTTTGAGATTGTGATGTAATAAATTCTCAAATATTTTCTGTATTTGTGTTCTTTTACCCTACGGGGATTTGTCTGTTATCTGGTGTTCTAAATAAAAGATGTTTTTGTAAGTGAATGTCTACATCAATCTACTAGGCTACTACATTTAATAATAATGATTATACAGTGATGACTACAGCATTTTAAATTATGTGGACTTATATTAAGTTATTTCATATATGTTACAGTGAGTTTATAATCGGGCATGACAAGTAGGCGTGTTTCGATGCAATTTGTCTCATGCGATAAAAATACACGGTCTATAAAATGCATAATGCAAATAAACACACTCGCAATAACAAATTTCACGAAATACTTTTTTACAAAGTGGTACAATATAGCATGATGTACAACCAAGTGGTACGTGAGCAACTTAGTTCACTTACCACATGGTTGGTAAGCTTGGGAAAGGCTGATCTCTAACTTTTTCTCCTATGATGGAATGTCATTGACTTTCTACTAGTGTTCACACAAAAGAGTGGCAAATATACACGTGGCTTGAGGATTTTAAATATTTCAAAGAAAATCGTTGTCCAAACCGTCGATTAAAGACACACTACTATCGTCTTTAGACTTATTAGATCGAAAAAAATTATTTTATTGCCGTCAAACGGGCAACACAGAAAACAGCAAATTATGAATCACAACAAAATGCTCAAAATATATCGATCACAGTTAGAGGTTATCTTTAAGAAAATAAACAAGAAAAACAGTCCTCTCGGTTATAGTTCGTGTTAAAACAAAACTAGGAAATAAACACAAGAGGATGACGTCATTTTCAGACACCGTATAGAATATCGCTCTCAAACGATTTTGGTATCCCAATGAACTTGACCTACTAATCACTTTTATTATGCTATTCTATTATGAGGCCAGAAAAAGGTTGATACAGGCAAGTTATAATGCTTCTAATTACATATGTTTCATACGTAAATTTTTTATATATAAAGTGCATGTTTATAAACAAATACGAGTGCTGACTACAACTCAACTTTTCGTTGGCAAAAGATTGCTTGTTTTCATTGTATCTTACGGGCTTCGATCACGTATACAATAAAACTCAATTTTATTTAAAGGAAGGGAAAGAAAACATCAGAAACTGGATAAATAGATTTTCAAAATTATATATGTATGTATATATATATATGTATATATATATATATATATATATATATATATTAAATTAAACACTTTACCCTGTACTATTAAGTATCATAATCAATAAACTATTACATAAATAAGAATCTAATAAAAATGTTCAAAACCTGATTATTTTAAGGACAAAAAATAATTATGTTTATAGGTACAGTACTTCTCACAAAAGCATAGAAAATACATTAGAAATATGAAAAAAGCATAGTAAAAGTAACAAAAATTCCTAGAGCATAATAATTTTATATAATTTATTACATTACAATAAGGTTAACGTTTTATTACCATTCTAAAAGTATTTACCGCAAATTCTCGAGGAACTTGGAGTCCAGTCTTGCTTTTTCAAAGCTTTTATCCAAAGCATTTGCAATGTAGGATCTTTAGAAAAGCAATAAAATCCACCTTTTTTGAAACGCTTAGCACAGCCATACGTACAAGAGATTGTTACCATTTTCAGATAAGTAACAAAATTAAAACCCCAATAACAAGCACAATCCGTAGGAAATTCAAATATTTTGCCAACGAGGAAGTTGAGCTGCCATTTTTGCTGCAATTGACATCATGCGCACATTCTCTATTAAACAATTTCACATTTTTTTTTATGAAATAGTTGGCAAAAAAAAAAACACGTTGCTAGAGGACTAGTAATGATTTAAGTCAAAGTTCACTCAAACAAGTTACACTCGGGATGGATATCTCAAAAGAGGCTGAAGTTTTAGTTACGAGATTTCTGATTGAGAACAGGTTACTACACATTCCGAGGCTTCCTTCTTTTACGACTAATCCCAAGAGAACGGAACAAAGAATAATGTGTTTATCAAAAGAAAAATTATTTTTCTATCAGTTGATAACTAGAGTACATTTATATTAGATTTTATGCATATTCTTCGCACAAGGCAGGCAAATACTGAGTCATGCAATTACACACGAACCAACGTATAATTAGTAACCATTCTATTTCTACGCCGATTTCCGTACTAAGACTTTCCCAGAGTGATAGGGAAACACTTTCATTTTATTAATAGCTACCGATTTTAGATTTAGAATTCTTAACTGTGTGGACATTAAACAGGACCTTGAAAATAATTGAAGTGTAAGAATTTGATTGGGTGAAATACGTTAAAAACATAATTTATAATATCAACTTTACTAAATTAAGATTGCAATAATATTAAAAAAAAAAAACTTAACTCGTATACAGATCAAGGGTTCAAACTCAGGTTTGGTTTGGTTTAGAGCGCTACGGTCTAATGTTTTGCACACTAGGGCTAATGAGACCGGGACCTACAGCTTAAAGCCGATTCCGAACGGCTACGAATATCTATTGCATAGTGGGATTCGAACCCACAAACTCTGGTACCGACGATCAGCGCCCTAACCAATCGGCCAGCGTTCAAAAACAGTAAGGAGAAAAGCACTATGTGTCTGACCCGAATCTTTGCAATCTCGATATAGTTATACCATCCTAAATTTTTTTTATTCTATATTATTTTAAAGCATTGCACTACTTTATAAACTTTTGAAATATACTTATTTCAAATTTTACTGTATATTGTGAAGTAAACATGATATCCTAATAAAATTAAAACATTTAATCTATTAGCATTGTAAAAAAGAAACTTCACCACATCATAATAATGACGTTTAGTTATTAAAATTCTGTTTTGGTTTTATTCTAAATAATTTAAAAAATTATTTAGAATAAAACCAAAATAGAATTTTAATAACTAAACGTTATGCAGTGTTGCCAAACCACACTTTCTGAACTTATTGCAATTTGTATTAATTTTTACTGTTTTTGCATATCACACATAATTAAATAAAAGGTTACAGATTAATACTATGAAGGTCACCCATTAAAATTCCATCAAAATAAAGATTTAACAAAACGAAATTAATACACTAGATTTTCAATAAAGATATAAAAAATAAATTGTAATTTATTATCAAATGGCTTTGGTACTAATACTATAAGAAGCTTTAACACAACATCGCGAACCACTTTATTGCTCTTCCCGTGTTTACGATAGCCAATAGGGGAACAATATGCTGCTCTTCCCTTGAAATAAAAGATAGACTCGTCATGAGTTGAGATGTGGCATGTTGCGTGAAACTGTTTTATTAAAATGTGCGATAATTATGCACGAGGAAGGTGAAAGAACCCAAAAATGTTTACAGAATTTCATAGTAATAAAAAAACAATCTCATACACAAAGTTTTTTTAGACATTTTTTTCTCATTAAAAGAAAAGGGGAGTTTTAAAGCACTCGCAAGCATCTTACAAACTTTGTATTAAATAAAATAAAGGTAGGGAGTGTAGTAACAAAGTCAAGTTTAAGGATAAAATTAAATATTTGGGATCTTGAGAGCTCAAACATGGAAAGCCCAAACGATGAAAAGTGATGACAACCAAACGACCTTGAAACACGAGTTAAAAGAAACCTAACAAAGAGAGATATTTCTAGATTTTACAGGATTAGAAAAAAAGAAAGGGTGCTCCTCAGTGTCTAGCACAGAAAACGCGTCGACAAGAATGAGGTCACGTTAAAATGCACAGAATACGTGCATGGAATAATTACGCAGAGAATGATGACACTAGAAACTAATCTTAAATCGACTGACGGCCTTCTAATTGAGCAAGGCCAAGAACAGCTTGGATTGAAGTATTTATAAACTCGCCGGCTGTTTGAGCTATCACAAATAAAAACATTGTAAAATCGTATTAATACATGGAAATTTTGGCGAAATAAACAATGCTTGAATATCCCATACCGCAAAATATTTCGATGCTTAATTTTAGGTGGAACCTGAAAGTATTGTTGAACAGTATTTAGTTAACATTTGAACGATAGGCAAGAAACAAATTTCTTTCGTCATAGCAACACTTTGCACTCCAAATTAATTATCTTCATCCCCAGTAGTTTGGTCCAAATAAATGTTTGAGTTATATCGATGTATTACGCACCTAGAAATTCTAATTGAGTTAAATGTGAATAGTAATTTCTAAATTTAGAAAACCGTATCGAGTCCCACTCGAAGCCGAAAAGAAAGATGATGTCGAGTTAAACTCGACATTGGCTAGCAATGGGTTAATTATTTATTACTAGCAAGGTAGATTTATTAAATTTGAAGAACGAAAAATAATTGAATAATTACCGTTTAGGTAAATTTTGGACTATTTTTGGTATTTTATTAAAAATATGTTGGTTTGGAGCACTATCGTGTACTTTTTTGGTCTTCGAAGGCCGTAGTGCCAATAATGACGACAATATTCGACTGATTTATTGATATTTTATAAATATCGTGTGTAATTTTTATTGATATGTAAAGTGCCCCCCCCTTGGCTGCCTAACACCCCAATGAAACTCGCTGCCGCTCCCTTGGATAGCTTCAGCAACCAGGGGGGGGGGAGCTACCATCCCGGTTAAGAACATGTGGTCTAGATTTCATTAGATTTAATGTAAGATTTTAAGAATCAGTATCCTTAAAATTTGTAAATAGATGAGGCAAATTTTAAAACTTTTTGTTTGCAAAAGAGAAAAGTACAATTTTAATTTGTTATTTTTACATATACACTATTATACATGTGCCCTACACTTAAATTTACGCCTCGCTACTGGTCTTTTCCCATGGTAACGCATGGGTGAGTGCCAATCACAACATATGTTAGATACAGCTACGAACGGTATTATATAATTATTAATAGATGAACGAAGTAAGCGTATAATATTTTGTCAATGTTGTCGTGCAAAGGAAAACAAATATATTATACAATCATTTGAATTGTCTGAAACCAATAATATTTAGTATGAATATAAATTAAAATATACTAATTAAGAATAAATTTATTTTAAAAATTAAAAAATAACAATTTATAATAAATTAAAGGTTTAGAACAGGGTAACTACCTAGATGATCCCCTGGGTAACCTACTAAATTTGACGTGCTGCACTGAACATGCATTTTATTCCGGCAGGTCGCATTATACATATATTTTGTAGCTCCACCTCAGAATACTTTTGAATGTTCTGCAACAGGCTTTTAGATAATCAAAAATGTTCTGCAGGAGATATATTTATTTTATCATATATTTACTCTCCCACAATATTATTCCTATTGTGATACATTTCCATCTTTACCAATATGTATAAATAAAAATATTTAATAAAACAGTACTACCTTATACAAATATTTTTCTTAATTTATTAAGAAAAATATTTGTATTAAAACCAAGGCATTAACATAGAACTTACTGTCCTGTCAATTACTTTTGATGTAAGATATTTTGAGATATCACTATAATGATAAAAATGGGACCGATAATTTGGCCCAAACATTAAAGCAAAAGAAGTTTTTAGGATAGGCGAATCGCTAGCTATCTATCACACTGGTAGCGTGTAGGGAAGACAAAGAAATAACAACTCTCCCAAAGGGTTATAGCCTGCAAATTTGACAAGACACCGGAAATTCCAAGTAAACCTTAGTACTTTCAAATTTGTAGTTTCCTTTAAAAATATTTTGTCATAAATTTAATTTTTCTCACCGTTCTTTTATAAAGCTTGGAACTGCCATTTCAACTTGTACCGCGATTGTTCTGCAGCGGAGCCAGTTGTTCTGTGACGTGCATCGCACTTTTTGGCACATTCTGCTTCGGGGTTTTGGAGTAAAATTTTTAAACTAAACATAGTGTTCTTTATTTTAAAAAAAAAAATTGATAAAAGCTATCAATCTCTAAACAGTATTCATTGTCAAAAATACATACTTTGGTATCGAAAAATCGTGGTGTTACTTAGTCTAAAAATATACAGTGCTGAATGACTCAAGCATTGCGTGTAAAATTTTTTATAGCTACGTTGTTGCACTCAATTTCCTGCAAATGGCATGACAAAGGATGAAACTTATTTCAATAAAATCGTAAGCAGTCTCATTACTTATTCCTCTTTACAGGGTCAAGGTCATCCGGAAAGATAGAAAATAAAACTTCGTGCGAGACGGAAGTTTATTGACATTACATCAACGTTGCTTAATTTTTGATAAGAATCGCAGATGTACGATAAATTTCTGACGAACTGATACCACGGCTATTGGATCACCAATAACGAAACACGTCAGGAGACTAACTTGGGAGTTCTTAAAATACTCTTCCACAAAGTGCTGTTTTAACCGTATGTCTCGAATTATTTCCAGAAAACTTGTATATTTATGCTGGTTTTTTTTTTTAAATACAAAAAATAATTTACATTTATTTACAATAATTAGTTATATTATATTAAATAAAGGGACTGAGAAGTCCTGTTGAGGTCCATGGAGTATTTTAAATTTCATTTGATTTTATAAAAAATTTATAAATCCTGTCGGAGCATACAGTGTTTATTAACTGGAATTTTAACCCTTTAAAGCCGATTCATTTTATTCGATTTCATATCGATCTAAGTTATGAGCTGCACAGAATAAAATAAATGGAAAATTTAAACAACTTTGAATACTACAGTCAGCTATCGTTTTATACATCATACGATGCCACGTATAAAATGGGAAAAATTTAATGAAAAAAAGATTTATTTGATATTACACGTAAAATAAGTACTGGAAAATGGAGTTCTATCACAGATAAAGCAATTAGCCATATCAGTCCATGTGTCTGCCAAAAAAAGTAAATTTATATTAACTATTCGAAAAATCAAAGTGTCGATACAAATGAAAAATTTATAAATAAAAGAAATTACTAGAAAAATTTAGTAGATTCTTTATAAGATTGCCCTCTACCTTATTCTCAAAAGGAAAACTCGTACTAAGAAAACATAAAAATTCTACAAGCTATTTTTTAGCAATATCTTAAGTGAGACGCTAGACAATAAAGGGTTAAACAAAATGTATAGACTATTTCAAATTTATCATAGGTGAAATGAAAGAAAATTTAATATACTGAATTTTCTACCTTATTACCATTAATTTCCTTCGTAACTAGTATGCTGCCGTGATTTGGTGGAACGATATTACTAGTGTTAAATATGCAACAGAATTTATTTCTAAATATGAAAGGGTAATAAGTATATAAGCTTTTATTTAAAAAAATATTTTATTGCACATTAAACTTAGTTTCAGCTTTCAACAATTTATTTTTTCTTTACAAAACGTCACCAGAACGTAAGGATAGCGTTCTGCGGTTAAGGAATAAAGATTGGTTTTAAATTAATTAGTTTAATTAATGTTTAAATTCTGTCAGGGATGCAGCCGAATGGATAAGGTGCTGCTCTTCGGTATTGGAACTCATATGGGATGGACGGACAGACAGACACACACACACACACAAAAAAAAAAAAAAAAAATAACCAAATACTAAAATAATAAAAACTTAAAACTGTCATTTCTAGATTAATCAAAAGAAAATTATCTCATAAAGATAGTGAAATAATAATGCTTTGACGATAGTTTCTCAACACTGATTACTAATATTTAAATAACTATTCTACAAAAAAGTACCAAACATTTTAATGCTAAATATAACAGCAATTTTCTCACACAGCAATATACAAAGTCTGACAAGTTTAAAGTACACACACATCAGAACTTTTAAATAATTTTAAGAGTTAGAACACGTACATTTTCAAACAATTCTAAAAAATTTAGCCTATCTTCTGAGAAATACCTTCTCACAGTTTTTAAAAGTATGATCAATCACATACAAACAAAAACAATCTTAAAATCAATTCACACATAGCTCTTATCTGACAAATAATATTAAATTTTAATTTCACCTAAAATAATATTTGTTTTTTTCAGTTTACTGTGCAGATTTTTAAAAGATCATTGTAAACAATTTTAAAAAATTAATTCAAAAGAATGGAAATTTCATAAACACCAGTAAGTACAAATAGAAAATTAAATAATTGCATATCTAATGTATTTGTCGGAAAGGCTAATCATTAAGAATGATTTATAATAGTGTAAAAAATTAAATAGTTCATTGGTACGAAGTGTTATCGGAGACGTAGCAAGAAATTTTCCAGGGGGTTATATTTGGAGGTTTGGTTTGAAGCAATATGGTCAACTTTTCTGCTACACAAGGACCAATTAGACTGAGACCTACTGCTTAAGGTTGATTCTGAACATCTATGAACATCCATGCCAGCTGCAGGATTCCAACCCAGACTCCAATAACATAAGAGCAGCATCCTACCATTTGGCCATCATCTGACCTTTGTTGGGGAGAGATCTTTCTTCCTAAAACCTTATCTCAAATTTAATATAGCAACTTTTACAAATATATATATATATATATATATATATATATATATATAATATATATATATATATACACACACAGCAATCTTTATTAGGGAGGTTATAACTTCTACATTACCCCAAATTTGTTATGCCACTACGTTTTCTTTTTTTCATTATGACAAAAAAAATTATCACAGGATCACTAAAGCTACTGTAAATTACTAAAAATCAAATGTAAATGAAACGAAAAAATCTGATGTAATATAGTTATCAGATGCAGCAAGGCTAAAAATTTTTTGAATTTCATACTAATTTATATTACAAATAATTTTATAAATTTAATAAACTGTTTAATGCTATTAAAAAATCTTAAAAATAACTTTTAAGTAAAATATAGCTAATACATTAGTTGCAAAAAAAATTGCAATCTAGGATAAGTCTACAAGTCTTTGGCTATGTGTAAGTATAAAATAAACAAGAATATATGTCATTGGTAAAGTTTCACAATTTACACATTTCATCAACTACTTAATAAAAGAAATTGCAAAACATGTATACAATTTTCCAAAAAAAAAAAAAGTCTAATTTACAGCGAGAATCATTTTAGTGCAGGTAAAATTTGTTTATATATATCTAAATCTAGAGACACAGTCAAAAATTCAATAACGTGTATGACTAATTTGTTTCACAAATAACCATACAAAGACCTATTTATAAAACAGGAAAGACGTGCACAAGTAGAGATCAGCTACCTTACTGTTTTTATTATATATCTGTACCAATACTTTTTGGAGATTAATGTAAATTTGAAATCGGTGTTTGAAAATATTTAATGACAAAAATATTTCAAAGAATCAAAGTATCTTATATGAAAAATCTGAGCAAAATAACAAAGTATATTTGCTAAGTGTGTTCTGGTATATGTAAAAACTCACTGATTATGTCCTTTACCAATTTATCGACTCTTTTATATTTTGTTTAATTCTTAAAAATGCAATAGCAGATTATGATACATGGATACATGATAAATAGATCAAAAATGGGGGCATTGGCATGTACAATAATTCTCTACCATAAATTAAGTCCTGTTACCATACATATGATAAACTAAAGAAAAAAAACAAAAAACTTGTTTAAAAGTCTAAAAGATATTTTGCACAGTAAAAAATTTTTATAACTTTGAAAGTTTAAATAAACCTAAATATTTATTTCATTCTAACCAAACTTTAGGCATATGAAACAAATTAAATACAGTTCTATCTTTAAAGTACTAGCAATAAGTGCTATGCAGAATTATATATAATCATAAAGAGAAAATAAAAATAGAATGTGGATACAAAATTCCATTTAAAGATGACTTACATAGTTCTTGCAAAATAACCTAACATCTGTTTATAAACATCATAACTTACTGAAAAGAGTATTCTAACTTTAATACTTTTCCCAAATTTATTACCGATTTTTAAACACTTAACTAAAGAGAACAGCCAAATCAAAGAACTACCTAGCATTGATAAAATTATTTAAAAGGACTCAGTTTTATAAATATTTCTTGTAAATTTAACAAACACAAGACATGTTCTACTTTACTGAAAGAACAAATTAACAATCGGAAATTTCAATCACTTACGTAACATTTGATTACACCCTATAGTTATGCTATATTTATATATGCTTTTTAAAAGAAAAATAAATCTACTTTACGATTAGTAAAGCATTCACCAGAAGCACATTTCAATTGAATGAACTAGGTTAATCGAGAATGCTAATTAGGATATAAAAACATAACAAATACCTTTTTCTAATAATTTTATAAATATACAAAAAAAAGTTTCAATGTATAAACATGTATATAGAGAATTATTTAACATACATGTCAACCAAAAATGTCACAACACAATGGAAATTCTATCCAAAAATCATCATTCATTTAACATTTAGCTTAAAATTTAGAGACAGGGAGAAAATATTAACTTTGCGTTCAAAATACGTTTCAATCACACATATTAAACACGTTCAAATGTTAAAAATATATCAATATTTTTCACAGTCACTTACCAACGTCACACGCGGGATTCGGTTTCCTCGGAAAAGACAGACACACGGCAATCGACAAAATTTTTCCTCTGCCAGCGTGTTCTTCCGCAAGGTAAAAAATCCCTACTCAAGACATTTTTCCCTTCATGTTTCACTTACGTTTGGGAGTTGTCTTGTTTCGAAAGTTGCATTAATGTCATACCATTCTAAAAATTAAATGTTAACTCCGATGTTAACATTTAAATTACGATACTACTTCAATTCTTTCAAATTCCAAGTACTAAAATTAAACAACTACGACTCATATTAGATACTTTTTTATATAATGAACATACACAGTTCATAAATTAAACATCTCACGAAATACTTGTTGAATATCTTTACTACTAAACATTCTAATTTTTATTATAATTACCGACATTCTAATAAAATTCTAGATTCAAAAACCGAATATATTTATATAGCTCGGCCACAGGGAACCAGAATTAAAATATGGAGGTAATCACTCCACTGTTTGCATAGAGATATTTATACCTTTCATAATCAGTTGTAAGCAGTAGATCTAGTTGAAATTACGTACTGATTAATAAAATATATATCACTTCCACACTACTACGATATTACCATCGCTACCATATTGTGGTCGAGATATATCACAGGCGATTTATACGTCACGATGAACGTCAGAAGTCGACAGAGAGGAGAATTTAACCTCTCTGTCACGTCATGACAACTTCTACCTTATTATGACACTATTGTCACCTGTGACAGATCTCGACTGCAATATGGTAGTACCCTATTCCAAAACAATATTTCATCTAAGCAAATAAATTTATGAACTACTCAAAAATATATTGCCTTTTCGATTTTTAACAAATTGAGTACATTTACTCTTTGGAAATGCCTATTACACACACACACACTCACACACATATATATGTAACATATAATATATTAAACGGATAAACTAACACTTAAGAATAATTAATAAATATAATGCTAAATTCCTTATTCTAAAATAGTGATTAATAGGCTTGCCCCAAACATAAAAGCTCAAGTTGTTAAAAAAAAAACTAAATCAACCAAATGTCTTTTTAAGGGACCACAGCTACAAAGATACTATAAGGCAGTAAATAGTTGTCCAGCAGAATAATGTTGACGTTTAAATATTTATAAAAATAAAATATTTCCTGAAGCATGTCAAACCCTAGAATTTAAGTTCCACCCGCGTGCCATCTGAACTTTCTTATATACTTCATAATCAATAAAAATCAGTCTATGGCACAGACAGACCATTCAGTAAGGAAAAGTAAAAATTGATATTTATTGCTTTATACATTAATAGAGAAATATATACAAATATTAAAATGAGGTTTATGTTTCTTATAACAAATTACATTAACTGAACTTATTGGTAACAAAAGTTTTCGACTTTTTTTAGATAACATTCAAATCACTATTCAGACTTTACCAAATAAAAGTAAAAATAGATCAAATCCAATGAAAGAAATAATTCAATGCTGTTCATTGAAAGTTTTCTAATGAATAATTAACTATATAAGAGACTAACAACAAAAACAAATATTTTTTTATGAACAATATTAATGTTTTCGCCAATTAGACGGCTTAAAAGTCCAGCTAAAAAACAAATTATTTTTCTATTTACCATAATTAAAAATTGATAAATATTAGTATTATAGATTAATACAATAAAACCTATATGTTTCCAATAATTTATTTTAGTATAAAAATGCTCTTATGGCCATGCAAACGAATGAGAACGAAATATGCTTTTTGCCCGACGACGATCTAGGGAGTGTAGCAGACGGTTCTGGCGTACCACGTGACCTTGTGACCACGTGACCTGTGACGTTTCGGGCAAACGCCTTATTCAGTAAGGAAAAGTAAAAATTGTCCGTGCGTCGTATCAATTCATTTTCTCTGTCGGGATGATGTGTTCTCATGCTAAACCATGGACGTCTTCCAACTGTTCCTGGAGATTGTATTTGATAGTCGACAGATCATTGGACAGACGGACATCGTGACCAAACAATCGGAGCTACCATATTGCGTTTGACTTGTGTCGCAGCCGACTTCTGCGTCATTATGATGTCAGAAAAGGACATTTACATTACTAAATTCCGATCTCTGATGATTTCTGACGTCATATTGACGTAGAAGTCACCTGTGACATATCTCGACTGCAATATGGTAGCTGGCAATATCTGGGATAGTATGAAGCCTGCATTTTATAAAAGGTACTTCGATAAGCAAGTAGGGACTAAGGTTTCTTGTCCCAGTCCAGTTGGCTCTTTGAAATAAGTAGGGAGATATTAATCAAAATGGTTCGATTTAACGTTTCTACCAAGCCATCTAATTATGGATGAATAGTTGCTCAGGTTTTGCCGATACCGAGATGTTGGCAGTGGTTCGATTAAACTTCTCTAGCATGCCGTTCGGCTAAACGAAGGACGAATGTGTAGGCCGCTGCGCTTCGATACCTTAGTTTAGGAGTTTGAATCTCACTATTGGTAAGGATGTTCCTAGCCATTGGGAATCGATTTTAAGTAGTACATCCCGGTCTCATTAGCCATAGTGTAGCAAAGAAAGTAGACCGTAGTGCTCTATACCAAACAATGTCTTCTGATTCTGGATGAAGAGGAGTCATTCGGTGCTTGTTGATAATGAGAAGTTGCAAAGTTCTTTGAAAACAATAGAAGTAAAATTCGTCTCTTGATCGCTATGGAGAGTAGGGAGTATTGATAACTGTAATATTAGCAGAAAGGTTTCATAATGTACAGAATTTTAGAAACTAAGAATACACTGGAAAAATAGAGAATGTCTTTTTGCTATACTATGTCAACTCATAATAGTTATATGGAAATTATGTTATAATTCGGATTTACATTGGTTACCATTAACCAATCAGCTCGGATATTACCTATGTCGTAGAGCATATTTCGATAACTCTCACCTTTATTTCTTAGCAATATTGTATTTTTATGTTTGGCAACACTGAATAAAAATACAAGTTTGTGGCGAAAATTTTGAAGAACGTAATGTATAGGAGGTTTTTAACATGGAACATTATGTATTGTTTATTTGGGATGGTAAACAATTTTTCTGTATTGGATAGCTTTTTAATGAATTATATGAAGCTCCTTTCATCTAAAAATTAATTTTTTTTGTGAATCGTAGATCATTATTCATATTTATCATGAAATTTTTCAATAGGCAAACCCACACAGCTGACTTTTTTATTGATCATTTATCACTTTGTAACACATTTAATTTGTTA
>CM063497.1:13729738-13749738 GCA_032207245.1 Pardosa pseudoannulata
TACCATTCTTTTGATTAATTATATCAATATTATATAACGTAGAAAATTTACAAAAAAAATAAATAAAATGGAATTATTGTAAAAATATTAAAACATTTTAGAAAAATTTATAGATTAATTTTTATAAGGAGTGAGGATACAACTTTATTTCTTTATAAAATGTTACCTTAAGTTATATTATGTAGCATTTGCAGTTTTTGAGCATTTTATTTACTCACAATAACTACTTTTTTTAGTAATTCATTCTTAACTAGCTTTTATTGTTGGAGTTTAATTTTTTTAAAATGTAGTATTATATGTCATTGCCAATGGAAACTACAGTCAAACCTGTCTATCTCGAAACCTGTCTATGTTGAGTTTTTTCAATTTCCCTACATTTTCAATAAAAATTCAGCGTATTTTCCTAACCTATCTCGAATTATTTTTTCCCAAACCTGTCTATCTCGAATTTTCGTAAGAAACACAACATTCCAGTTTAGAGCCTTGTTGCTTTGACAACCGCACAAGTTCCCATTTTCAGGAAATACACTTCTAGTATTCTCTCTCGGAGGGTTATTTGGTCAGGGACTCGGTTGGAATTGTACTAAAATCGGGTTCTCTGCTCTGGAATAATAAGGGATCAGGGTTGAACAGGGGGAAATAGGAGGCGGGAGAAATTCCTTTTTGGAAATAGAACTGGTTCTTAATCACAGCCTAATGACTAAAGTATCATCTCGCAACTTGCTGTCTCAATTTTAGAGCTAAAAATGGCAGGTGTTAAAAGAAAATTAAATGTTTTAACCATAAAAAAAAAATGGAAATTCTGTCATTTTTGAAGGAAAACCCTTCTAAGAAGTAAAACATAGTTGCCGCTAAATTTGGAATTCCACCCAGTACTATTTTACTATCATGAAAAACAAAGATTTCGTACAAAAGAACTTCAAAAATGGCTGCAAAAGAATGAAAAAGAGTCATGCATGTAAATGAAACTAAAAGTACTTCAAATTTTCAATCTTTTGTATTGCGTAAAGAAACTTTCTTAGTCTATTTTCATAAAACCTGTGTATCTCGAAACTTGTTTATCTTGAATTTTTCTTTTACTCCCAAGAGATTCGAGATAGACAGGTTTGACTGTATATCCTTAAGGCATTTGTTCTTTATTACATTACTAAATTCACTGTTCAAATCTCATCCTCATGTTTTCTTTTCATTATACCAATTCGTATCTATTATCCATACTGCCTCAATTTTTTAAATGTTCTTATCATATGTTTTCCTAACATTAATGCATTAGTGTGGTGTAAAACATTTTATACTGCTTTTTAAATTTTAATATACTAATCTTTAAATAGTCTCACAAAGAATTTCTTTATTCAGAATTTTTTATAGTATATTTTCCAATTTATCATTGTGAGAAGTATTTATGTTGTTAGAATTTTAATGATATCAATTATTTAAATTACAGAGATGTTGTTGAACAACTTTCCTCTAATCTTCATACACTGGCAGATCTTCTACCTGCATTTGGTATGTTGAATTTAATAAACTTTTATCTTTTAGCGTAAGTTTAAAACTTTTATGTGTGTAATTTTCATAAAATTTGAATTTTTAATTTTATGATATTTAAGAAGCTTTTTGATTATGTTGTGTATATAATGAAAACTTAAACAACATGTTGCTATTATTTGAAAACTGGATTTAACTGAAATCTTTGTTAGTGTCATACATTTTAAGTATTTTGATAACTTTGACGCTCTTTTTAAAATAGTTATTGATTTTTTTAGGTACATACAAGTTAGATGTTTTCATTGGCTCTAATGTGTTAAAAAACTTATCTGTCAGGTAATAAATACTTTTATAGAATTTGTTTGGTGTGATATTTGTATTGAAATTAATTAATGGAAGTATTCCATAAGAAATATTGTTTTCTTAAGGTATCCGTCTACATTGAAAACGTCATTTTTTGCCAAAAATCTTTTTTTTTTTATTTCTCTATTGTAAAATTTCAACTTTTAGGCTTCGAAATCTGTTTTTGTTTTGTCTCTACGGTATTTTAAAGAAAAGTGACAGTTATTTAAACATCAGTGACAGCTGTCAAAAGAAAATGGAAGTGGTGACTTCGGAACTGAAAGTTGTGAATTTAAAGCCATTTAAAGAGCATTTTTTGGACAAAACTTATTAAATTTTCATGAACATTAGTTTAAATATTTTTCTAATATTTTTAATAAGTAGCAACTTGGCAATTAAAAAGTTTTTAAGCAAGAAAGTGTGGGGAATTTTAAACATGTATTTTAATTTTTTAATATTTAAAGATGCTTTCATAAACTTCCAATCCGTTTTTCTCAGAACGGTTGTAATACTAGACTGAAGACTCGAGTTGGTTTTACATGGCCCCCTGGATTTTTTCGGCGGACGAAGACAGACACCCCGACAGAAGGTGGGCAAGTTATGTTCCATGAAGTTCTACAGGAGGGGGGCGAGAGATGCGATTCTGCCCGCGCCAGCTGCGGACATTTTCCCGTGGAGGCGAAAACTTGACCGAGGGGGGGATTCCCCCCGGCCCTCACGAAGAGGGGTGAAAAAGAGATGCCCGGTCGGAACGACGGGGAAAGGGCATTATTCTTCTGAAAGGAGAGACCGAGAGAGGTGTTTCCGCTCGGCACTATTTACTTTTTGTCCTCGGTCTTTTTTGAGCCCTGTTCGAGTATGAATTGAAGTGTACTTATGTTTTTTTAAAAATCTTCTTAATAATAAATGTTTAGTCAAGAGTTTTGTCGCTGCTGTGATTAATTGTCGGCCACATAGGCTTTAAGTGAACCCAAGATACCTGCTCCAGTAAAAATAGGCGGGCAGGTATAGAACGAGGCGTGCAGACTTTCGAAAGTGCAGCCGGAGACGCGCGAGGCGTTTTACAACGGTATTTTTAATAAAATGTTGAAACTTAAAATGGGATTTCTCAAAAAGTTCTTAAAATATTGTGTTGAAAATTATTATGAATGCTTTTGATAGTATTTACTAGTAAATGACCTAAAAGCTTTAAATTTGGATCATTTTTAATGCTGTTACACTGATAGTTAGATATAAAGGTAATGAAAATTCACTAAAAATTCAATGTGTATGATTTTGAAGGACCAAAATTTTTTACCAAATGTAAACTAAGCAAAAATTTTAGGTGATTCACTAGTCCAGTGTATTAGAGTTGCATAAAAAAATATTGAAATAATTTAATTTATTAACTAGACCTTTTGAAAAAAACCCGATTTTTTACTAAATTTTCTTCATTTATTAGAAATTTTATAAAAGCTTCTCCAGGAATAAATTTTTTAAGTGCAATTCTCTATAATAATATAAAAAATAAATCTAAACATGTAAAAACATGAACTAGTTTCTACGTTTAAAGAAAAAAGTTCTCTGAACGTAGACGGATACCTTAAGTAAAATGTTTTCTGTAGATTTCATAAATAATTATTCTAATTAGTAATTGCAGTTTTGATTGGCCTCTGGAATATCAATTGATGAATCTTTGTAAAATTTAGACTAAAACATATATTAATACTTTCTATACATTGATACTTTACCATATGGAAATTAATAATTAATGCATTAATACTTTTCTAATATTTCTTTAAAATACATTTGGAAACGCGTAAGTTTTTGAAAAATTATAGGTTTAGAAAAGATTATCTTTCTATATACTTAGCAATTTTGATGAAGCACATAATAAGAAAACTAAAAATTGAAGTGTAAATTGTGGTGGAAATTTTACTGAAGTCTGTTACAGTTCTTAGTATTAAATATTTTATAATATGTAATTTTTTCTTTTGAGAAAAAAAATTGAATATTCTCTTAAATATGTTTACTTTAGACATCATTGTGAATGAATGATTGTTACTTAAGTGGTATAGTATGAATTTTTTTTCTCTTCTTTTACTGAACTGAAGTTCAGCTCTGTAATTTATGTGCAGAACTAGGCATTTGATACTCATATAGTACAATGTAATTTGGTAAAGTTGCAGGCAAATTTTTGAATTATAATTTCTAGATCTTTGTGTATATAATTTTTTTAAGGTATGTTTGTATTTTTTGGTGTTTCTACTTTTAGTAAATTCTGTACCTTTTAATTTCAGCAAAGAACCATTATTATCTAATGCCCTTTTCCGCTTTTCTCTGTGGCATTCTGCATATTTTTCTATATTTCTTCAACAAGAATATGATCTAGATAGACTGGAGGAATGGTGTGAAATTATAAATGCCAAAATATTACACAGCAATAATAAATTGGAATTAGGGGCTGTTTTGTGGAGAGGTTCTGTGGAACTTCAATCTCCTAATGTAAGTATCTTTATTTTGTTTATTACATTTTTTTATAGGTAATATAAATAAATACTTTCATGGTATTTGTACCAAAATTAATTTTTATAATTTAAAATTGATGAATGCAATTGCTATATATATATATATATATATATATATATATATATATATATACGTATATATATATGTGTGTGTGTATATATATATACATATATATATATATATATATATATTTATATTTATATTTATATTTATATTTATGAGTTAGTAAGGTTGCATTTTTACAATTATCATTCTACAGATTAGTTTTTACTAAAGCTGAATCTGCAGCATAAAATGGAAATTTTATAAAATATATCATGGAAACATTTATTCAGTTTTTTTTCATTTTTACCTCCTTTTTTTCCATTATCTTGGCAAAACCCCAATCCTGCTTAGAACATTAATAGTTATTTTAATTTAAAGGTTTAGGTACTTAATGACTATCGTTTCTTTTTCTCCATTTCCTTTACTTTTATTCTGTTTTAAAATTATAATTTAATTTAATCATCAGTGTTTCAATATTATTTTTAATTTCACGACTGAAAATTATGTTCCTTAAAAATCATAAAAAGGATGAGCTTACTGTGTTCTTTTTAAAAGATTATAACAAGTATTTATGCTGTAGATTCAATACTTTTTATCCATAGTTTCAAAGGTTTTTATAATATATGTTATAAATTATTTACTTGAATTAAGAGGATAGTTATGTAAGTGTAATTATGCATTTGTTGTCTACATTTTTAAATATTGTATTATAGCATGCACCATGTTTTTTACAAGATAAAAGGGCAAAATAGATTTAGCTCATTTGTAACATTCACAGTTTTATATGCAAGGGATTTTTAAGCTTGTAAACCATTTGATATAGAGGTGAAATAAATCCAACCCCAAACACTGTTTCAGTGTCATTTTATAGATTACTTCATTCATAAAATAATTTTCATGTTTGTTGTTGGTTTTCTGGGTCATTGTGAAGTTCCTAACTATCATGAAATGACCATGGGCACTGGAATTGCAGACTTTGTAACCCCTCCTCAACTTTATTAGAAGCTGGTATATGAGGATTGCATTTTTTTTAAATTTCTGTTCATTCTATAAGAAATATGTGATAATATGTATATAAGAGGGAAAAAAGATCCAGTGATAGTGGTACTTCAGTGATTAAGTGCAAGTAGTTCAGTACATAAAAGAAAATGGTAACCATGAATCAAGTTAGAAATTTGGTATTAAATGTTAATATTTTTTAAATTTTGTTAGCACTGTTTTAAAGAAGTGTAGTAGGAGTGAAATAAAGGTGGAGTTATGTTTTTAATGAGTTAGATTTACCTTTTTTATATTTTCTTCCTTAAAAATATTCTTGATTCATACATGTACTCTGTGATTACCTGAAGCAGTAAAAAGTATTCCTTGTATATTGTGCACCTGTAGTTTTTGCCACAAATATTTGAAAAAGAAGTGTGTATGATACATTAAGGTATCTGTCTACGTTCGGAGAACTTTTTTCTTTAAACATAGAAACTAGTTTTTGTTTTTACATTTTTAGATTTATTTTTTTATATTATCATAGAGAATTGCACTTAAAAAATTTATTCCTGGAGAAGTTTTTATAAAATTTCTAATAAATGAAGAAAATTTAGTAAAAAAAATTAGGTTTTTTTTCAAAAAGTCTAATTTTTTTTAATAAATTATTTCAATATTTTCTGGTGCAACACATTTCTTATACACTGGATTAGTGAATCACCTAATATGTTTGCTTAATTTACATTTAGTAAAAATTTTGGTCCTTCAAAATTATACATATTGAATTTTTAACGAATTTTCATTACCTTTATATCTAACTATGAGTGTAACATCATTAAAAATTATCCAAATTTAAAGCTTTTAGGTCATTTACTAGTAAATACTATCAAAAGCATTCATAATAATTTTCAACAAAATATTTTAAGAACTTTTTGAGAAATCACATTTTAAGTTTCAACATTTTATTAAAAATACCGTTCTGAGAAAAACGCATTTGAAGTTTATGAAAGCAACTTTAACTATTAAAAATTAAAATATATGTTTAAAATTCTCCACACTTTCTTCCTTCAACACTTTCTAATTGCTAATTATTAAAAATACTTGAAAAATGTTTAAACTAATATTTAGGAAAATTTAAAAAGTTTTGTCGAAAAAATGCTCTTTAAAAGACTTTAAATTTATAACTTTCGGTTTCGAAGTTGCTACTTCCATTTTGTTTTGACAGCTGTCACTGATGTTTAAACAGCTGTAGCTTTTCTTTAAAATGCTGTAGAAACAAAACAAAAACAGATTTAGAAGCCTAAAAGTTGAAATTTTACAATAGAGAAATAATAAAAAATTATGATTCTTGGCAAAAAAAATAATGTTTTTAACGTAGACGGATACTTTAAGTAAGGTATGAGAATTCCCCCCCTCCTGGTATTCTCTTTATCTCAAACAAAATAGGACTGATTTAAGTTTATTATTAGTTGTAAGTCTATGCTTAAACCCAATCATACACTGAAAAATAAAGAGAAAATTTTTGAAGGGTTATATTGAATGTAAATTTAATAATTACAATCTTATTAGTCTTCATATAGTCATAAAAAATATTTTTAATATTTAAGTTATTTCAGATGATTTTTAAAAATTAGAGCTAAAAACTCTAAAATATTTTATGTAATTCAGCTGTCTGGTAATTTATAAAGTCAGTGTCTTTACCTCAGTAATGTACTATTTTGAAAAAATTAGAGTCAAGAACTCTTAAGATATTTTACGTAAATCATGCTATTTGACAATTCATAGAATCAATATCCGTATCTCAGTAGTATAGTATTATGGAAATATACAAGATGTTAAGGTACTAAAAAAAATAATTTTGTTCTATTCTTTTTAATCATTTTTATATCTTGACTAATTATACATGGATTGATTTATTTCTAACCTGAATTTTTGTCTTAGAATCAAGAAAATTTTCAAGGCATTGAACTTAAATTTGATTTAATGGAAAATGAGGATATAATTTTCTGCAATTCACATAGTGAAGATTCTTTTCAAGTAAATTTACAGGTAAGTCATTTTTAGAAATTTATTCTTCATGTAAAATGTAATTTTTTTATTGATGTTGTAATTGTTTTAAATTTTACTTTTGTTTTAAAGTCTATATTAATTATAAGACTTTCATGTTAATTTATCAGAAATTGTACTATACATGGTCATTAAATAGATACTCTTAATGAGATTGATAAAAAGAAATTTTACCCAGTCATTGAAACTACAAGCATGTCTGTTTTTAATATGACATATAAATATATACACACACAACACATATATACATACATATGTATATATATATATATATATATATATATATATATATAATATTGAACAGCCTGTAAAAACAGACTTAAATATTGGCATAATAGCAAAAAAAGACCGCCATCTATAATGCATTTGTTCCTGAAGAGAGAAATATTTAGCATAAGATATAGTTAAAATATATATATGAGCCAAAGTAGCTCAGCCGGCAAAGGCAGCAATTTCATATCCAGTAGATTACAAGATTGATGTTAGAAATGGCTAAATATCTGCTGTTTTCATTAATGGTGACTGGGGCACATAAAATAGGTTTGATTGCAATGTTCTAAAGTTTTGAAACAATATCTCTAGAGCTGGCAGGCCAAACCTGGGGGTTTTCTGTATAGTCCTTGCTTATAAATTATGAGGATCCACTCAGGGTCGACTTACAGAAATGGGGCCCAGGGCAAACCCATTCATCCGCCCCCCCCCTACTCTGTTGTACATAGGTGGGGACTACAGGGTGGTTTGTTATATGTAGTGATGCTTAAACTATGTCCCACAGAGCCTTTAAAGTTGACTCACCAATGTAGTTAGTAAAATAAGATTAGTTTAAAATAAAATAAAAAATTATAAAATAAGTAAAATTATAAAAAAAGTTACAAAAAAAAAAAAAATCCTGGAAGGTAAAGCATATATTAGAATTTTGTGAGTCCTTACCCAAAGAATTTTCCTCCTGAAAACAGAATGTAGCTGCATGTTCTACATTTTTTGCCAGCACTTACATTTGTGAACAAGCTCTCTAATGATACTGAATAAGTCAAAAACTAAAAGAAGAAATTGTCGATAATCTAAAGTGAATTTTAGACATACGTATCCTATTTTTAACTTTAAATGGCAGTTAATTTCAATTCCCCCTTTTGACTGGGGGCCCAGACACTTGCTCTGTTCGCTCTGTCGGAAATCAGGCCCTGGACCCACTTAAAGTTTAGTCAGTTTTAGTCTGTGTGGTTTCTTGCTCAATTGAAGCTGTATATTAATTGCCCTTAACCATGTACCTGGTGCGTATTGTGATGCGACCTGGTAATAGGCTTTCTTATACCAAAGGTTGGGTAAAGTAACAACAGAATGTATATATATATATATTCATATATATATATATATTCATGTATATTCATATATATATGTATATGTAATCCATTTTTTATAAAACTCCTTGACAAGGAAAAAACTCAACTGCTAGCAGTAATAAAAATGCAGTCAGGCCTCATATTGAAGAGAACGGCAGAAGTCTAATTGAAACTATTCCAGAGTGGCAACAGCACACATCTTTTCCACTGCACGACAGACAAAAAAAAAGCTACAGAGTTCACACTGATCGAACAGAGGTGCACCCAAGAGTGATGACAGAAAGAATTTTCCCACAGTAAAAAACAACTTAATAAGCAAATTAAATTCAATATCAGCAAAACGCAAAACCATTTGCTGCCAACAGCTGGGAAACATGCTGAATAGACAGAAAGTTTACATTTTTAGGATAGAGAGCTTTATGAAGAATTTTAAGTGGAAAATACTCCATTGATTAAACTATTTAGAGGCTGGGAAAAAGATTTAAAACAAATTAGAATAGGAGAGAGGAGGTTTTTAAAAGAAATATTAGAGTTAAATAATTTTGATATATTACACACACACACACAGATATATATAGTGTGTGATTCATAACCCAAGCAAACTAAGGTTTTTGTCAGCTCTGATTATTACTTTATTCTTTTGTTTACAATTTTAAGTATAAATTTACCACTTTCTTTATATGTATTTCTTAGTTATCATTATTATTATTATTTATGGAATATAGTTGTTGGGGCAACAGCATATATTATGTACTAATTGTATTGTAAATGTTATTTAATTGTTTAGTATTAAACAATTTTTTCCATATCAAGGGAGAAGATGTCAATCTATAAATAAAAGTACAAATTGCATACATTTGCAGAATTCTTGAATTGTTTTATTCAATTTCAATGTTTGCATTTGTTTTGTGTATACATATGCAAGTCTTGTTGTACATGCATTCTTTTTAAAGGGACAGTAATATTCCGAAACATGTTTAATTCCATACTTTTGTGCATATTTCTTTTAAAAAGTTATTTGGAATTTTTTATTATTTGTTTTTATTTGAACTGATATTTGCTGATGTAAATTTTATTTTTTTTAGCACACTGTTTTATCTCCTAAAATGAAAATTGTTGATGAAATCAGCTTTCAAACTATACCTCCATACATGATGACACCTATTGCATTTAGATTGTATCCTTTTAAAAATTTTGAAACTTTGTACTAATCAAATTTAAAAATATAGCTGCTGTTCAGGTGGATCTTAGCATTTCTTATTTTAGCAATTTAAACTATTATGGTTCTT
This sequence comes from Pardosa pseudoannulata, assembly GCA_032207245.1. Lineage (NCBI taxonomy): Eukaryota > Metazoa > Arthropoda > Arachnida > Araneae > Lycosidae > Pardosa > Pardosa pseudoannulata. The sequence goes on from CM063497.1 coordinate 13,739,790, forward strand.
TATAATAAAATTACTGATTTATCATTTAAAATTATTTTATATATATATATATATATATATATATACACATGTATATATATATATACATATGTATATACATATATATATATATACATATATATATATATATATATATATATATATATATACACACACACACACACACACACACACACACATATATATATATATATATATATATATATATATATATATATATATATATATATATGAACTACTAACCTATAAAATGCTTTTTAATTGTGTAGTTATTTCTTTATTTTTTTAGGTTATATACTACACATCTAAAAGAAACTCTTTAGATTTTGTTCTCTTCACGAGCAAAAAATTTTAAAGTAATTTTGAATTAAATTAGATTTTTGGAAAAATATATGTGTATATATTTATTAAAAATAACTAATATTTCAAAATTTAAATCTTATTACAAATCTTGAAATCCATATTCAATGTGAAAGGTAAATCAGAAAGTGTAAATTTTCTAATGAAATGTACAAAGAGATAGTATTACTTGTTAAATGACCTACCACTTTTTATTTATTTATTTATTTATTTATCTTTAAAGATATTTGAACATTATCTAATATTAAATGCATGCACATACCTACTATCTTTTACACACAGCATGTAGAAAGTACTTATTTTTTAATGTTCTTTTAATCTTTATACCTTAACTGCCTTTTTTTACACTTGACTGCTTGCTACATTTTTTATTTTCGTTGTAAATTAACCACAATTCTTTTAAAAATGTTTTAAACTAACTTTTAGCCAAATATTTTTTTTTCTTTTGAAAAGAAGGTACTACTGCTTTTAAAAATTCAACATTAGAATAGCATAACAATAGTTTGTTACAAAGTTTGATATTGCTTTAACTGTAAATATATTTTATTTTTTTAAAATCTTGTAAAAGATATAATAAAAATTTAGCAGTCTCATTTTTCCATTTTTATGTTTTCTTTTTGCCTCCCTTAAAAAAATTATGGTTAAAAATGTGTTTCTGTGTGGAAATTGAGAAATCTGTAAGTGTTCAAGAGCAAGTTATTTATTTTAATCAAAATGTATTAATATACATGCATTGGTGTCTTAAAATGTAGTTATTGCTCTAAAATATTTTGTAGTTAAAATTATTTTTTATTAATTGTTAATAATTGCAGAAAATGTCATTTGTACCCTATTTTTATTCATTCATTTTTTACTGGGTTGGTATGTATGAATAAAGTAAAACAACATTCATATGTTTCTCATTTTGAAGTTGTTTATATATTTATGTATACCATTTTTTCACAGTCCTGATGCATTGATAGCCATATAACGATAAAATGTTTTGCTTACATAATTAGAGCTTGCTTATATGATACAAAGGAGATTGTATGTATTGTTTTTCTACTTTTTTAATGGAAATATTTTGTTGGAATACTTCAAACTTTTTTTTTTGCCAAACAATGGCTGATTGGTTAGGGTGCTGGCCTTCGGTACCAGAGTTTGTGGGTTCGAATCCCACTACGGCATGGATGTTTGTAGCCATTTGGAATCGGCTTTAAACAGTAGGTCCCAGTCTCATTAGCCCTCGTGTTGCAAAAAGTAGACTGTATCGCTCCAAACCAAAACCAAATCAAACTTTTTTATGCCAAAACACTTGTAAAATAATAGTCAATGTGCTTAATTTGATTTACATTGCTGTACTTAATAGTTACAAATAAGTCAGATGCTAATTAAGGATTTTTTAATTGATTGTTTACCTCATGCACGTAAATGATATTATTAGTTGTCAATCTACTCTATAAATTTATAATTTTTCTCATTTTTATGATAAATGTTTGATTTTAAAATGTAATTATTATCTTTTTAATTATTTAGCCCTTGTGTAGCAAAAGCATAGACCATAACACACCACACCAAATCAAACCTTTTTCATTATACTTAAGTAATTTATGAATACTGTTTTCTTAAAACTGTAACATTGTTACTTTTTTACAAATTTGCAATAATAAAAGTTATGAAAATTTAAATTTCCAAATATTTTAACAGAAATATACAAAACATAAAAGGGAATTTAAAAAATGACTTATAAACAGAAAATCACTATAGTGATGTACAGAAATTCAACAGTATTTTTTGTGATTATTCATAAAACTGTTTTACTTTTATGTTTTTATCAATACACAGTTGTATGTAATGAATAATTTTTAGATGGTTTATGTAAGATGATTTAATGAGGATTAAAAGTAAATCACTTAACATGAAAAAATTGAAGAATAATTTGTATTGTACCTTTAATATTGAAGTATAGAATCTTAAGTAGTTGAGGTTATTGTAAAATTATATTAATTACAGCAAATTTTCCAGCTATTTGTGCATATTGTAAATAGAATTATAACAGTTTAAGAGTTGCCTGAGTAGCTTTACCCAGAATTAATAAATTAGCTATCAATTAAATTATACAGAATTAATATAAACAGAATTTTATCAATAGTAATTGAAGTTTCTGTTGTTATATGATTGTACACTCATCTTGTTTTCCTTACATTGTTAATAGACATACATGTAAACCTAATGTTTTGAATGAAAAATCATCATGTTTTACAGATTATTTGTTAAGTAATAAAGAGGTTAGTATATGCTATGATTATTGTTTAAAAATTACTATTTGTTAAATATTGTTTTTATTTTTAAATGCTTTAATGCTGTTTGTTTTAATATATTTTAAATTGTTTTTAATATTGTGTATAAGGAAAAAAATCAGTATTTATTATTTTTCAATCTTTTCAAATACACTTCCTTGAAGTAAAAAATAAATCATGGAAAATGCACCTTATTGTTATATATTTGCAGGAAAATGTACCTTTATTTTATACATTATATCTGCAGAAAAATATATCATATTTTCTGTACTACTTCAAAATAGCTATGAGGTGTTTGCATCTATCATTTGGAGTCTGAAGATAATTGTTATATTTTATGTTTATTTACATTTGTTTCACTTGTTTATTAATAGGCAGCATTGATTATGAGATTAGAATATGCAGAGATTAATGAAAAAATCAAGCCAGATAGAAAATACTCCACTAGTAGATGGCAAAGAGCAGTTTCCTCTGGTTGTTTTAAAGGTAATTTACTTTAATTTTTCTTCCCCAATGTAAAAACAAATTTGTGAATATGATAGTCTACATTTTTAGAGGCATTACATAACATTTCATAATATTTGAAATTGGCAGATAACAGGGTTAATTAATTTACATCACCTCAACATGAATCATGATTTAAAGTCACTGTAGTTTTAAAAAGTCATTGACAGGGTTGGCATGATTTAAATCAGCTGATTTAAATCATAATTTTAAATCAGTTGATTTTTTTGAAAAAATTATTGATTTAAATAATTTTTCTTTTTTACTTCTTTTAAAATGATACATTTTAAAGTGTAGAAATGAAAGACTTATATTTGAATAGGCTGTTTTGTAAGAGTAACAATATTCAAATTTTATATTGTTAATGAAAGCTTTTAGGTATAAGATTTACGGTTCAAATTAATTATTAGAAATGTCAACATTCAATGCCACATATTTTGATGAAAAAAATTAACATTCTAATAACAGCCATTTAACTTCAAAGGTTATATGCACTCATTTGTGCTGTAAGTTTTTAAATATTTTTTTTCTTGTGTAAATGTCTAAGAATTGTATTGTTCTCTTATATTTCAAATACTCTTAAGGTACTCGTCTACATTCGCAGAACTTTTTTCTTTAAACGTGGAAACTAGTTCATGTTTTTACATTTTTAGGTTTATATTATCATAGAGAATGCACTTAAAAAAATTATTCCTGGAGAAGTTTTTATAAATTTTCTAATAAATGAAGAAAATTTAGTAAAAAAATAATCAGGTTTTTTCAGAAGGTCTAATTTTTTAATAAACTAAATTATTTCAATATTTTTTTAATGCAACCCATTTCTTATACACTGGACTAGTAAATCACCTAAAATCTTTACTTAATTTACATTTGGTAAAAAAGTTTTGTCCCTCAAAATCATACACATGGAATTTTCATTACATTTATATCTAACTATGAGTGTAACATCATTAAAAATTATCCAAATTTAAAGCTTTTAGGTTATTCACTAGTAAATACTATCAAAAGCATTCATAATAATTTTCAACAAAATATTTTGAGAACTTTTTGAGAAATCACATTTTAAGTTTCAACATTTTATTAAAAAAATACCGTTCTGAGAAAAATGCATTTGAAGTTTATAAAAGCAACTTTAACTATTAAAAAATTAAAATACATGTTTAAAATTTCCCACACTTTTTTTCTTCCAAACTTTCTAATTGCCAAGTTGCTAATTATTAAAAATACTAGAAAAATGTTTAAACTAATCTTCAGGAAAATTAAAAAAGTTTTGTCCAAAAAATGCTCTTTAAAATGCTTTAAATTCACAACTTCCATTTTGTTTTGACAGCTGTCACTGATGTTTAAACAGCTGTCACTTTTCTTTAAAATGTTGTAGATACAAAACAAAAAGATTTAGAAGCTTAAAAGTTGAAATTTTACAATAGAGTAATAAGAATAATAAAAAATTATGATTTTTGGCAAAAAGTGACGTTTTCAATGTAGATGGGTACCTTAAATTAATTGCTAGAAATGTCAATATTCAATGCCATATATTTTGATGAAAAAACAATAAACATTCTAATATCAGCCCTTTAACTTCAAAGGTTATATACACTTATTTTGTGCTGTAAGTTTTTAAATATTTTTTTTTCTTGTGTAAATGTATAAGAATTATATTGTTCTCTTATATTACAAATACTCTTAATCAGTTACTTAATATGTTATATATGCTTTTAAATTTTATTTATTTTTCTTTTGTAGGCCCTGAATGTTTTGTATCAACATTTAAAAGTTATATTACATTTGCTGTCACAAAATCAAGAAAATCAAACCACATTTTAGCTTATCCTTTAAGAAATACAAAGAACTTTAGTGAAAACTTCTTTTTTAGCATTATGAATTATAAAGAAATTAACAAATCTAGTCACCTATCTGAGAAGACAGATGACATTACTGAAAATATTTTATCAATGGTTCCTTTCATTGAAGCTAGAAAATTTCATGAAATTTTAAACAAACATGCAAAGCTGTTTTGCAAAACCATTAACAATGAAAATGGTATGTTTGATTATTTATGTTATAATTTTCTTTCTTTTTTAAAATTTAATTGTGTCTGGAAATTGTTGAATTCTTATAGAATATTTTTATAGTTTTCTGAATGTTTGAAAATTTATTTGGAATTAATAATTCTTATAACTGAATGTTTCTAGAAAGAATTTTATTTTAATCTTGAATTTAAAAAAGTTTTTGTAACTTCAGAAAATTCAGTTTTGGTGATATTTTATTAATATTTCAATATAAAAACTTGAATAACTGCTTTTATATTTTTCGGCTTTTATATTTAATGGAACAGTCTGACTTTCTTGAAAGTTGGTTGGCACCTGATCTAAGGCTTCCTTTGCAATGATTTGATTCTAAAATATTCATTCAAAATGTTACTTACCTAAATGTTTAAAATTTTTATAGACATATTTATGTTACAGGAAACCCCTCTGTATTTTCCAGATCTATTGAGAATTAATTCTTTGTATCACACTGCTGCAGATCTGTGACATACCCCAGAATTAATGTCATTTACACAGTGAGCTTTGAAAGAGAAATTGCCTTCTTGTAATTCTGTAATTAAAATAATTTACTTTTAGAAACCCTATCAAAAAGTGATAATAAAATTCACTTTTCATACCTAAGTTTCATTCATTATTTGATCCTATGTATGTGTTATTGTTGAAATAAGTTTTAGATTTATTAACAAAAAGAAAAAAAAAATGAAAGCACCAAAAATATAATTTTTCTCAAAGGCAGCTTAAAATTTATAAGGAAAAGCAAATTTTTCTAATTAATCTATAACATTTTTAAGAAATAATTTGTTATACTTGTAAAAAATACAGCTTTTTTTACCAATAAATAATAATATTTGTTTTATTCTCTTTTTTGTATATTAGAAATGACATTTTATCATTTGAAGAAATATATTTCAATTTGAGATTGTTGAGATACACAAAAAGTTAGTGTAAAATTGATTTTGAGCTCAAAATTTGATGAATTGTTCGTATTTGGAGTAAAGAAATAATTTTAGTGCTTGTTAATTTTTTTTTTAATAACAAAATAAAAAAAATATTTAAAAATTCTGAATTTAAATAAAATTTAATGAAAACATATAAGGGTCTTATATTTATGAAGTTTTTGAATGCAAATACATGCAATTCATGTAAACCTATTATTTGTGTCTGTACGCTTGCAGTAATTTCTGTAATTTTATGCTGAGAGTTTATTTTATGATTGTAAAAATTTCAAGCTTTATGAAATAAAAAATCCATGAAATGTGTTAATTTGAAGGATAAAGACATTCTTAGGGTCTCAGAAAAATTTAGACTTTTATTTTTAGAACTAGGGGAAAATATTTAGTTTTATTCTTAACAAATGACAATGCAAATTTCATATGTAGTATTAATATTTTTTACTTTTTATAGATTCTTTGAAATCTGGTACTGATGATGCTTGTATATCTTTTTGGAATGATGTAAAGAATTCATCCAGTAGTTCATTATGCATAAGCACTAAGGCAACAGATTTTCAATTTGGTAAAAAACTTTTTATGTTTTGTTAATTCAGTGAATTTTTAAGTTAATGCAATTTGTAGAGAAATTATTTGTATAGATAGTTATTGTTTAATTACAATCTTTTTGCTGTTCCTCATGGATAATAAAAAGGGCCAGTAAAAAAAGATAAATGATTCTATTATTAACAGGGTTGAGCGATTTAAATCACAATTTAAATCAGTTGATTTAAAAAAAAATTGATTTAAATCAATTTTTAAAGATTGAATTTTTAAAAGACAGCTGTTAGTAATAAGCACAATAAGACAATATTGATAACCCAGAGTTTCTCCCAGTTGGTTTCAGGAGGCTGCTGTACCCTGTCTGTCCTTGTATTATTAAAACTAGCATAGAGCCCGTCATATGACGGGATCAGTAAATTTTTTTTTTTCAGAATTGTAAAACACCCTATGAGGCAGGTAAAAAAATGGTTTGTTTTTTTTGGCTGAGAATTACCTTTCAACAAAAATAATCGATTAAAATTATCACATATGTACTTAATCTATTATTTAAGTCTAATGAAAAAGAAAATTATTTACATAATATCTAAGTTTAGTGATAAAATGTATGGAAATATTGCAGAAAATATTTAAATAATTTAAAATAAGAAATGATTAAATTAAATTGTTAAAGGAATGACATCATAAGGCTAGAAAAATATTGTTATTCTTACCTATTGTGTGATAAATTGATAAATTTAATTGTTTGCTCTTAAAATGGGGCTTGATATAATGGCATTAAACGCTCGAAACGGGGACGGGGTGGATTTCGAACGTTTTAAAGAGGACAGTATTTTTCGCTGTGATATGAAGCTTATTCATACCAATTTACTTCAGAATTGGATCTATAGTTTAGGAAAAGATAAACTTTACTCGCTTTGAATTTTGAAAACCCTAACTCATCCAGAATCCAATATGGATGCTCTATCCATTCCAGGTCCAACGGCTTCATAACTTCGAGGACAGACGGGCAGATAACTTAGGCTATTATTCCATTACGAGATGAAAGTTTAACGATACACAACATGAAATGTTTATATGGTTAGGGACATCTGTAAAGCAATACGTGAATTTAATAAAATAAAAATTATAAAAAGTTGAAAAAATAGTAAAAATGTATTTTAAAAATAATGAAATGACTTTTAAAATAAGACAAATTTCGGAATAAGAACTTAAGAGAAAAGGCAGAAAATATTAAATTTATTAGACATTAAAAAAAATTGGCTGCATTGGGTATAGAACCGTCAACCCGAGATGTACAACGACCAAATGGACGGACATTCTACCAAACGTACAACACCTGCACGCTGTAAGTGAACTAATTAGAGTATATGAAGGTTCAAATAGAAACAGTCCAGAAATTTAAATATTACTCTCTGCCTTTGCCACCCTATCAAGAATGAATTTTGTTTAAAATAAGAGGAAGGATAAGGCTTGAAATAATAGCATTTAACACTCGAAAAGGGGGAATGGAGTGGACTTCGAACTTGCTTTTAATTTTGCTAACCCTAACTCATGAAAAATCCAATATGGATGCATGTATCCATTCCAGGTACAACCGCTTCAGAAATTCGCAGACAGATAACTTAGGCTATTATTATATAGGGGATAGCACTCTACCTGCTATTCATTTCTTCTCCCCTATCTCTTTCTTATCTCTCAGTCAAATGTTGTTTTTGTCTTCGGTATTAAAAAATTACTGGCACAGTAAAAATTTCATTATCACATCTTGAAAAGAATGCCCTGACTTTTTAAATATTAAGTGCCTCTAAAAAATAAAACAAATGCTCCCAAAAATGTAATAAGTATTATCCCCCTCAATATTTATTTATTTATTGTTATGAACCTGGGAAAAATTGTTTAATTTATCTCGCTTTACCTATTTATAAATCTTGTTTGGATGGAGCATGTAGCAAGTTTTTCTCAAACACAGATATGCACCTGCAGCCCAGGGCTGCTTCTATCACAAGGATTTTTTCAACATATGAATCAGTGCAATCTAAACTTCAAAACAAACTTCAAAACAACAAAGCAGCTAAACTTGTTTTTGTATATAAATCATTTAACATTTAACTACCATCACAAAATAAAAAGTTGGTTGTAAAATTTTCATAAAACATAAAAGTTATTGTGATTATTTAGCCCTTAGTCCACCCTCATCTTTCCAATAATTCTATGGTTGAAGGAGTAAAATGTATAAATTAACATGAAGCATCCTTTATTTAAATGATATAGATAATTAAAACAAGTAAAAAACCCTATATTGCAAGTAATTATTTTCTACTAATTTATGAATTATTCTTATATATATATATATATATATATATATATATTAGTTATATGTATTTTTTATTATTTATAAAGAAACAATTAATGATTTAGACATCTAACTTGAACAATTTAATTTGCTTGTATCAAATATTATACTTAAATATATTTAAATTTCAAATATCCTATTTAAATAAAAAAATCTTATTTAAATAAAAAAATTTGACTCTTTTGATTTTTTAAAAAAAAGAAAAATCATTTTTTTTTATCAACCCTGATTATGAATGGAGTTTACATCAAAACATTAATTCATCTAAAAGAAAAGATACACGTACATGTAATTTCTTACATAATAATTAAAGATTTCTGTGGATCTTCACTTGTTTATAACCATAACTGAAAAAATGTTCATCATCCATATAAGAAAACTAATATTGGTTCTCATTCATGTAATTTTAAGTATAACATTTAAATTATATTATTAAAAGCCCATTCTTTTATTTTAGAGGAAATTGATCCATCCGATTGGCCTGAGAGAATACAGTTATTGCGTAAACAAATGCAGAACGAAGAAAAACAAGTTCCAGATAATGCATTACTAGCACAAAATCTTAAATTACCTCAACAAAGTTGTAAGTTTTTCTTTTGTTGTTTATTTTTATTAATTTTTTTGCTGAAAGAAATTTTTTTTTAAACTGAGTTATATTTGATTCACTAATAATGGTAAATATTTAATATCTTTTGTCTGGTAATTATAAATTTACATTGCACATTTCAAAAATCAAATTTTATTGTGTTATCTATATTTTCTTTAACCCCTTAAAAACACAAGTTTTTCAGAAAAAATGGTAAAAATTATAGTTTTTTTTTTAAACCAGAAAGGAAAATATAATCAATCAATTGATATAGTGTAAGTTATTTTTTGCAATTTCAGTTGTGAGGTTCACTGGGGAGTGGGAAA